>OV725082.1:85924127-86264127 GCA_928085145.1 Nezara viridula
CCTCACAGATATAAAGAATAGTGAAAAGGGCTCTCTTATAAAAACTTCAAGCTTTCCTATCAAAAATACTCATAACAATCATAACTAAAGCACCTCGATACGTGACAAACAAAACCCTATAAACTGACTTCTACATACAGTTGAACATCACACAATGACTCTTTATCAACGGTTTGAAACTAATTTACATTTACACACTAATTTATTAATAAGATACATGGCTTCAGTTGAAATGCTCATTAGTACAAGGAGGAAAACGAAAAGGCGCTGGGTGAAAGACTTCCATCCTTAACAAACCATGGTAATTGAATCAATACAAGGAAGAGGTACTGCTGGATGTTATCCTTATCCATGTCTGACATGTCATTTCAATTATTTTAATCAGACTATCTGCTGATTGCCAACAGTTTGTCGTCAGGTCTATATAAAATATATATTTGATTAACTATTCCTCCTTTACTTGTTACTATTTTATTTATTACTTTCAATACTTACTGTTATTACAAAATATAATATTGCGCTATTGTTATTATTTCTTAGAATTTTAAGATAGGAATAATTTCAGGGTATAGAATAGAATAGAATAGAATAGAAAATTAAACTTTATTCTGGGACTAAGTCCCTTTAGAATAACAATGATGAGTTAATAGAAAGTAAAGTACAAATCTGACCAAAAACTAACTTATAAAAATTTTAATATTATATACATTATGATATTATATACATATATATGATGGATATGTGTAACAATTTAAGGAACATATTTCTATAATCTCCTGTTTTATAGCCGATTATCGCAAAAGGTTGCAATACATATCAATTTTAGCCAGTTACCAGGAATTAGCACGAACACACCTTTGATATGTAACAAAGACGGATATTTTAAATATAAAATTTTCGGCTGGTGTCTTATGCAATGTTTATTGTCACAGTCTTAAACGAATTTCCTGTATTTTTTAATCTTTTTTTTTTTAAACAGTTTCAATAGCCTATTTGCAATTGAGATTTTAGTTCCTGCCATCTTTTATGTCAGATACTTTGTATCTGTTTTTCTATTCCTTTTTACACAACAATAGGAAAGAACCCAAACAACATATTTGTCTCCTTCCATTTATCCTAAGCCAGCTAAGGCTTCCAAGTATCGCCAATCAATGAGTTTTACGGCTTCATCTATGCTTAGCGAAAAAAAGTACAGTCTGGAATTTTATCTTCTCCTTATTCTACTTTTACTTGCTCGATGCTCAATCGATACTTTAAAACGTTTTTTTTGTATGTTTAAAGATGAAGATGCATCAAATTGGATGAAAGAAGTCCTTTATCATTGAGTTTCATAAAAGTATTCCTTTATGACGTAACGTTCTAATTTAGTTAAGAGAACGACTATACACCCCACCTTTCGTGTAAGTATTTTTTATATATAAATGCGTTGTTTTAGTTTGACTAAATTATTGCGTTTTCGTATTGCTAAATAGGGATGAAATTTACAAAAATTTACTTAAAAATTTACTTCCATCAAAAATGTACTTAGTGACATTGATATCAACCAACGATATGCGAGATGCGGCTTTTTTTTCTCGGGTCCGCCCCTTCCTCGCCTCTTAGGCTATACGGAGTTTTACCGAGCCAGGGAATGGCGGGGGATCAATCCCAGAGTTTTACGAGTTTTGGGTATTAAATAACGAGAATGATGAATAAGATCGCGGACAAGGCAGCCAAGCAAGCGCTCACACTCCTAGGCCGTGTCGCTGCCATATTAACAACACATGACACAGGTCTTCACTTAAAAAAAAAAAAGAAATAGCTCTTTGCTGGCAATCGATGTGAAATGAGAACCCATCGAGCAAATTGAAGGAAATAAACAGATCAGTTAAACCATGGTATACCTCGAACCGCCCTATCGTAGAGGTGAAGCCTTAAACTAGAGTAAGGACAGCACATACAAACCTGAGTCATTCCTCTTTTATAAGCAAACAGACAGTACCAAAATGCCAACATTGCGTACTCATTCACATTCATCCACATTCTCGAGATCCTTTTACGGATTGATTTTAACCAAATTCGGACTCATACCAAAATTATCAGTAGTTTTAAATAATGACAAAGTTATAATAAAATCGGTGATAAATTTTCTTAAAGCTAAGGATTTGTTTAACAAAATTGAAATTTGAGTTTTGTTTTTTTGCTTAGTAATTTATTGCTGATTATTGAAATTAAGATTAGATAGGTGTTGACAAACTCGGGGTTTTACGCCTCTGAGCCCTGAATAACAGCATCAACAATGAGAATGATGATGTATTGCATTTTATTTTATTATATCATTACATACATATTTACTTATTATCAGTTTCAATACAAACTCCTTTCCTGTTCCTTCAACGCTCCATACGAATCTTTCGTTGTCTGAAATAGTGCTGGATGTGTTCTGCTGTCAGCTCCTTCTGTATGGGTGTAGCTTTCTCTTTTAGCAAGAACTTGAATGTCGTATTGTTGAATAATAGTTTGACCTTGAGGAACTCAGTGAAGGTGCACTATCACAAGAACATTATCATTGCTTTGAATTTTGATTTGCTCATTCGAGATATTTTGGTTTTCAGTTAATTGGGCTCTTCCTGTGCATGAATTGTCGCTTCGTTTCAGGATCATAAGTAAAACACCAAGATTCTTCAATCTGTATTAAAAGGAACAAAATTTGAGTCCAATGAAGCTGTGAAAGAAAAAGCGGAACGCGTCCTCAAACACTGTGTTTCAGGCAATGATATCTGCATGCTGCACAGTGGATAAAGACAAAAAAAATATCATAAATTGAAATTGGATTAAAAGAACCTTTATTAGCGGTTTTCCGGTATTTGAATATCTAAGGAATATATCTTTTGTATACATTTTCTGGAAATATATGTTTGAGTCTTTACAAGCAGGTTTAAAAATGTGGTGCATCGAAAATCGGGTCAATTCGAGAATAAATATAGTTTCTTAGCCATACTTTTTTGTTTCAAAGTTAAAAAATTGAAACTTGTAAATTTTAATCTCATATATGGAAGAAAATAAAATACCGTTAATCCATTAGATTATTTGTGTTAACAGACCGTATATTTTACTAAATATTTTTCTGCGAAATTCCTAATTTAAATTAAAGTTCTATAGATTACATGAATACCCAAATTTATATGTGATCAATAAATGTGATTGTGTACATTTTTTCCACCCCAAAAAACGTTCTGTAAACCCCATGGTCTTTCGTTTTCTGTATTTTTTTTGTATAGATTTTTTTCTTCCTTTTTTTCTGTATAGAGAGAATAAAAGGACAAATTGCTGAAACAGTGTTAAAGAACGACAGAGGACTAAACCGGCGAAACGGGTTGACAGGCGACAATGAAGTTGGCTCCAAATGAAACCTTACTTCCTTCTCCTTTCTTTTATTAGTCCAATTATACTTCCTTCTACGTATCCATTATTTTAAAAGGCTATTAAAGTTATTAATTTTAATTTATTTATCGATCGTGAGAATAATAAAGAAACGTTGAACAATATTTAAGTACGATAGTGTGCGATGGTTTCAAACAATGTATTAAAATAATATTACGTGGAAATTTAGTTCTAACCTGACATACATGGATGTAACAAATATTTTAAAACTACAAATAAACAAAATTAGTTGGCCCGTGCGAATAATTGCACAGAAAATTTGTTTAGTAAAGGAATAGCAAAACAATATGGAAATAAGTAGAACTTACCTATTATGTGAGGGAGCAATTGATTGTTTTTTTTTTGGTAGATTACAATATCACATTTAACATAATAGACCAAAATATTTGTGCTAATTTCTTTGCTAGGGCCAATTTTTAAACGCTAACTAGAAAGTTAATATTCGAAATAAAGCCTCGATAATGGGATTTTCTAAATTATTAAAAAATATAAAAAGTACAAAAAAAAAACTGTTCATAAAGAATAACTAAATAAAACTCCTAACATGTTTTTACAAATTTCTGATCGATTTATATGATTTTTTGGTTTATTTTTCAATAATGAAAACTTAAATTGTAATATTTTGTTTTGTAAGTAATTTAGTAATAATTTTAATTATTGTGGATAAAATCAAGAAAAAATGCCTAATTTTTAAGTTATTCGCAAATAAATTTCATTTCCATCATGAATTTTTTCCCATAAATTTCGGGGGGATGTGACTATTTTTCCCAACTGAAGGTATATCAGAATCTAGGATGGGGTACAGGCGTTTTAGGATAAGCTTTTCCAGGATTTTGCCTAGGATGGGTAAAAGGGAGATCTGTTAAATGAGTGCTCACTCATTGGGTTTGATGAAGAATAGACGAAGTTATGCTACGAAAAAACACCTTTTAGGAATAATATATAAAATAGAAGAGCTGTACTGAGATAGTCGTCATGGCAACGACTTCGCTTTTCATTATATTTTTTCCCTGCCGTTAACTAAAACATCCATAACTCATCAGGATTTTATCCTAATTTAATGTTTTTGCAACCGATGGAAAAGAAATTATTGCTCTTCAAAACCGTATCTATAACTTTTTGATTTAACTCGTCCATAAAGAATAAATAAATAAAAGCTCCAAACTGGATTTTATTTTATAACTTCAGTTCTAAATTATTTAGGGGGAGGGGAACTGTTGGTGTCATTTCGTGTAGTTTATAAGGTCCTATTTTTCTGCTAAATTTCGTGTGGATAGGTGGATATAATGATATTGAATTTACCACACTTTTTGTGATTTTCGAAAAGAAATCCAAGATTCTAATTTGTATAAAAATTTCATTAATTTTCGATTGCCTACAAAAATATTGGTTTTTTTGGCCTATATAACCTCGTTATTTCGATATGTTGGTGGTACAGTTCACGTCAAACTGCTCAGTAAATTGGCGGAATAAATTTTTCTAATGTTTGTGATCAAATGATCTTATGATATTTCGCTGAAAGTTGAAAGCAAATGGGTGTTTATTGGTTTATGTTAACTCGTTAAATATACAATATTTACCGATCTCCAGATTGAGAACGATCCATTTCCGATAATCTTTATAAAAAAAAAAAAAATAAAAAAAATTGTTGGTTACGATAAAATTCATACCTTGTTCTTGTAGCCTCACAATGTTTTAGGCGGATGTTAATAATTTTATAAAAATTGGCCTGTACTGCGGAATGTATGTATGCTGCTGCTGAGGCTACTATAAACATAGAAAATCTTCAAAGTCAACAGAGATAAAAGCAGATAGGTAATTAATTGACTAGCGGGAAAACCCGGATTATCAAGATAACGGATAGGAACACTCCCGATAGTAGATTTAAATACCTGGGTTCTAAACCTTAAAAATTTTTAATAAATGGATTTTTACCACGACAAAATGATCCTGAAGTTAAAAGTGGTACCATATTTGAGCTTGAAGAAAAATATTCTGAATTATGAGAATGCTCTCTTCGGTCCTCTAAGGTTTATTAAAAGTATTTATAAAAAAAAAAAAAATCTAAATTCTTATATTTTTCTCATTACTATTCTCTGGGGACGTTAATCCTAGAGGGAATTATTCATTCATCTTCTAAAAAATGTTTACTGTGTATAGTAAATAAATACTGTATATAGTTAAAATCTAATTTTCGATTGGAGAAATGATGATGTATTAGAAAAATTGTATATTTTAAAATTTAACTAACAATGTCTTTATGCATCGGTCTTCAGAGTCAAAAGCTTCTTTAATATCTAATATTTTTTTTCTTCATTCATTCCGATCATCAGCAGCTCTCCTACAATAGGGGTACTCATGCACTTGTAAATGATTAATGTGCTATCATCCGTAGCAGCCAGCACATATTTTGAATGAATTGTAAATAACCTGTCTTTATTAATTTGTTAAAATGTTATTAGTTATTGTAAGGTCGTGCCTGTACTGTTAACGAAGTTTGTGAGTTCTTAATTGATCTACTAACACTTAGATTTATTTTTAAAATGCCATAGCTAAATGAGAAGTCTGATTTGCTGGATTATTTGGTTAAAAATGCTTTATTAGAAAACATGAATGAAGAACCAGATAATTCAGAAGGCAAAGAACTTGATGAATGCATGGATGAAATCTGTCTAGTAATAGCTGTCTTCATATTCCATTTCTGTGAATATTGTGCACAAACAAAGAAGAATGAATCAAAACCATAGAATAACCTTCTCCGTTCGTTTACGAAGTTAGCAACAATTTACAGGATCCTAGGCTATGTTAACATCGATAATGCTAGCGGCCATATTTAGCACACATTTCGTAAATAATCGACTTTACTCATTTAAGAGGTTTACCATACTTAGCATTTTTTGCATGAATACTCCTAATGTCTTCCACCTAGGGATGTCAGATCTGTTTCTTCTTATTTCTTCCTCTAGACATCCTTCTATTGTTTTGCTTTGGGAGTTTCGGATTCATACGATATACATGACCGAGCCAACTTATTACTTTGGTATATGATTCAGCATATAGATCCTTAAGTTCTGCATTGGGTTTTATTCGGTAATCAATCATTTCTTTGGTTGAGCCGTATATTCTTTGAATCTTCCTCTCTAATGTGCTCAGCTATCTCATTTGCTGCTTGGATAGAGTATATGTCTCACTGCTGTACATTACAAGTACATTTACGAAGTGATACATATGCTGCAAGTACGCTTATTTTGAGTTTCCAGTTAGTATATTACAAAAGACTTGTGAGCGACCTATAACATTCCGTTCTCAATCATTTCTGTTATTTCTTGCTCCGCTTCGTTATCTTTGGATACAATTATACTGAGGTACTTAATTATCTCCAACAATCAGATCTACTCGCTCGATTTTGATAACCACTTGCTGAATATTTCTTAGAATCTATTTAGATTTCTTAGATAATAATGGACTATTATTTATATGAACTTTTTTGTACTTCTTAAGGTCATTTATTACTTGTTTAAATATTTCCTACAGGTATATTTTGATTTTACTTTAAGTTAATTTATTATCCCTTTATTGAGTATACATTTTGATTATTATTTAGTTGTTATTTTGCTTCTATTTTATTTATTTATATTTTCTGCAAATGAACCTTTGTTCACTGTAATCGTTGTCCGTATTGTGAAAAAATTTAAATGATCCGATGGGATTGGAAGCCGCTAACTATTCTAATGGAGGCTTGTAGCAGACGAAACGAATACCAAAACACGACCGTCTTCTTTAGCAGACAGCGAGCGACACCTGTCCATCGGACACTTCACACGTTTTTACCATCCTCGCGACAGCACAGTTCCCAGGCTGTAGAACAGGTGCTTTGCCTCTGGGCCATGGGCAATAAAAAACCTCGGGGGAGGTTTGGCACTCACTGTACGAGCCCAATGGGTTCCAGCGGATCCTCTTTCGGTAAAAATAAAAGGGGGTTATTGAGCCTTCAATAGGAAATCGCATCTCCTTCCTTTCTCGTATTTTCCAGGAGGAGTATTGGCAAAGGGATCTCCAGTTACTAACGGTAAAATATATGAAATTGGTTTTAATATTATACGTTATTTAAAAAATTATTAATTTTTCAGACTAATTTTAGTTAATTGTTAAATGTTTTGTGCTCAAGACATCTACGAGTCTTCGGTCAGCCATCCATAAAATAATAAAACCGCTGTAATTACTTAACAGTTTATCAAAGATTCTGTTTCAATTAATGGAAAATTAACCTAATAAGCTATTATTAATATAAAACATTCATCTATTTAAACACAGATATGTGAGGGAATATGATAATAAAATAAATAAATATAATTCTTTATATAATTAGCACAATTATCATTGGCATTTTTTTTTACTTTATATTGCATATATTATTTTAATAATTTTTATTTGAATTGAAATAATAAATCCTACGAATAATGGGACAATACATTTTTTTTTTAGACTATAATAACTTTGGATTGCTAGTATTATTTCGCTTAATGTGTTTATAGATTGCAATTGGTTTAATGTATTCATGCAATCTAAAAATCTATAAAATGAAAATTTATCCTCAATTAAAATTTAAAAGTATTTCGATTAAGGTGATTAAAAAAAAAAATGTTTTGAGTTCCGGAATTATTCCATCTGGAAGAAAATAATTTTAGATTTTAGAGGTGTGGGATAGAGTCTAGTCTATGAGAAATTAGAAGAACAATTTCTTATCATTATGTCTAACTTAGCGAATGTTTACAATTTTTCTATTAAATGTGGTAAGATCTATTTTCAAATATATTTTAAATTCTTAAAATAGTAAACTAGACGATAATTTTTTAAAATATCCGAAGATAAGTAGGATACCGATAAGTTTCTATGCTAAAGTTTTTCTCTAATATAATTAAAGTGAATATGGAACTCTTCAAGGAGAAGTTTTCCAATAGATATCCATGAATAAAAATGTTGCAAAGATATTAGGTTTCTATTGTTATCTGTATTTAACCACATTAATAAAACACACTTATATAAAAAAAATGACCGTTTTCAACCGAATATTTGTTTTATAATTTCTTTGATATTAAATACCATTAATACTCAAAGAATAGTCCATTGCTATCTACCACCATTAGCCATCTGCTATCCAATTGCTCGATCACATGCTGATACCATTCTTTGGGATGACTGTCAAAGAAGTCTTGGATTGCAATTTCAACTTCCTCAAAATTATCAAATTTTTTCTATTGAAGAAAATGGGCCATGGATCTAAATAAGTAGTAATCCGATGGTGCGAAGCCTGGACGATATAGTGTATGAGGCAGATGTCTCATATCAGAAGGGTTTTCAATAAATTTTCATAAATTTCTAACCTCTTAGCTCATTGCTGATGAGTAAGTTCGTGAATGACCAGTCCACTGCTCTTTTTCACCTTCCCCATGGAGAGTAGATGACAAAAACATTCGAGACAATTCACTCTCTGTCAAGTCAATTTTTAAAACCAACACCGCGCAGTGCCCTGGTCAAGGACACCTTTCCCTTCGTATTTAATAATTTAATGAGTTGCTGCAGCAGCTGTGAATTTTTTTCCAATAATGACTTAAATTTGCGAGAATTTCGTTGGACACTGTCTGTTTTTTCTTTGAAACAAATAACTAAACTGAGGTTTTTTTTTAAGAACTCAGATGGGATTAAACAAGCTTAGAGAATGTGCTAAATGGATTATTAAATATTTAAATTCCCTAATTAGCATTAAAATATTTACAGTCCTTTGAAATCAAGTGTTTTTTCAATTCCCTTGTTTTTTTATGTGATACAGTGTTTTAAATTTTTAGTTTAAATCGTTCTTTACGATATTCATTACATTGAAATGGTTGTTGAACGGTGAGATTTACATTGTCACATGCTTGGCAAGTTGGTTGTGAAGCCTTAAAAGCAGATATTGATTTGCCAATTTTGTATGGCCGATTTGATTATTTGATTAATCAACTAATCACAGAGCATTTAATTCTTTTGGTGTTAGATGTTCGGAGGTATCCAAGCATGGTTGTACCTCTTGCACAAGCGGAGCTGACTAAATGGTAATCGTGGGCACTGTTCGCTACAATTATTTTTTACTTTTATTGTGATATCTTGCGTCAATTCTTCGACGAACATCGATCCAACATAAGGTGAGTTGGAGCTTCGGATTGCATCTTTTGCTCCTTCATCAGCTCGTTCATACTCAGTCATGCCTTTATGTATACTTCAAGTTCATGATTTGGATTTTTAAATAATTTGTATAATAATTTCTTCAATAAAATACTTTCGAATAATTCTGTATAGCTGTATCCTCAGGCATTACTAATGATTGTTCATATTTCAATGGATGATATCTTGTTTTGAATAATATTTTAGATATTCTACAGATATTCCTTAGTGTAAGTTCTAGATGTGCTCCGGTAAAACTTTGAATTTATTGTTCTTTCTTAAAATGAATCGGAAAGTACTTCCTCTGCCGAAATAGTAGCATCTAGAACGATATTCTCTATTTAGGATAAGACACACCCATCCATGAATTGGATGATCCCTAGCAACGAATCCAATCCAATCACATTTTCTCTTCCCCGAAAACATACCACGCCCAGTCTTTCACTATCCTTTAGTAAACCATGTCAATCTACAGCAAAAAACGAATTAGATATAATTACTTAGATTAAAAACAGGATATTTAGTAAGTTAATAAAATAATGTTTTTGTAATGCGCTTGGGTACTGTAATGAGAGAATGCACTATCCATACTCATACAAATATGTACCGATTTATTGAACTTTATCTATGTTCATATATATATATATATATATATATATATATATATATATATATATATATATATATATATATATATAGTTATTTATATATATATTCGATATATATATGTTATAAATCGAAAAATCCAGATTACAACGTCACGAGTCTCTAGCATACAGACGAACAATTAACTTGCTAACCTTTCGACAATGCAGTCATCATGCTGTTTATGGAACCTTCTGTTTCCTTCAGTATGTATGCATAAAGTTATTTTGTATATAGTATGTATAACCAACATTTTTTTCTTTTCTTTTTTTGAATGACCTATCTTTATCTTAATTTGTTATGTTTGTTTTTATCTGGCCAGATGTAAAATTTTAATTTCTGTATTTTTTTGTTATTCTGAAGGGACTTCGTCCCAGAATAAAATTATTTTTCTATTCTATTCTATTCTATTCTATGTATTTGGATGGTTTGGTGAGATGTCAATAACAATTTCTTTCTCTCTCTTTTTACTTTCCTACCTATACTAGGTAAGGAAAGTATTGCGATCGGGCCAAATTTCCGATATGCGGTTTTCGACGGATCTATACGTTTCAGAGCTCGAAAAACACATTTTTAGCCATCGGTCTGTCTGTCTGTGCCAAGATTTTCTCGGGAACTACTGAACCGAATTTGTTGCTTCTTTTTTATTTTGTAGGGTTTTGACTACTGATGCCTGTGACCAAAATTGGGTGCTCCATGCGCAACAGCTGCTGCGCAATAAATTAAAAACATGTTTTTCTATAGACTGTATCGCGAAAACGGCTCTAACAATTTCGATGAAACTTTTCTCTAATGTTCTAATGATTGTCCTTTCAATTTACGTACATGGACTAAATTACCGCAAAAATTCAGGCAAAAAGTTATAAAGAAAAGAAAAATGTTTTGGGGCCTAACTCTCAAGTATATAGGGCCAAGTTTATATTCTATGGTAAAGTTTATAAGGATACTTTTGAAAGGTAATTAAATTACCAATAAAAAAAAAAATCATCGGAATCGAACCAGTATTAGCGATTATACAGAGCTTTATATGTTCTTCACATGTTTTAATTTATTACTTTCCTACCTATACTAGGTAAGGAAAGTATTGCGATCGGGTCAAATTTCCGATATGCGGTTTTCGACGGATCTATACGTTTCAGAACCCCCTGAGTCCGAAAAACACATTTTTAGTCATTGGTCTGTCTGTCTATCTGTGCCAAGATTTTCTCGGGAACTACTGAACCGAATTTGTTGCTTCTTTCTTTATTTTGTAGGGTTTTGACTACTGACGCCTGTAACATAAATTGGGTGCTCCATGAATGTCCATGAATGACATTTTTGCTCTGAATTAATGGATATTTAAACTGTGTAACAAATCTGCAATCTTCTGTTTGAGGATAAGTGAAATTGCAGATGTTTCTATAGACTATGTATGTATATGTATACATACATATACATATGGTATGGTTATTTCTTTCGTCTTTGAAAGAGAGGATAAAAGCTCTGTTTGCCCGAGTTATACGGTCGGCCATTCATATAAGTTATTGTGGATCCGAAGTATTTGAATTTGTCTACGTTCGGGAACGCAGATCCTGTTTTTGTGGTGTATTTTCAGCTTATTATCGTATATTTTGTTTTATCTTTATTTATTTCTAGGCCGATCATCTCTGCTGCTTTTGTCAGAGTCTTTGTTAGCATCTCTTAATGCCATCAAAGGCAAACAATTTAAATGAATTTGAAGCCTCCGTACATTCAGTCATTGTTTTTCTTGAGTCAATTCAGGGCTTTTCATCGAATAATGACGGATGGGGCGGATATCCGTCACGCGACAATAGCTTGTCATGGGACAATATCAAAAAGATGTATGTCTTCCGACCATGTAATTCTACAGCATGAAGCTACTTTTAAAGTTCAACCTTTAATAGATTATTGAAAATTTATTTCCATTTGTCTGAAAACATGTTCAAAAAAATAATATTTAATTTAGATCATATATATTTTTCAACTAGAGAATAATCAATTGATTTTATAAGTGATAAAAAACATTTAAATAGCCACTATGATATAAATTATAAATAAGCTGAAATAAAATAGATTAATAAATAGAAATTGTATTCTTCTCATTAATAGTCCCTGAAGAAATATAAAAATAAGAACTCAAAAACTATTCAGTAAAATAGAAGACAAGAAGAAAATTTTATAAATTCCAAACTTTTCCACCTCCTCTTTCTCTATATTTTAGGGTTGAAAAGATTTGTTAATATATAACTTAAGCTTATGTTCATATTAATTATGCTGTAAAGTTATAATACATTATCAGATGGATTGAGGCCATTTTAATAAAAATGTTTAAATATATCTTTATTTTTTAAAATTAAAGTTAAATTGCAAGTGATAGATGATAAATATTTTTTGAAAATACGTTTGATATAGTCGCTTCTTATGATTTTGTTTTAATTGTGGATTGATGGTTGACTACAGTGAATAATTGAAGAGAAGTTGGTTGGAATGTTCAGTTAAAAAAAAGTAAAAATAAATAAATCATATTTATTTTTATTTTTTTCCGATGTTTTAACCCAAAGTTCAGGCCTTCATCAGAGCTAAAAAAAACAAAACAGATAACAATAGTCGGCATAAATAACAATATCACGGCAAAAATAAAAATAAACATAATCTATTTATTTATACTTTTTTTTTCACTGAACATCCTAACCGATCATTCTTCAATTTTATTTGTGTGTTTGATATGATTATTAATAAATAAAACCTCAACGCTTACAACACGGTTTACAATACTATGATAAAGCCAGCTCTTGTGTAAGAAAATATTTGAGAAAAAAACCTCCACGCTCTAACCGGAGCTATCTGGAATTCAGGTTATTAACGTAGAAGGACCGACAAAGATCTGCTTACAGAAACAGTCAATCAACATCCCATGATATGAAGATAAGGAAGTTAAGATGGGCGGGCATTTAGTACGAAGCAATCCATCAGCAAGCTTCTACACAAAAAAAGAATGTTTGAATGTAAGGGAAGTTACCACAATGGAGCAGGAGTGTCCAGAAGGGAGTTTTATCAAAATGCTTGAGGGGGACATATTTTGACGGTTTTTTGAATTTTCGGACTAAGGGACAAGGAGAAAAACATGGAATATATCGCAGAAAGTGTAATTGTATATGATCTACGATTTTTCTAATTCTAACTTAGCTTGCTCTGTTTTTAAGAAAAGGTGAGCAATAAAATATCTTGGGAGGAGGAAGGGAGTAGGTTCTTGCACGTTCCTTCGACCTTGGGGGGATGGGCACTCCTGCAGGAAATTCCAAAAACCTGGAGAATGCCAGATGCCATAGAGTTGCATGCAGAAAACTGGAAAAGGCAGAGATGAAAAAGGCTTGCCAAGTTGAGAATTGATCTTCAAGCTTTGTAATTATTGATAATATTACTAAAATTTTATTAGTCATGTCTTTTTTTTATTAAACATAAGTGAAAGAGTATTGACGCACCAAAGAAAATTGTTGGTGATCTAGGAATGTGTATTAAATTTAATAGATAGAAAAATTATGTATTTTGTCATGGAACAATTACAGAGGTCTGGCTGGCTGTTTCACAATTAACACTGTAATAATATAACTCTAATATTTTACATTGAAAATCTACTACATATCAAATTAATGAAAAAGATACAGCAAACATTTAAAATAAAACATAAATAGTAGAGAGAAATAATATATTTACAGTATTTTATAGCGGAATCTCTCTGACTATTCACGTGATACAGTTAAAGTGTATATCAGAGCAGTTGATATTTACTGTTGGCATCTTTTTTTTTTGTTATTTTAAGAAAAAAAAAAAAAAAATTTTTTTTTTTTTTTTTATTTATTTATTTATTTTTCTCTTATGATATGCGGTATGATCAGCAAGTGATGGCCAGTAAGGTGCCCAAGAGGTCTCGGTCAGACGGAGTTAGCTCACCAGCCAAACAAAGGACTCGTCGCTGCCTACGAGAAATACCTCCAGTGACCAAAATGAACACTTCAGAACCAGAACCTCAGCCCCAACCAGGTACGTCTGCACAAGAAACGATTGAAGAATCACCTTTCTTTACTCCAAACCCCTACCAAGTGCTTCAAAATGAAAAGAAGTAATGGAGTCTGCAGCAATACCCAGAGAACCAAAGCCTCCTCCGATATTTGTGAAAAATATAAAAAATTTCCAGATGTTCTGCACCCAACTAAATAAAATCTGCTCTGGCAGTTATTCATGCCTTAACAGGACCAATGACACCAAAATAACACCTGATTCTGCAGAAGCCTACCGAAAAATAGTGAAGTACTTATCAGAAACAAATGCGAATTTTCACACTTACCAGCTGAGGCAGGAAAGAGCTTTACGAGTGGTGATAAGAAATTTACATTCCTCAACCCCCACTGAAGTTATTAAAGAAGAACTAACGACGCTTGGTTTCAATGTACGCCAGGTAACAAACGTTTTGAAGGAGGACAGGGAGCAGCCAGGATTACGAAATAGGATCCCACTACCATTGTTTTTCGTGGACTTGGAGCCATCACCAGGTATCGAAAAAATATATGATATCACAAGAATATACTACACAATGGTGAAAGTTGAGAAGCCATATCCCAAGAGAGACATCGTGCAGTGCCATAATTGTCAGACCTATGGCCACACGAAGACATATTGCCACCATCTGCCGCGTTGCGTGAAGTGCGGTGAACAGCACAAATCTGTAGAGTGCACCAAACCTATACAAGATCCAGCAGTATGTGCCCTATGCTTGGAGGGACACCCGGCCAACTACAAAGGCTGCCAAATTTACAAGAATCTCAAAACCAGACACCAGAAAAACCGGATTCAAGATGAAGCACTAAGAACAAGAAGAGAGAGAGAGCCTTCCAGAATTGTAAACAATGATGTATCATTCTCCCAACTACTTAGAGGTAAGACTTTAACCGATAAATGTCAAGCCCTGCCACAACAACAACCTCAAACCCAACCTCAAAATCCTCTTCATCCTAATATACCTAACCACCAACAACAAATTCCTCATATTCCTCCTCCTTCAAATGCAACAGATCTCACAAGTTTGTTAGCATCTTTCCTCACCGATTTCAAATCCCTTGTTACTCCACTCATATCACTCCTCACGAATCTCGTATCTCACCTCATCCCTCCTTTGAAAAATCCTTAAATGACTCACATCCCTAAACCCATATCCATTCTCCTTTGGAATGCGAATGGTGTTAGAAATCATACAGACGAACTATCTACTTTACTACTTGACAAGAACATTGATGTGGCACTAATTACTGAAACTCGACTAACCACTAAACAGCACTTCAATATACCACAATACCTGACATATCGTACTGACCACCCTGACGGAAAAGCACATGCCGGTACTGCTGTAATTGTACACCAATCCCTCTCCCATCACGTACTCCCATTACCAATACATGATTTCCTACAGTCCACCGCTATCGTGATAAAAACCTTCTCCTTTCCGGTCACTCTTGCATCAGCGTATTGCCCTCCTAACCGATCCATATCCAATGCCCAATTCAGTTCTCTCCTCGACTCCTTAGGACATCACCTTCATCTTGGGTGCAGACCTAAATGCCAAGCACCAACAATGGGGTTCCAGTTTTGGAAAAACCACGAATTCTCGTGGCCGAATCCTGCTGTCTGCACTCAATTCCCAACGTTTTCACCTCCTTTCCCCCAACTCTCCTACCTACTGGCCCACAGATCCCAACCATAATCCTGATCTTCTTGATTTCTTTATCCACAGCGGCTTAAGTCCCCTCAATTGTTCCATTACACGTCTAAATGAACTTTCCTCTGACCATAGTCCTCTAATCCTTAATGTTTCACTTGAACCTGTTCCCAAACCTTCTCCACCGTCATTCATTAGGGGCCCAGTAAACTGGGACCTTTTCCGCCAAATAATCTCCGATAATATTGATCTCAACATATCCCTCAAAACTCCCGATGACCTTGATAGTGCCGTAAATTCCTTTACTACCACAATCCAACAAGCCGCCTGGACTGCCTCCTTCCCAAAAGACTCCTCCAGAATTCCTATAAAGACCATTCTACCTCAACACCTCCTTAACCTAATCCGCACCAAACGCCGTGCCAGATTATTATGGCAACGTACCCGACATCCTACCGACCGCGCTCTATATTACTACTGCAAACAATTAAAACTGGAATTAGCCACCTTCAGATCACAATCCTTCAACTCCTACCTATCCTCCCTCTCTTCTCGCGACAATTCCCTTTGGAAAACCACAACAAAAATCCTAAATCCTCACCGCATTTCCCATCCTCTCCGACGAGGTGATGGCTCCTGGGCAGCATCTGACGAAGATAAAGCTGAGGAGTTCGCCATTCACCTATCCAATACATTTATTTCACATCCGGAATCCCATCCTGCCCACACCGTAACAGTAGAAGAACTCCTTACATCACCAATCCCACTTTCCTTGCCCCCAAAAGCTATTCATCCTTCCGAAGTAAAATTTCAATTAAAAAAACTAATCCTCCGTAAAGCTCCTGGACATGATCTCCTTACACCTCAAATCCTTCGACAACTTCCATCCAAAGCAGTCATATTCCTTACATATATCTACAATTGTATCCTACGCACCACCCACTTCCCTCTGTTATGGAAACACTCCACTATTATCCTTTTCCCAAAACCAGGAAAACCTCTCAATAGCTCAACATCCTATAGACCAATCAGCCTACTCCCAATCCTTTCAAAAATTTTTGAAAAGATCCTTTTGAAACGAATCCTACCCATTATAGAATCCCAAAATATCCCTTCCCATCAGTTTGGTTTTCGCTCTCAACATTCTACTGTTCAACAAGGACTCCGAGTTGTTGATCATATTTCCTCAGCCCTAGAAAACAAGGAATACTGTTCGGGTGCCTTTCTGGACATTGCACAGGCATTTGACCGGGTATGGCACTCCGGACTGCTCTCCAAGCTTAAAATCCATTTACCTCAGTCCTTGTACCTAGTCCTCCGATCCTACCTCTCTGACCGCTCCTTTCGAGTTCGCTGTGGAACAGAATTTTCCAATATCTACTCCGTTAAAGCCGGTGTTCCCCAAGGCAGCGTCTTGGGTCCCGTGCTTTACATCCTCTTTACTGCTGACATCCCTGTTCATCCCGATACTTTTCTTGCAACATTCGCTGACGACACCGCAATCTTATCATCCAACTCTGATCCCGAAATAGCATCCTTAAATCTCCAAAGTCACCTCACCTTGATTGAGCACTGGTGTAATAACTGGCGCATTAAAGTTAATGAATCTAAATGCCAACATATTACCTTTACACTCCGACGCAATTCCTGTCCACCAGTACTCTTTAATTCCATCCAGCTTCCTTATTCAGACACAGTCCGGTATCTTGGCTTTCATTTAGACCGAAGACTAACTTGGAACCCGCATACTAGACTCAAAAGACAAGAACTCAACCGACGATACGGCCAACTATACCGACTACTAAGCAGAAAATCTAAACTTTCCATTGAAAACAAGCTACTGATCTACAAGACAATACTGAAACCTATTTGGACTTACGGACTAGAACTGTGGGGATCAGCAAAATTTTCTAACATCAAGCGCATCCAATCCTTCCAGTCTAAAGTCCTTCGAACAATAGTCGATGCTCCTTTCTATGTATCCAACAAAACCCTACATCATGACCTTAACATCCCATTTGTCCTAGACCTTATCCCAGAAAAATTCTCCAAATTTCACCAGAACCTTACTTACCACCCAAATCCTCTTGCACAATCCCTATCAAGCATCTCCCATCCCTATAATCCTCCAAGAAGGTTGAAACGGCAGTGGCCTCGCGACCTTTTGTAGATTATATAAATTGGAGTTCTGGCAATGGCCAGATTCTTCACTCAAGACATGTGTGTATGTGGCTAAAGTGCTCTCGACCAATCTCCGCTGGCTTTAGTACCAGTGACGCGGTTGGGAGAGTAGCGCAGGGTTCTCCTGGAGTTCCCTCGCCTGATTGTATATAGGTATGCATGTGTTTTTTTTTTTTTTTTTCCTTAGTTTTAATTTTCTTATTTTTTAGGTTATTTTATTTTATTGTCTATTGTATATACTTTTGATTATTATTTTGTTCTATTTATTTTATTTTTTTGTACATATGGTGTGAATGTCATCCTACCTCACTATAACCAATGTCCAACAGACAGATTGTTATAATACTCAATAAAGAAATTTAAAAAAACGGTATTGCCGATATACATAATATAATAAGATTTTAAGATTGATCCTAGCCAAGAAGTTTTTTTTTTTTTGTAATAGTTTGATGGACTACTGAAGCCATTGATGAGCTCAGTGCTGTGTGTAAGAACTTGCCCAATGTTTGAAATCTAAATGATAATTCGGTTATAGCCTGGTTTTACTGTAATCACTGTGAAAAACGTTAGAGCTAACAGAGAATTTTTAGACGTAGAAATTTAGATGTAGAAGACAACATTGCTTCATAAAGCATTACAAAAAACTACTGGTAAAAGCTCCCCTATTCATAAAAAATAAACGATATTATTTCGAGAGCATCGCTAATAATCTGGAAGATTTCGAACATTATGTCATTGTTAGACCAGGAAAGTAAAATTTACAGTCTACGCTCATCATCCACTATTTTCATGTTCTTAAGACAACCAATTCTTGCAGACTTGTACATGGGACATTCTACAAGGATATGAGTAAGTGTTTTTGAATTCGATATAAATAAGTAAGTAATTTAATGCCATTTAAGACCATTGTAAATTAAATGTAAGGATTTAGTTAAGTCAATAATTTTATAGTTTTTCATAACTGCTGAAGATGGCTAAAACTTTTTTATAATTAATAAATTTCATTTTATAGGTTAGATTTAACATTTCTTAAATTATTCTCTATAAGATATCCATATAAATGAATTTTGTTTCATAATTTTTTTTTTTTTATCTTTTTCATATACAATTTAACTGTTTACCAGGTATATTTTTTTTAGAGATTTCTTATGCTAATCACTCTTGAAAATTATATATAAAATAATTATCTAAATACCAACATTTTATTAAATTGCATAAAGTTATGGAAGTGTGGGTGCTTAGAGCCCCGGTGAGGGGAACCTGCCCTGGGTCCTGAATCAATACTCTATCCTCCTGTCGGAGATCAGGAAGAGGGCCCGTCGTCCCATCACAAACTTCTTCGAAAGAGGAACCGATGAAAAAGAATAAGGAAGAAATAGGATAAAAAAGATAGAGTAAACTAAAAATAACGCCATTTGTTAAGCTTTATGTATAGAGATAGGATTTTTATGCAGACAAAACCTCAGAAACGTGCTATAAAATTTCAAAAATGGAATACATAAAATTTGATACACGCAAAAAGGCGTGATAACGAAATACAAACTTGTTTAACTTAATAATTTTTATTGACATAATCCATGGAAATATAAACTAATAATTGAGTAGCTTATTTCCAAAATAACTAAAGCTCATTCCCAAAATGATTTTTTTTGAAAATCGAGTTAAGCATCGATTTAATCATTTATAAAAAAATAAATCTATAGAGAGAAACTTTATTTTCATAAAAGAGTGCTGTCAAATTATATTGGGCTACTTAAAACACTGCATAGTTATTAAACACATTGGACAATCTTTAAAAATTACATATAAATATACAATATCATTTCAGCATATATGAATACTGGAAACATATATTTTTGTCTTGTTCAATATTAGTGTTGCCCAAATACGAAACAGAGACGTTTCTTGGACTTGCAAACTCAGTGCTGGTCTAGGTCTTGGTCTTGCAGTTACCTATTACCTTATTACTAGAGAAAAATTACTGTAATTTTTTAGATATGAGAAACCTAACTAAGTCTGAATGAAAAATTAGAAGAGTTAAATGCAAAAGCATATTGCTTACACCAATTCTTTTCATATAGTAACTAAAATTGTCAAGTATTAGTAACTATTTTGCCTCAATTTTTATTTAAAAAAATCGATTTTTTTTTACCAGTCTTGGTCTTGGTCTTGCAACAGATAGGCGGTGTTGGTTTAGTCCTTGCAATGTGCATGACCAAGACCGATTTTGGACAACACTATTTATTATGCATTTTTTTTCTTCTTTTTTCATTATTTATGTATATATATATATATATATTTTACGTTCAATTTAGTTTCCTTTACCTTCTCTCTCCTTTTCCTCTCTTTATACACTTCTCTTATACATTTCTCTTACATATTTTTTTCTTTTTTCCTAACCTAATTCCTACTTCATAATGACAGATTAAAATTTATAAATTTAAGCTTAATTGCATGAATGTTTTGAAATTGTTCAAGGCTGGGAGGAAAATATATGGTATATTAATGAAGATCTTATGAGAGCCCGAAAAAAATAAAAATAATAAACTTTTTTTAAAAACGTAAATATAAGATTTTGGGGTTTGAAATCAATAGATTATCTAAAAGCGCTGCCCCATCTCTCATGCCGATGGCACCTGTTCTCATTAATGATTAATGACTACTGTATTGCTTTCCAAGCTACTCTTCGATAACTTATCGCAAACCTTAGAGAATAGTGTTTAGTGAAGGATTAAAACTGATTTCAACAATATTCGTAATTTATCCCGTGAAGCCTTAAGTTGAAATCCTCATGTAAGTTTTCGTCAATCACGAATACTTTAAAGGTGCGTTTAGGCATTTCACAAACTATATGAAACACAGTTATCCATGTTAATAGCGACATTAGTGCTAATCCGATTTTTTTTTAAATTTCTATTATTACCTACTTCAGATCGAAAACATCAAAAACACTAGTATAGGAAAAAACATTTAAATGTTTATATTCCTCACAGTGTGAAATGTCTAAACATGTACCAGTAAATTCCAATTTTTATTTATTGACGAAGCTTAGGTTAGAACAATAAAAACTCAAAAAAAACCTGAATTTTTTTATGCACAGATAATAGATAATGCAAAGATAATCAGTTTTAAAGAAAAGTGGTGGGGACGGAGCTATATCATGACAGGAAAGACCACGTCATAATTTGCCAGTGTCTAGATCAGACCGTTAATTATTTATGCTTTTAGATTAACATAGTTTTTCCAGATTCGGGAGTTGAAACTAAGACATATATTTTCGATTTTCATTCCACCCTTTCATTTTTACATAACAAAATTTAGTTAAATATTTATTTCATTAATTTTTTATAACAGCATTTTTATAAATTAGAGCAGAAACAATTTCAAGAGTGCCGTGTTTGGCAGCCGTATTTGTCACAATAAAGCGGACTCAAACCACTCCCTCAGTCCCCACTAACTTTAGATGTCCAGGATTAGAGTTATCCAGTTGATCCTCAATGCTCTTGATACCTATCCTAGTATTATTATCTCCATAATTTCTCTAACTTGACTTTCTTCCCAATCAATTCTGGGTCTGAAGAGATGTTCTCGGGTCTTTGTTATGCAAAACTATCAGTGCACTATAAATTTGCAGTCTCCAAAAATTTAATATATACGTAAAATTTGTCTGTAAAAACGATATTTTGTTCCTTCGCTGGTATCCTTTTTGTAGGTTACTGGTCTCAGTTCTGAACGAGCTATGTAGATGTACTAATTTTTGCAAAATTTGTTGTTAATTTTCGCATCTTACTGTTAACTAGACATTCTACGCACCTAAACATAGCTCGTGGCTTCAATTAGAGTCCTTGTTTCAATTTTTTATTAGGTTCTGAATTTCTTATCCAGCTATCAATTGGATAAATTAATCATACTTGTTACTGTTGATTTATTTTTATTTTAAGCTAAAATATTGTGATATTTGTTTGATTTCTGAAAATGAAGCAGTTCAATGAGTAAAAATGACTTAATTTTTAATTAATTTCAATTTTCTTCAGAAAATTTTCTTGTTTATTTTTAGCTATTGATCGGCTCCGCGATTGAGAATCACTGAGTTTAGATTACAAAATATTGTGGTTACGAGTGGTCCTCACCTAATTTTCTCTTATATAACATTATTATTATTATATAACATTAGCCAAGGCGACAGTATCTTATTTTTTATAAAACATTGAGTCCAGAAACCAATCTGTTGTAGTTACTGGCGGGAGAGGGAGGAGGATGGAACGGCTGTCCCCGTATATAAATAAGAAATTTTCGTGAAATCGGAAGACAGCGACATTGGTTATTAATATTACAACATTTTTAACGTAACTCATTATAAAAAAAAAGAAGAAAATTCTTCAAGAAGAAAATTAAATTTAAAAAATTGTCCCTCCTTCTATGGGTCATTTTTTTTTTTTTTTTTGAGTTGGCTACTCCATTGGTTGTTTTGTAATACAAGATAAGGTAATGAATAAGGAGCTGATTTTTTACATTTTTGTATTTCAATACAACATTTCCCTATTTTAAAGTTGAATACCATCCGAACCCGTTCGTTTTAAACCTTGCTTCATCCTCGAACCCTGATAACCCTCCGAGGCGTCTGAAAAGAAGGTGGCCTCGTGATCTACTTATGTAAATAAAGGTGGCAAAAATCTACAAGTTCTGTAATGCAGGTTGAAAAAATTATAAATAAATAAAGTATTATCAATAATCATGTTTTCTAACCGCAGGGACTAGCCGATGTGCACAGCTAGCCGGGATTAACGCTTCGGAACAGTACAATTTACATTGACTTTGACATGAAGACACATACAGTAAACATCCTAGGGTTTCTTCCCCTGGGAAGACCCATTGACCATTGGGTGTATAATGGTCTCAGTTGTCCCGAGGTTACAGAACCTCCTTTACTGGGCTAATTACACATAAGGGAGTAGTAAAACAGATTCAAAGAAGCACATATGGCTTCGGAACAAATAGAATATCTAAACGGAAACGAATCGGCAGGAAAAATTACTTAAGCCTTTTATATAAATGGTATATCTCAAGGATTGGAAGAAAAACTCTCCAACAAATGAAGCGACTCTGTAGGGACCATGAGACGTGGCAGCGTTGGATTGAGACCCTCCACGCTAGAGGATATGACAAGAGGAGGAGTGAGAGTGAGTGAAGGAGTGAGTTAAATAGTGAGAGTGTGAGTGAGTGAGAGAGAATTTTTGTAAGGGAATGCAAGTTTTAAGAAGGTCCAGTGGAAGAAAACCGTGTTTTTTTTTATTAATTATCCAGTCTGGCTGTCCATTGAGAAAGGATTAAAAACTATAGGAGCTGAAGGTGTTGTTACAAAGCTGAGAAGACTGGTTCCAGATGATAGAGACTCTTTTATGAAGAGAGACAGAAGAAGGACAAGATAGCATAATTAATGTAAATCACTATAAAGTTAAGTACAGTCATATTTATAAAATATAGTTATAAAGTATTGTTCTTGTTTTCTGTACTATAAATGAAAATGTGAGGAGTAGCATTTCATTAGCGTTGCCAAAAATCGATCTTGATCTTGCACTTTGCGAGATCAAGACCAAGACCGCCTAACTGTTGCAAGACCAAGACCAAGATTGGTAAAAAAAAATATTGTTTTAACGAATAAAAATTAAGGCAAAGTAGTTACTATTACCTGATAGTTTTAGTTACTATATGTATAGAATTGGTATAACTAATATACATTTGCATTTAATTCTTCTATTTTATCATTCGGACTTAGTCAGGTTTTCCCTTCCTGAAAAGTTACAGTAATATTTCTATAGTAAGACGGTGTATAAAAATACATTTGTCCCCATACTGACCTACGGCAGTGAATCCTGGACTATAACCTCAAAACATAAAAGCAATATCTATGCAATGGAAATGCGATTTCTGAGGAGAATAGAGAAGAAAACTAGGAGGGACAAAATCAGGAATACAACGATAAGAAGCAATTTGGGAATAAAACCAGCAGAAAACACAATTGAGGAAAATAGGCCACGCTGGTTTGGCCAAGTCAAAAGAATGCAGGAGGGAAGAATGGCTAAAACTATATATGAAGTAAAAGTGGAAGGAAGAATGCCGAGAGGAAGGCCCAGAAAGACCTGAGAAGGTTCAGTCAGGGCGGATTTCGATAGGATTCGAGATAAATGGATCAAGCTCTTTAAAAAAGACCCTCTACACTGATCTAGCGGTAGAAGAGGAATTGATTAAGAAGAAGAAGAAGAAGAAGTAATACGCTAATAAGTAACTGCAAGACTCTTGCGCAAGACCAAGACCAAGAACAAGACTGAGTGTGCAAGACCAAGATTCTTCTTGGTCTTTCATTTAGGGAACACTACATTTCATAGTATACATGTCAGGCTGATCATTTAGGTTTCACCATAGGTAAACAATTATTCGTCAAAAGGTAGAAAAAAACAGGAAACGGAAACTTATTTGTGAAGATTCGAGCATAAAACAAAAACAAGGAAAGTAATTCATAACTACTAAGTCATGTATCGTAAGCCCAGCTAAGGCGCTGATCGGGGTTAGCAGTCATGCAAAACAGCCATTTACATAGTTGAATAATTAGTAGTGAAATTATTCTAGAGCACGAATAGCTGTGCTTGAACAATGTCCTATGCTAATCTTCGGTATCTACCTCATATTTCATGCAATTTCTCAGGTTGGCAGCTTGAAAAATTCGCATCAGCAATTTAGTAGGACTTAACACTGATTTTGTAGCGATAATCTTAACTGTTTCTAGAAGAATCATTTGAAGCAAATTAAGCATCATTAACTATCGACCTCTATTTATGCTTGAATATCCCATGTAGTGAAAATGGTAAATTAAAGAAAAGAAAAAAATCAGTCGGCCAAACAGAGCAGACCTATATTAGTGCTTTTGCTCTTGGATCGTTTGATTGGACTCTTATACGATTCAGAATCGAGTCAGGACCGCGATTGATGATTCTGACGCACACCTCATCTCTCACCCTCACCCAAAAATAACTCTCCCTTGTACTGGCGATATGACGGTGTGACGATGTCATATGACGATATGCACTAGAATATCAAACCTTCGATTTCAACTTCACTACCAATACAATAAAATACATATTTCGTCCCTTCTAATGGCTAAGTTTGTAAGACACGTTTACTTCTATAGTTGAGATTTATTATTATAATAAATTATTTTCTATTTTATAGATTTTAGCTTTGCTAATGACATATTATTATGCACTTACATTCGCTTTGAAGCCTGTAAAAAATAAAGATTACTTACAATATATAAAAAAATATATTTTTTTAAAATTTGATATTACATTGTCTAATATGAACTATTTGCAGACCATCTCTCATCAGTATTTACACCATTTACCAACTTCAAGAACACAGAATATAACCTTAGTATTTGATACTCTGGATATACCATTACAGATGACACCTCCACCTCTTCCGTTCATTCCTTCACAAGTCGCACAACAAACCAGACATCTCCCTAAAAGAAAAGCTCCAGGTTATGACTTAATAACTGCCGAGGGCCTCCAGCAAATGCCTAGAAAAGCTCTAGTGTTCCTTACGACAATATACAACTGTATTCTGAGGACAACTAACTTCCCATTACAATGGAAATATTCACATATTAAGATGATAACAAAAGGGACAAAGACATTTTCAATCCCTCATCCTACCGACCTATCAGTCTCCTTCCGATATGTTCCAAAGTTTTTGAAAAATTAATATACAAAAGACTGGTTGACATACTGACAGACCAACAAATAATACCTGACTATCAATTCGGTTTTCGTACATTTCATTCAACTACACACCAATTACACAGTGCTACTGACTACATTGCTGGAGCGCTAGAGCAAAAACAAAATGCTACCGGCGTATTTCTGGTTGTTGCACCAGAGAATTCTCTTCAAACTCAAAACTATACTGCATAGTTTTGCTGCTAGGCTCCATTCTTCGTCATGCCTATCATGCCATTTTCTACTTAACAACAAATCTGCTAATTGTCACTACCATGACAGGATGAAGAATTGAAGACAAAAAAAAAAAAAAAAAAAAAAATGATTTTAAAACATTCACTGAAATAATTCGGGACATCAAACTTAAAAAAACCTTTAACGTCATTAAACGGGGTGACTATACATATTTTACACAAAAATTTTTCATTATACTGTGCATAGGTATGAATGTGTTTAAGAAGATTTACTTATTTCACTAATGTGTATTAACTATTTTATTTTTTATTTATTTTTCTATATATATATTTATTTTTTTAATTATTAATAAATTGATATTTCGTATTACATTTATATATGGAATGAATGAACCCTTGTAGCCTTAATACTTATAGCCCCCCAATGTGGCATATTGTATTATTTACTTTTCAATAAAAATAAAAAATCATAAGGTTTTTCAATATTGCCTTAAGAGTATGTCAGTATTTACGTTGTTACTTTGATTAGCTCAAGTTTCTTTTTTTTTTGTTTTCATATTTATATTTATTTTTGATATTATTATTTTGCTTGATAATATTCTAATTATTATTAGAGTATAATATAACTAACTAAATAAAAAAAATACGAATTTCCCATCACATCGTTTGAAAATACTCACGGAATCGTATCCAATCATTTGAGCCAATAATCTGAACCATTTGCTCAAAAAAATCGTTGCATCGCTACAAACTGTCGAGCTGAATAAATCACCTTCTTTGTGTCGTTATCGGGTAAAAACTTACTAAAAATTAGCTTTTTTAACATTACATTTAAAAAAAATATATTTTTAAGCTTATCTCTGTGGCACTACATACAACCCGGAGTTGTCTTGGCCTCTTTAAATCTTGCACCAGTGGGTCCTATCACGTATTGCGGCCTGATCCCTAAGAGGCTTCTTGCGTCCGCTGCCACACAATTAGCCCACCTTAATCTCTTGATCTACCAGCTCTTCTTGTTCGATGAAGGATTTAATCCAACATTCTCCTCGGGCTTTTGTTTAATAATGGCAATGAGACCAGCCTAACTAAGTCTCCCAGATTTTATAAATTTCACCACATATACTCTATGTAATTCTCACTCCGATTATCCGCTGAAATATTTTACTATAAAATAAAATCAAACGTGTTTTGTTGCTCTTTGAGATAGTTCAAGTGGGGTGTAGAAGATAACGGGGCGGATCACAGAGTATTATCCGGTTATATTTTAAAAACGTAATACAAAATATATCCGAAAGTCCGAGAAGTGAGCGATCATGAGGCAACTCCAGATTATTTCCTCTCATCCTAATTTTCTGTTACTCGTAAAACCAATTAGCACAATCTGGTTTTAACTGTTCCAGTTTCTTCTCTTGGCTTCATTTCATCGCGCCAGTATTTGGGATTTTCAATTCATTTTTTTCTTAGACTTTGAACAAGCGACTGAAAATACTATACTCACTTTTTTCTAAATCAAAATTGAAAATTAGACTAAAACTAAGTACATACACTTACATGCTCAAACCCATTTGGACATACGCTTCACAGGTTTACGGTTCTGCTAAAAAGACTCATTTATAAAAACTACAAGCTTTTCAATCTAAACTTTTAAGGCTAATAACTGCAGCTCCCTGGTATGTCAGAACTTTATAAACCGAACTAAGACAATCAATTGACCAGCACATACGTACTCTCTTCTCCCAATTTCATCTTAAACTACACGGTCACTTATCAACAGCATGGCCACGGATGAAATGCTCACCAAGAGGCACTAGCGGATCAAGGATTTAATTTTGGGGGAGGGGGAGGGTTTCAGCCCGAAAGCTTTTTTTTTTTTTCATAAAAATGACGATTATTACTTTGAAAAAAAGGAAAGAAACTAACTATTAGTGTTGCCCAAAATCGGTCTTGGTCTCGCACTTTGGAAGATCAATACTAATACCTCCTCACTGTTGCAAAACCAAGACCAAGACTGGTAAAAATAAATTGATTTTTAGTTACTATATGTAAATAATTGGTATAACCAATATACTTTTGAATTTAACTTTTCTTATTTTTCGTTCGGGCTTAGATTGCTCATTTCTAAAAAAAAAAATGTAATATCTCTTTAGTACTAAGCTAATAGGAAACTGCAAAACAGTTGCGAGACTTGCGCAAGACCAAGACCAAGACCTAGACCAAAACTCAGTTTGAAAGACCAAGGCTCGTCTAGGTCTCGCATTTGGACAACACTACTAACTATCTATATGAAATGGTGTTTAAGTGATTCCTTAAGTCCTTTTAAATGTACTTACACGGAAAATAATACTTTAAGAGATAATTTTTTAAATATATTTTTCCATAAAACATGGTCATATTTTACCATTTTGCGACCTCACTCTCCGTAGATCCGTCCATGCCAAGAGGCGACTGAAAAGGGGCTGGATGAGAGATCTCGTTTCCTGATTTCAGGATGTAAACAGACCAGGGGTACTACTGCTGGGAACTATCATGCCATTTTCTACCTAACAACAAATCTGCTAATTTTCACTACCATGACAGGTGCGGATGAATAATTGAAGACCAAAAAAACAAAATTCTGAAGCAAATAAACAGTCGTATTGTTAAACATTTTGTAAGAAATTTTGTATTTTATTTCCCTTAAAACATTTTAAAACCATCGGGTTTTTACACTGCTAGTGTTTCAACTGCCTCTCGCACTGCCACATCCCACGCCCTGATGAAGACCTGCAAAGTGGGTCGTAACGTCGGCATACAAATTAAATAATACCATTTCTATAATTTAGTATTTATCTTACCGCAACCCCCGATCAACTCGTTCTCATAAAAACATTTAAAACTAATATCATAGACTCTCAGAGGTTACGCTCAATTCCTGAAAGGTGGGAGAACAAATCTGCTACGCCGAGTCAAACGGCAATTGGCGAATTGTTGAATCTTAAGAAAGAATGATCCTAAACCAACAATCCCAACAGCTACAAACACTTTAAAAACAATTTGAGCTGGAACATGTAAAGTGTTTTCTTATTGGGCCGCCCTTTTGACCCAGATCCTTTCTACCCTCCAGCGCTGCCTTTTCAATTTCCTTTCCTCTGTGCCCTCCCCATCCCCTCACATTGTCAGACTTCCTCCTCCTGATGGCGTGCTAACAACCATATAATTATTTTTTAAATTATTTTATTCTTTATGAGGTACTGCTCCGTCCCTTAGCAAAATAAAGGGAATGTTTACAAACAGGTAATGTAATTTATTAAACGGTTTGAAAATAAAGGAAGGCTAACAATAGTGATGAGTAAGTACCACTCTCCTATTGGAGCACCTATGTTAATATTCATGAGTTAAGAAAATATTCATATGAATAGAAATCTTTCTAGCCTTGGCAATGGAAAGGACATATTCAGTAAAATTTATTATAAATTATTTTAATAATACAAAACGAAAACAGGAAAATGCTTCTATACATAAAGCCGGAAGAATTAGTTAATAAATATATCTTTACTATTGAGATACCCCCTGCCTGCCTAACAGTACGACTGTTTATTTGTTTCAGAATAAAATGAATTGAAAATTGGTGCGATGGAATGAAGCCAAGAGAAGAAAATTCTCGAAACTAGAACAGTTAAAACCAGATTGTGCTAAGTGGTTTACAATTAACAGAAAATTAAGATGAGTGGAAATAATTTTGTGTTGCCACAGAAACGCTGAGTTTTCGGACTTCCGAATACATTCTGTGTTAAGTTTTTTAAATAGAACCGGATCCCTATAAGACTCTGATCCTCCGTGTTTTCTCCTACATCTCACATACCTGAACTATCTCAAAGGGCAACGGAACACGTTTGATTTTATTTGATAGTAAAATATTTCAGCGGATAATCGGAGTAAGAATTACATAGAGTAAACGTGGTGAAGTTTATAAAATTTGGGAGACTTAGTTAGGCTAGTTTCATTGTCATTATTAAACAAAACGTGACCTCGAGGATAATGTTGGCACATCAACCTCCACTGTACAAATTATATAACTGTTCATTTAATTGTAATTGTAGTTCTCGTTGCTGTAATTGTATAACTGTATTCCGTAGTCCAGATTATATTATTTTTTATCAACATAAAATAAACTGAACGAAACCACAGTACGAACAGATTTTTAATTTCTTTAAAAATCTATATTATACACCATATCATACTGCCGATTTATATTATTATGTAATAATAATGACTAGTCTGCCCGTGCGAAAAATTCGCACAGCATATTGTTAAGTGATCAAATGCTAAATTAATAAGAAAATAAAATAATGCAACGTATCAAAAGATAAGGAAATCAATTGATATTTTATCGATAAATACAATCGAAAAAGGGAACAAAAAGTAATTTAAAACGTCATTAATGTTTGGAAGCAACATGTTTACAAATTTCAATAAGCTGTATCTTTGTTAAAAATCGTCCGATTTCGATGATTTTTTCTTCTTTTTGTAGGAAATGTAGTAATATTTTATATAATATAATATTTTATATAATCATGGGCATAACCCTATTTCCGATAACCCGATGCGAACCTATGTCTTGCGGTATCTTAAAAATAGTACTTTTTTGGGCTTACTGTAAGCATCAAAATGTTCAAAGCCCAATTTGTCCAATATCGATCTAGAAACTTACTACCATTCCAGTATTGTAGCCTAGCAAAATTAAATTTATTTATTTTAGAAAGACAAACAAAAGTGGAAAATACAATTCTCTAACCCTCGGGTGAAATTCTGAATCTAACAGTACCCCATTCACGGAATTCGAGCACGACAGGAGCTTATATTTGGTACAAAACCGATTTCGAGCCTTCCTATAATAATATATGTGTGGATTCTTATTTCCAATTTGTAACCATAGTATATATTCAACTTGTCCAGCTTCATATAAATCTATAAGTCGAACATCAATTTGAGCTTCTTATTTCTAATATTTTCATTGTACGTTATCACAATATCAAATAAATTATATTATATATAATATAATAATTTATATATTGCATTCAAGGAGAAAATGTCTAGATCGAAAAATCACTGCTGTCACCTATGGCAAAATCAAACTACCACTTCAAGATAAATAAGCTTTTTGGACAAAAATCTTTATTTTGTATACTCAAATAGTATTTATTGTGGATTAAATCTATAAGAATTTTACATTACTTGCAAAATAAAAAAAAAAAATGAATATTTCAGCTAAGCTACAGTTTATTGGAATTTGTACACATGTTTTGGTTTGTAATCGACTGAGAGAAAGAAATTTATCTTTTTTATCTCATAATTATTTGCATTAACTCATTTCCATAAATTCTTTATTTGTATACTGATCACAAGACGTTTTGCGAATTATTGTCACGTCCGAACTATTTAAGTACTTGGAAGCTTATAAATATATTTGTATTCAGTCATTTCCTCTTAGCAAATATTTTAAACCAGACTTGAGCAGAATTTCGAATAATGTAATTTAAAATACAAGATAAAATACATTTTTGGTATTTTGGATTTCAAAAAGTAAAATATAAATATTGTTTGTGGCTGTATTTTCTTTTTAAAATTACAAACAAAAAGTATTTGTATTTAATTTCCAAGAAACTAGAATACAAAAAATGTATTTTATTTTTTATTTTAAATATAAAAATTAGATAAAAAAATAGAGAAGGTTATCTGTAATATATGGTGAACGCCCATCACTATGTATTTTGTATTATTGTAAACAATGTTCAAAATATTCTTAGTATTTTGTATTTGAAATACGTTTTATGAAAACAATTTCAATAATTTCATGGTTTTACGCAAAGGAGGAAATTGGGGAGGAAGGGGTCGTATTTATCGTTACTTTGAAAGAACCTTGAAAGGAAATAAATAATAATATAATATAGAAAATTTACCAAAAAAAAGAAGATTTAAAAATATATGTTGTTCTATGAAAAAAAAAAATTATGTTCATAAAAATGTTCATGAATTATAATATCAATGAACTACTTAATATAGTATTATAGAGTTTGAATTATTTTATACATTGGAAATTTTACTTTCTTCAGTCTTCCCCTTCTCCTCCAAATATGGAAGCTGCTTACTGCCTTAATTAATTAATGATTAAAATACAATGATTTAAAAAAAAATACATGGTATTATAAATACCTGATTTTAAAGTAATAATTAGTATTATAATTATTTGTAATATATAATAGTTATTATTATATATAATATTATGTTATGTATAATATTATATTATAATATATTATTAAAATAATTATATAATAATAATTATTATTGTTATCAAAATAATAATACGTTTTGCCCAGATCCGTTTTTTATTTACAATAAGTTATCAAAATACTTGGTTTCCTTTTGTCCTTTGTCTGGCTGTTTTGAATTGAGGCCTAGTAACGTTTCGATTTTTTTGTGTTTGTGGCCTACCTATCGTTCCCCCTTTTTATTTCTAATAGTTTGAATTGTTTTATAATCCATATATTTTCCCAATTTTCGTATAGCCTTTGTCTTCAATGTTGTATTCAATCCTCTTATGCTATACGATTTATTATAGTTTTACTTGATACCTTTCCCTTCCTAACCAAATGAGCAGTGGAATGGATATTGACTGATATTTATAATATATAACCACCCATGATAATCAAACTCAATAAATAAATAATTGTTCTGCCTGTGCATTTGCCATTGTTACAGTAACAATTAAAACTTCGAACAGCCACCTCCTTCCATATTTCGGTATATGTTCGTCGTGTTGTATACCGTAACTCTCAGTTATAAACTCTGGTCGGTTGGGGATTGCTGACCCCGTTAAGAGTGGTTAGTTAAGCAGCTAAGAGGTTAACATAATCATGTTTTAATATTGTTAGCTTCAGTGTCACCAACGTTGCCCTTACTTCCGACAGTTACTTATTCATCTGTTTTGTAACTAGGTCATCTGGAAGTATTTTATTATACAGTATTACTGGAATATATTTTAATGTAAGCGGGTATTATGTAATATTCATTTATTATCCCTAAATTGGAGTAGAGTAGCTCAGTGGGTAAAGCATTGAATAACTGTATGGGTTCGAATCTGTTGTTTTTGTGGATATTGTACATATTCTTTATATTAATTAACAAGAGCGATTCCAGAAACACCCTCAGCCTATGAAACGTAAGTCGTTGGATTTAAATTTCTTACCACGTCATCTTCCTATATACTCGTTGGTCAAGAAACCGTACTCTCGGTATTTTTATTTTATTTTCCACTCTCCCATGTCTTATGAGCAATATGCGTGTTTGCTGAAGAGGGTTGTCACACATGACAGCGTAATTGCCCAATTCAGCACGTTTTACAGATAACATTGTACACATATACTTTCTTCTCCACAGTTATTCAACGTCTATCTTGTATTTTCGGAATCTGGGAGTCTTCCTGGCTCTGGTCCTCTTCTTCGTATGTGGAAGTGGGCTGGACCCACGATAGTCTTCCACCATGGATGGGATCCTTGAACCACGGGAAGTATTGCTTGATCGCCAACCGAGGAATCTCCTCCTCCTCAGCCAGAACGTAAATTATCGTGGTTCTCATCAAAGTGGCTCACATGCTCAACAGTCTCCGGAGCACCGCAAGTGGGGCATTGTGGATTCATGTCCTACCCCAGAATGTGTTGCTTGGCTCAAACACCCCAAATGCTCCGTGAGAAATTGTGAAACTCAATAGTCTGAGAGGGAATTTTAAAAAGTCCGGAGGACCCAAGATGCTTGTAGTCGAGATTGGATGGTAGAGAAGTATTTTCTAAGGTTATTTTCGGTCTTTTCAAAAATCCCCAGATTCTCCGGAAGGTCTGTTTAGCCTTCAAACTTGTAAACATTCTTGGTTACTTCTTATCGCGGGAGGAGGTCAAATGCGCCGCCCTTTCAGTATTCACAGTGGTGGTACTTATTATTTTAATCAGTATGAACCCGTCTTTATATCTTGAAAAGAAAAGAATGTACTCGTGCCATATTCTTATTACTTTACTAACTCTGTAAATGAAATGTATAAGGAACAGGTTCAATGGAAAGATAACTTCAGCCAAACCAATTAAATGCTCAATTCAAGAATATACAGAATGGATAGAAAGATTTTATTGGCTTAATATACATCGTAGCCATTAAGTCTGGCCCATTTTGTGTTATTTTGTGTGATCACTGGACGAGTAAACTGGGACAAATTTCGTGATGATTTGGAAAACAAACTTGACCTCAAAATTCCGCTAAAGACAAAAGAAGACATTAATGGTGCCATAGAAAAACTGACATCATCAATAACAGACAATATAAATAATAATACCTTTATCAATAAGATTAACAACCCACAAAATACTAACTTGCCACAGCATATTCGCATCTTATTAAAGGAAAAACGCAGAGCAAGATCGAAGTGGCATCGAACTAGATACCCGACAGATAAAGCGCATTACACCCAACTGACTAACAAACTGAAATCAGAAATAAGAAAATACAAAATTCAAAATTTACTAAATTTTACTGAAAAACTTACACCTACCGATAAATCACTATGGACGACCACTAAAAGGCTCCTGAAATTTAAAGACTGCAACCATCCACTACTCACTGAAGCCCAAACCTGGTCCAAATCCGACGAAGAAAAATCCCAAATATTTGCTCACCACCTCTTTAAAACCTTTAATCCACATCCCGATATTCTTAACCCAAATCACCTTGAATTTATTGAAGCAGAACTGGATATCCCACTCCAAATGACTCCTCCTCCTAAAGCCTTTCATCCTTCAGAAATATCCAACATCATTCACAGGTTACCTTCCCGCAAAGCTCCTGGACACGACCTAATTACATCCCAGATCTTAAAACTACTTCCTCTGAAAGCCATTCTATTCCTTACATATACATATAATGCTGTACTCCGATCAACATATTTTCCCGACCCTTGGAAACTATCCATTATCAAAATGATACATAAACCCAAAAAGCCACCAGAATACCCATCCTCTTACCGTCCTATCTCTCTTTTACCCATCATGGGAAAAGTCCTAGAAAAACTCATCCTAAAACGCCTGTACCCAATCCTAGATTCTAATCACATAATCCCAGATCACCAGTTTGGATTCCGCAGATCCCATTCCACTATCCAGCAATGCCATCGTGTGGTGGATGTTGTCTCCTCTGCATTAGAGCGCGGAATGTACTGCACGGGAGTCTTTCTCGATGTAGAACAGGCTTTTGATCGAGTCTGGCACCCGGGACTACTTTACAAACTCCGTAAATTCCTACATCCTACATACTTCCTCATTATCCGTTCCTATCTAACTGATAGATACTCAAAAGTCAATCACAATAATGCTTATTCATCCCTCTTTTCCCAGTCCGCTGGTGTTCCTCAAGGTAGTATCCTTGGTCCTATCCTTTACACAGTTTATACAGCTGACATCCCAACCCATCCTAACACTGTTATTACCACGTATGCCGATGATACATGTGTCCTATCCGTTAATAATGACCCAACCATTGCATCCCAAACTCTTCAATCGCACATCACAAGCCTTGAAGAATGGTGTCAAAACTGGAGGATTAAAATAAATTCTAATAAAATAATGACCTTAATGTTCCTTATGTTTCCGATTTGGCCCAATCCAGATACCAATCCTTCCATAATAAACTTCAGAATCATCCGAATCCTCTCGTCTCTAACCTTGCTTCCTCTTCTATTCCTGATAACCCTCCGAGGCGTCTGAAAAGAAGATGGCTTCGAGATCTCTTATTGTAAATACATTTTGTTTTTAGAGTGCTACCAGTGGGTAGTTTCTCAACAAGTCATTTCATGTTTTTATTTTCTGTTATCTAATTTACTTAATGTATTTAATTTTTTAATACAGTTGTAAATATGAATAAATAAAAAATAAAAAAAAAATATAACAAACATCATAAATATTTTTATATTTCAAACCTTTTTACTATTTATATAATAAATGAGATATCATAAATGAATAAAAGTACATGTATACTAAAGAATATTTACTATGCAGAACACAACCAAGCAAAACAAATAGCTGAGATCTTAAGATCACAACGCACATGTAGAATCGTACACTCAATAATAATAATATTTAGAAGGCACCCAAATTGTGAATAAATTAATGTACGCCCACGGACATATGAACACATGCCTGACTTAAAGCAGAGGCATTGTATTTGTATTTATAGAATCACAAACACTTGTAATAAAATAAAATATTTTGTTTATCTGGTCAAGATTTTTTTACTTCCAACGCACACTCCAGTGATAAATCATCTGTGGCAGCTTCTATATATGTTTGTAGAATTTCCTTCTATGTGTCCCCAGAAACAAACACTTCAGTATCAAGTGCTTTAAACCGTTATTGATAAGTTGGCCGCATCACGTACAGATTTCGTTTGCATTTATAACGTATGTAATGTTCCCTTGGAGCAATTTTAAATGGTCACTGCCCAACACAGTTAAATGACTGACCGTCCGTAACTTACTTAGAGATATCATAAATTTTAAATAATTTTCGGTTTCTGAGCAATTGTTACCACAAATACGTCGAAGCATAGAGCTGTAATTTGAATTGAAGGTTCCTTCAATGTCTCTGGGGTATAAATTGTTGGATACAGTTGGTAAAATAGCATTTTTGTTTCAAAAAAGTATTCCTAGTTCAGAAATACGATTAAAATATTCTTCAACGAAATTCAATTCAAGAATATCTACTAAACTAGAATACACTTTTAGCCCAATTCGAATAACTAAGAGAACGATTTAGATACCCTGAGTCAAAACGTAAGGATATGGATTGAAATTGCTAATTGAGCAGAAATTCTATATTTTTAGATTGACTTCTTCGCATTACTTTCCTAGAGCACCAATGCCTTTCGATACTAAAAGCTTTTATTGTTTGATTTTTAGCCGGACACGATAAAACGCTGTTTGCCCAAGTATCTGAAGGACCCAACGAACGGGAAGACAATGTATGTTTACCCAATCAATAACCTGCCCTCATTCTTTCTTACGGCTCCTGTCCAAGAGTTTTCGTAAATAAAATAGTTGTAGGTTACGATGTGATGAATTTTTTTACGAAATTTCAGGCGGATATTAATAATTCGATAAAAAGGGGTCTATACCACGGACTATTAGCTTTACAAATCTTATGAGATTTCTGACCGCCTGAACTGATGTTCTTCATCTTTATCTGTCTTTGGCTACTGCTTTCCTGTTTATTGTATGCAGATCAGAAGAATTTTTGTTTATTAATTTTATCCTTCTGTTATTTTTTTGTTGGCCTTTCAGTTCCCTTATCAGTTATTGTGCCATCCTTGTTGAGGGATTGCTTCCAACTGAACACCTCGCTGATTTCAACTTCCGTGCATCCATATCATGAGATGAAGACTGGTCAGTTTCTGTTGGCAGTTCTTAATTGGTCCTTCTTCCCCATGAGTTAGTCCTCAAATGCAATACCGCTTCAGTTATTGTTCGAAGTATTTTCTTTTCATATCTTTCAATTCTTCTTCCTCAAGTACAGGGTTGAATTTATATCTTGCAGAGGTTCATCATAACAATGTAAGGTAAACCTTAATTAGAGATTTTTAGTGTATATAGGTATGAATGTTTTCTTATTATTTATTTATTTTTAGGTTATTTTATTCTTATTTATTGTATATATATTATTTTTCTGTATAATTTATTTTATTTATTGTACATAGAGTGTGAATGTGATCTCTGAACACTATTATAAATGTCCTTTGAGACAGATTGTAATATTTTTCAATAAATAAGTTTTTAAAAAAAATTTAGAGATTTTATGAGAGTTTCGGGATTCCAGAACCCACAAATCTTTGTTTGCGCTTGTTATAATACGCTGGTCTATTTCTCATAGGGAATTTGTTGAGTTTAGTGTGGAGTTGAATTGCATGAATATGCCTATTTGAAAATTTATCTTGTTGTTGTTGTTGGGGTAGATTTCTCAACTTTATGCAATGTATTATTATCTTCATTTGCAATCATTTAAATCGGTTAGTTCTTTTCTCTTACCGCCTTCTACACAGCTATGTTGAACAAAAAAGGCGTGAGTCTGTCTCTCTGCCTCAAACCAGTTCGAACTTTGTAGATTTCAGATCCTTATTTAGTATCATTTGTACTCACCTTCATCAATACCAACAATTCCCCGGAAAATACCGTTTAATAGAATATTAGGTCTATTAAGCAGGTTATTGTTATATACTTTGCCACTATGGATCCACAAATTTTCTACTTACCCTTTATTATTTCATTGAAACTCTGAATTAATCAAATTACTTGACTATAGGTGCGATGAGACTCCAGACATTCAACCCAGCCACGTTCCATTCCAATAGACCAGCTGTTGTTCCATAACTTCCATGATCAACGGGACATAATTTATAATTATGTAATAAGTAATGATTATATATTTTTTATCATTTAAACTTTAAAGCAAAAGGTTTAAATGTTATATACCTTGCCCTCTAACGAATTACTTTTTCTGACAAATTATTTTGACAATGTATGCTTATTGATCATCAGGATGAAGTTTTTCTTCATTTCTTAGTCTATAGTCTAATGGAATTAAGATAGTTACGTGTCAACAATACTTTTTTTCAACCATCTTTCCCTTCAACAACGAAACATACTCTTGTCGTTATCAGTTAATTTCATAGTAAAAAAAAGTAGCATGATAGCGACTTCATGGAACTGTGACATTTTCATGTTAATACTGATGCGTCACTCATTTACAAATGACCGCCACTGCTATCTCTTCATGATCATCACGAATTTCACCGAAGTATAAGAGCTCTTAATACCAAGTCCATTATGCAAATTTATTTTGGAAAAATCCTTAGAATGTTTTTTTTTTTTTATTAATAAAATGGTTGACTATAAAATGGAGGCTTAAAAAAATAAAGACCCAATTGTTGGATGCAATCTACTTTGCCCTTTTATGGGGACTACCTAGAAAATCTCTTCATTTGAAGTAAAATAAAAAAGAAGTGGGTGTAATAAAATTTTATATGCTATAAGAAAATCCATTCTATGATTATATAAGATATATATATATATTTATATACAGGGTATCCCGTAAGTAGAGAGAAATATTTAAAAGGTTAACAGTAAACATCAAGATTTTAAAAAAAGTTCATACCAACAATTGTCCAATTTCCAGCAGAAGAGTAAGAAATTACTCTTAATATTATAACTATTATTATTATAACTTATATTATTATAACTATTATATTATATAATATAAATAACTATTAATATTTGTGTTTTTTTTAGGCGAGTCACGGTTTGTTTGTTTTTTAATAGGAAGCGATAGCATAAAAAATGTTTGATTTTAGTAACTAAACATTATTTCATGACAACTAGACGAAATCCACTTTAAACGAAAATGATAGTCCGCCGTTTTGTAGACCTAATAAACTAAATGAAACTAATCTAATATCCCCGTAAGTAGAGGGAAATATTGAAGAGATTAATAGTAGAAATCAAGATCTACAAAGAAGTTCATATCAACAATTGCAAAATTTTCAGGATTTTTAAATTTAACAGGAAATTTAAGATTTGTGTTGAATAGGAAGCGATAACAAAAAAAAAAGAAACCATCATTCAATGGAATTGTAACAGATTTTTCCGACATTTAGAGCACCTAAAAATGACAATAAGCGAAGAGAACCCTATTCTAGTTTGTCTCCAAGAAACACACTTACAAGAAACTCAAACAGTGAGATACAAAGATTACAATATATACCGAAAAGCAAAAGATCGTCATGGGAAGACTTCGTATCTTCATTAAATCAAAGCATTTCAATGAAGGAGCTCTGGAATAAAGTGAAAAGCATTAAGGGGATCTCCAAAACAAAGAAATTGCCTGGTATAAAGAGTGGACAAGACATTATAACTGACCCTGACGAAATCGTTAACGAAAGTGATAAAACTCTGCAACAGAGTGTAATTTAAAGGCGTTGCCAATGACCCTACAGGGTAGAGGCAACAAAATACCAAATAAATAAACAAAAAAAATTTTTGATTTAAGAAACTATTGTTGTAACAAGACAAAATTTCTCGAAAGGCTCGAACCACGTCCCGAAGATTACCCACATGTTTGGGTTGAAACGTTGGCACAAATAAAAAATTAAAATTTTTTTTAAAAGACTGCGTCCTGAATATTTATCACCCATGATATGTAGAGCAGCTTCCTTCAATAGACAAAATTTACTTTAAAGGAAAGTAGAGTTTGTCATTGTTAAAACTGTTTAAAATGGACTATTGGTCGGGCAAACACAGCTAAGATTCGTTTAAAAAAAAATCATAAATGATTTGTGGTTTTTTTTTTTTTATCACTTTTTAACTGTGTTGTATTTAAAATTTTAAAGCTGATTAAACGAAGAAGTTTTTGTAAAGATGGGTTTAATATAGTACTGTTAAAAAGTGAAAAAAAAAAACATATAATTTATGACTTTTTAAAGAAACTTTAAAGCTCTGTCCTCCTAAGGACTTTATTGTTATTAACAATGACAAACTATCCTTTCCTTTAAAGTAAATTTTGTCTATTTTACTATGAAGCAATATTTAGTTACTTAAATCAAACATTTTTACTTTCACTTAGGTATATATGTAATATATAGTAAGTGTAAGTATTGCGATCGAGAAAATTTTTGAATCTGAGTTTTCGAAGGATTTATACGTTTTGAGGTACCCTGAGTCGAAATGACCAAGTCCCGACAAATGGTCTGTGTGTCTGTGTGTTTGTATGTTAGCAGTCTAGCTCAAAAACGAAAAGTCCTATGAAACTGATATCACGTATTTAAGATACGTATATGCCTTAGTTGTGACGGCAACTTTTTCCTTAAAATCGGCTAACCGGAAGTGCCACTTTATATCAACGCTGAAACACATTTTCACAGTTTTCTCAAAAACGGCTCTAACGATTTTGATTAAACTCGGTGTATCATTGTATAATTAAGTGGTCTTTAATATAAATTAGGTCTTATCCCCATTGATGTCACTTTACAGGGCTTAAATGCCCAATGTTCATATACGTCTTCCTCTAAAGTACCATTAATATGGTTTATTTTAAAAAGATAATTATTTCGCATTATTCAGAGTTACGAAAAAATGCTAAATATAACTTTTGAAAGAATTTGATAAGTTAATAAAGGAGAAAAAAAATAAAAATGCAGAAAAACGTAGCTATAGACTGTAGCGCCTAAACGAATGTACCGATTTCATTGAAACTTCGCTAAAGTCATTTTCTCGACACCCTTCAAATTTATCTATATAACATTCATCAGCGAAAAGAAGCTGAAAAAAAGTTACGAGGGATGGTAAAATTAAATTCCGAATAACTCAAAAAGTATACACTTTTTTGGGAATGTTGTGATAAGATGTTTCAAAGGTATTTAAATTGCCTAAAAAACAAAAGAAATTTCATCGAAATCGAAGCACTATTAGTAGAGATATCGCGATTTTTAAATATTTTTACTTTCACTTACGTATATATGTAATATATAGTAAGTGTAAGTATTGCGATCGAGAAAATTTTTTGTTATCGCTTCTATTCAACAAAAAACACAAATCTTAAATTTCCTACTTTCCGTCTGGAAATTGGACAATTGTTGATATGAACTTTTTTGTAGATTTTGATCTCTACTATTAACCTTTTAAATATTTCCCCCTCTACTTACATGACACTATCCCTGTCTTTATATAAATGCCTTGAAGGCTATACAAAATTTATTTTGTTGGCTACAGTGTTTCCAACAACTTTAAACTTAATGTAATATAATTTTTTGTAATATAATATAATTTTTTTTTAAACTTTATTTCTTCACCCACAGCTGTCAGAAATACTGACAGCCACTGAGCGTTCAGTCAAGAAGAATAATGGAATTATCATTAATCGGCGAGAAGGAGAGGAATGTCCAGCGAGATTTAATATTCATATTTAAGCTACCTGAGTAAGGTACCTCATCCAGCTTCATTTAAGCCTCCTATGCGTGATATCAGGCATATTAATTGTTGCCTTTCCTCACATGAGTTTGTTAGTATGTTCGTGTAAGTTATCGTGAAATCTTTATTAGTTTGTCTTTAACTGTTGGCATGTGGGTATTTATTTAAAGTAATATTTGTGGCATCATTGTTATTTAGTTCTGAATGTTTTTGACTGAAAAGTTTATACTTTAATTGTGGGTTGACTGTAGTGAATAATGAAGAGAAGTATAGTTGGGGTGATCAGTCAAAATAAAAATCTCTTCGATCAATAGCAATCAGGTCGGCTAACTATCTTATCTTATTCTTCTCCTTATCTTCTCCTTCCTTTTCACTCTATTTTTCATATTTTCATCTCCACTTTGTATATATTGATACATTTGCTCATTTATTTTTACTTTATTTTAACTCTATCCCTTATACGTAGTCAGTACTTTTTTATAGACTTCAGAATACCTCAATTTTCTATTTAACTATTCTATTTACAATATTTTCAATTTTTCAATTTTTCAATTTATATTTATTTCTTACATAACTTCATCTTTCTTTTCTTTGCTTTAAACTTTATTCTATGATTACCATTTTAATACTTATCTTATCTTTTTTTTATTATGTTTACTTCATTAGTCCATACTTTGTAACCGTTATTATTATTTATTTCTTAGTTCTTGTTATTGTTATTATTCTACCTACTTTAATGTTCACTTATCTACTTCATTTTACGTTTTTTTGTTTTACCTACATTGTTTATGTTTCTCATATCAATAGTTATCTGGTTCTTTTTCTAAGCCCTGATGAAGGCCTTCGGGTCGAAACGTCGGTAAATATTAAAATGAATATTATTAGTTTATACTTTACTTATGTGGGTCAAGTAAAAAGTGGGTTTATTTTTGGGAGGCGGGTCCTCCCTTTTAAAGCATTACGGGTTTTTCACGGGCCAGGAAGTGTGGGTAGGGATTTAAAAGACCCCGAAACCCCCGCCACCGGAACCCGAACTCGTGACTATTTTAAATCCATTCTCTTAGGTGTGTCTATTTGATACACACTTGAAGCGTAGATCCAAATGAGTTTAAGTAGATAAATGGTTTTTTTTTCGCAGTATCGGTGACAATCAATTGGGTCCTGTATACCAACTATACGAGAATTATAATTATTATAATTATAATTATTAATAATTATTATAATTATAATTATAATTATCAAATTTTCATGACATAAGAGTCCTCATCCCTTCCAAAGGACGATGGTACCTATGCCTTTCGTTCCAAAAAAAATTCAATTCCTACCTCTTCTTTAACTATCCAAGCGAAAGTAGAACATTCCATTTTTTCCCTTGTACCTTGATCCAAAAGTTCCTCAAAATTCAAACCACTCAAAAATACTGTTCATTCCAAAATTCATAACCTCGTCAAAATGTGCTCTCCTAAAAAATTGAAAAACCTGTAAAACAGTGACATGCCCGTAAAATGTGTCACCTGCTGGGTATTCCTGCCTCAACTTCCATCAAGGATGACAGGGGTGACAGTCCTAACTTCCAGAATCTTTTTATTTTGTTTGTTTTTATATGCAAGTTCAAAGAACTAATTAATAATTTAATTTGAATTAGAATAATTTGCACGGATTGGAACTTTTTTAAAAAGTTTCATTTTAACAGCTCCTGTAAAACTTTTTTGGAAAAAAGTTCTTAAAATAAAAGTTCTAAGGTACTTCTTTGTAATAAAGTTCTAGGTGTATAGCTAAAGTTTAATTTGTATTTATTAAAGTTCTTTAAAAAAAGATCTGTTAAATAAAAACTTAAATAAATTACAGAAGATTCTAAGATGTCGTTTGTGTGAGTAGCTATCAATAAAAGTAACTTTTTAGATTTTTTTACCGAAATTAACTCAACATTCAAATAAAAGTTGTTTAAAAATAAAATTTCTGTAAAACCTTTACGTGAAAAGTTGGAAGAGAAAATTTTCTAGTTGCAAAGAACTGAAAAAATATCGACAACAAAAATTTCAATGATGCCGAAACTTTTTTAAAATAAAATCTTTTTCGCCGTTCCAAGCTCTATTAATTTAATTTAGTTCCGTTTAAAATCGAATTATTATCACTAGCGTGCTTGTTGCTTTCGAAAGCAGAATTTGTCTTTGATATTGACTTGAAGCTTTGATTTCCTGAGAAGTTTCCTCATGACCTGAAATTCAAACATTAAGTTTCACCGACATATATTGCCTCTGAACACAAACATTGCAAACAGCATATTGCAAATAAAGTTGCAGAACTGAGAGGCCACAAAACTAATCTTTGAGGGAGGATTGCGGAGTTTTAAGCCAGACACACTGCCGAGAGTCGGGGGCAGCGTCCACATATCCATATTAGAGAGTATACCAGCATATGATAAAGCCGAAGCGGGTGGAGACCCGCACAAAGGCCATTGTTAGCCGAGGCCTGCCTCAGGACAGATAGTCTTTCAATGGCCTCCCTATCTTCTCTCCCTTGTTTATCCAAATTCACTTCCATTCCAAACTCTATGAAATTCAATTAAAAAAAAGAATAATCATCTTGAATTTCTCTACGTTCGTATCTCGGTAGGCTAATGTTCCTCCAGCTTGCTCCATGATTTCACTGCTTACTGCCGCCCATCCCAATATCATTACCTGGAGTGTGTTAGAAAAAGTTCACTATATAATAACTTGATTTTTTTTTTATATTTTAAAATGTACAATGAAAGACGTTAAAATAAAAAAATAAATCTGGTACTATTTCCTTTTGCAACTCAAAGATGGCAGTCAACCCAGAGCAAGAAGCCACTCCCAGATCTCCGATGAATGCCAAAGTTAGCCGAGACTTGAAAATCGACTTGTCTAGGCTAGGTTTTTTTTTTTTTTTTATTTGAAAATTAATACATTCTGCCGCATTTTAGGGCATTAATATTAGGGCTACATTAAACATTCACACAATATGTACATACAAATGATAACTAAAATAGAGATAAAAGAAAAAGAGTTGTAGAAAGTAAAATAAAAAAAATTAACATACATTGGGGAAAAAAAAAACGAAGAAAGAGAGAAACCTAATGAAATTGAAATATATAAAACACATTCACACCTATATACAATATTTACATTCGCCCGGGGGATTCCGAGTGATGCTTTGTCCCCCAAATGTGGAAGCCAAGGCAGGAACCCAAGAGATCCCAGTTCTTCTCTCCCAGCCGCGTCACTGGTATTGCCAGCCAGTGGAGACTTTCTAGGTTAGGTTAGGTCATATTTTCCGAGTTTATAATAAGTTTCGTCGCAAACCTGTGACTGTCTGTCCTTAAGTATCTTTTAATAATAGCACACTTGTCCCTGTTAAACAAATCCGATAAGGCCCAACGAACCGCTACTTTCCACAGATCGTTCATTGTTCGATCTTCATCCCTATGGAACTACATCCCTTCCTACATTCATCTATCCAATGCCCTCCCTATCTTTAAATCCTGCTTGTTCAACTTCTTCTTATCCATCCATCTAGTCACCATAAAATTCTAAATAGATGTTACTGTAAATATGTATATAATTTATTAGATCATTCTGAATTATTTTTATTTTACGTTTTCTGATTTTTAAAAAAAAAATTAATATTATTTATTTTTTGTTATAAATTGATTAAAGTCAGAAAGTAAGTGATTTTTTTTTTTTGTATTATTCTAAAGGGACTCGTTCCAGAATAAATAAAGTATTGTTATTAGTATTAAATTGGAATTTAAAAAATCATGCCTTGGAACGCTTAGTAAGGATATAATTCTTCCATGATTATTACTAAAAATGAATCTGTAAAGTAAGTAATTGAGTTAAAATGTATTAAAAAAAATGAGCCGAGCTATTTTATGACAAACAATGAAACTGTTGGGAATTCATTACCTCGTGAATAGACAATGGGAGACATTAAACGACAAGGGAGCCGATTCAGCAACACCATTGTGGTCAATACGGCACAATCAAAAGCCGTTTCAAAATTAACGAGGTCCGAGGTTGGTGGTCATTAACGGTTGGTTCGGCTGCTTGCTTACCTTCGCTCTACCTTTCCTCTGCTCTTCTCTACAATCATTCGATTCCATATTTCGTTCTATAGTTATTTAGCTCGTATGGAATAGAGGATAATACAAAAGACTTTTTCAAAAGGTTCGTCGATGAGAGTGAATCAGTCCAGCTTCTTTGAAACCACCTTTTGTAAGTTGAGAAAAAATACTTCAGGTATAAAAAATGTACCACTACGACCCACGAACAGTGTGGAATGTTATTTACAATAAAATATTTAATTTTCATCCAGACTAATCACTTACCGTTAAAAAAGGCATTGAATGATTTATAAACCATTTCTTGTCTAAACAGGTACGTTATTTGGTTTATTATTCACATAATAAACTTTTGTAATCAACCAAGAAAAAAAAAGTCAATCCCTCTCAAAATTTGACCTTTCACGTTTCAAGATACGCAAAATCCAAAAATGGCATTACAAAAATCCGTCCGTCAGTGGCTTTCCTCTGATACTACCGGCCGATTGTTTTAAGATTTGTTATCAATCTTGAAGGACACCCAAGGATGATCCTTGGCATTACCATCTGTTCTTTCCTTTTAAGATGCGGCCGAAATATAGACTACAGACTTTAGCGCCAAAACGGCTATAGCGATTCCGATGAAACTTGGCTTGTGTGACCGAAAAGAAGCTTGAAAACAAGATACGAGCAGTGGTAAAATTAGATTTTCCAATAACTCCAAAGTATACAATTTTTTGTCATTTTTATATTAATTTATTTACTGAATTTGACTCTAGCCGATTGTGTCATTGGCAATTATAATATATATATATTATAGAGTTAAGTTTAAGATTCAAATATAACATTTCTATAATAAAATATCACTTAGACCTAGATCATTGATTTCTTTTCCATTATGTGGTATTTAAACCAAACATTCGTATCCAGCATTTGGAACACTCACTTAATGCTCTAGTATATGTAGTGTACATATGTCTCTACATATAATGGCAGGCCGGAACGATTTTTTTCAGATTATAATAATATTTATATTTGTTTCTAAGAAATAATAAAACGAAATTATTAATTTTTCATAATATCTGGGTTATATGCCGCTATAGATTAAAAAAAAAAAGTAGATGCATAACAGTAATAATTAATTTTATTATTACCTTCTTTATTGTACTACATCATTACATAATGAAAACAATAATTACAATATCCATGTACTAAGAGACAGAACAAACTATCTAAATTTCAGAATGTTAAGGAGTTGAAAAGTTATTATTTAGCTATTTTTTAAAGTGCATAATTAGAATCGCCCTCGAATAAAGTGTTTTTTTTATTAATTACCATCTTATCTAATAGTACAAAAACGTTTCTCATCATGGTCTCGAACTTCATTTTCAGACTTTTGTCCCGCTCGATTCACAATCGGCCACACTGGGCCGTAGAAGGCCTTGGGCTCAGTAATTTTAAGAAGGTACTGCTTCTTGGCCGACAGTTGTGCCTGTTGGTGATCAGACTGAAATCATGCTTGTGCAGACCTACGAAATCATATGAATATCTTTTATTAGTAATTCAAGGGTACCCATTTTATTGTTGTTGTGATACTGAAACATGGACACTGTTGTGTTGGAAGGTTACCCAACAAAGCTGGTAAAAGTACAGAGAATGTCAGGAAAAGTGGAGAGGTGGAGATGGGGAGGAATGAAGGCGCACTGTTAGGGAGGGCAAAGTCAATCTTGGACTGAAGAGCCTCATAAAATGAAGAGGAAAGACCCACTTTATAGAGTCTGAGTGCATGCTCTAGGATGGTCCTCCAACCTTCAGTCCACGTCTCTGTGGTATCATAATGAATGATGTGTCGAATCAAAAAGTTTGTTGGTTACCACTCTTATATATCATAAAAAATTGGCCTCCATCTAGTGAGTTCATAAAAATGCTTTAATAGTTTGTTTAATAAAACCTATATAAATGTTTAGATTTGTTTAAATTTAGGGATGTATTGATACACAAAAAATTGTAATTATTTCTTACTGGCATAGTACGAAACCATGGTTTCAGATGACATGGGTGATCTAAATCATAAATAACATTTTCAGGTGTTTTAACGTTAAGTTTTTCAAATAATTATAAATGAAAAATGTATTAAGATTCCGAACGCTATATGACTCATAAGTCCTCAGTGTGTGACATCGTTAGGTATAATGATAAGTATTTAGCTGTTTCAATTTAGAGTGTTTACGGTAATGACAACTGCCATCGCGGTAATGACAATGATTTTTATGGTAATGACCTTTGATACAGTCTACTCTCAATCAATATTGTAGAACATTAAACAAAATATGCACAACTCTGTAATTCAATTAAAATGATTAACTATAAAAAACTTTTACGACAGCACTTAAAAGTGTCGGGGGGTGTGTACTGCAACCAGGCAGTATAAAGTTTAAAAAATATATGTGATGTATTACGATAAGTAATATAATTAGTAATAAAATTCAGTAGACACATCATTATAGTCAGCTAAATATTTCATTACGGCCATGACACAACTTCGGTTACATGACGTTTTTTCATTCGAAGCCGTGATTTTTTTTTTCGTTAAAACTATATTAAACGAAAATCTGTTACAGATTCGTGAAGGATATTATTACAGATTCCATTTGTTATAATAAAAACACAGTTATAACAAAAAGTTTTAGTAGACAAAGTTTTAGGATTTCAAAGGGTGTTCAAGACAATAAGATCAAAATTATGCAGTGATAATAAGTAAAATAAATTTGTAAATATATTTATATACAAAAATTTGTCAACAAGACTTTTTAAAAAAATAATTAAATTTGAAAAATCCAAGTAAAATCATGGTTCTTAATATCAAAATTAAAAATAAGTTGAATTAGTAGTATGACTAAGAATACCATGATATTATTTATAATTTAAAATTTTGGAACTAGTTTAGCAATACATAGGAATAATTTAATAACGTAATTTTTATTAAAAACTGTTATTTTAAATAAATTACAGTTATAATGGAAGATGTTAAAATAAACATAACTTTATGAGTGGAGAGTGGAGAGGCTACAACTCATTTTGATTATTTCAATCGACTCCACAATCTCCTCGCTCCATTATAAATGAAAATTAAACACTTAAAAAATTTAAATGTGTCGATGGTGGTCGGTTTAGTAGTGTGCACCTAAACAAATAGCCGAATAACAATGTTTTTATTATGACTATTGCGAAACCTTGACTTCCATAAGCTCCCATAACAGATTTCAAAGGAAATCCCCACCCAATTTTATTAAATTAAATTTGGATCCCCCCTATAATACAAAATCCATCTCAAACAAAGATTCTCAAATTTTAACTATACTACCGTCGAACGACGGGTACATCGTCTAGTGTAAAGATAAAATAAATTATGAAAATAATTAATGAGCAAATGTAATAATGTTGTTTTTGTTTTTTAAAAGTTTCTTTCCTTGAAATTTGCCTGAAAAGAACTGAAACGGTGATAATAATAAACGCTGATAATAAAGTAGAACTATTGTGATTAAGAACTATTCAATTGTGATTAACTATAAAGTGCAGTCTTGACCAACAATATATATATATGTATATATATTTAAAACAGATTTCATTTAATGTTAAAAAAATAATAATATTAGATCAATATATTGGCCCAAGTTGAATAATTAATCTGTCTCTATGTTACATTAGAATGCAAATAATAACAGTAATCTGGTTTTGATAAAGAGCCATGAATTTTTTAAAGCTTGTGGGTGAAAAAGTTCGATATTAGCTTCTCCGAAAATGTTCTAATCGACGGCTCCAAATGGGCACTGTAAGCGGTTAAAGTAGTACTTTAGTCGTTAGTGGAAGTTTTCTCGTTTGTCAACTCGTCTGACCAAAAGTCGGTATCGTTAAGGTTTGTTTAATGCGAGTCATCTAAGTTGATCCTTTGTCCGAGCACATTTTAAGGAGCCAATATTGGAATGATTTATCAATCGATGGTTGACTGCGAGCATTTCTTATTATATCCGATTTTAAAGAAAACTTCTTCTACTATAGTTCGTTTATTTTACTTTCTAAATTGTGTTGTTGAAGCTTAAAAAGAAATTGGAAACTGGATCATCATTTTATTTGCAATTATTAATTTAATTACACATTTATTATTTATGTGAAGTTATGTATTAAAATTTAATATTGCACGATTTTGCTACATTGCATGATTATAATTTGGTTCTCTAAAATTGTACTGTATCGAAATCATAAATATATATTATTGTTCGGAGGACTTTGGATTGAAAGGATTGGATGCGTTTGATGTTAGAGAATTTTGCTGTCCCCCAAAGTTCAAGTCCGTAGGTACAAATGGGTTTCAGGATTGTCTTATAGATCAGTAATTTGTTGTCAATTGAAAGTTGAGATTTTCTGGTCAGTATTCTGTATAATTGACTTGTCTTTTAAGTCTAGTATGTGGGTTCCACGTTAGTCTTCGGTCTAAGATAAAGCCGAGATACCGGACTGTGTCTGAAAAAGGAAGCTGGATGGAATTAAAGTGGACTGATGTACAGGATCTGCGGCGGAGTGTGAAGGTAATGTGTTTGCATTTGGATTCGTTTACTTTGATGCGCCATTTATTACACCAGTGCTCAATCATGGAGAAGTTCCTTTGAAGATTTAAAGATGCTATTTCGGGATCTGAGTTCGATGATAGGATGGCGGTGTCATCAGCAAATGTTGCCAGGAGAGTATTGGGATGGGCAGGGATATCGGCGGTAAAAAGGATATAAAGGACGGGACCCAAGACGCTACCTTGAGGAACACCGGCTTCAACTGGGTAGGAGTTGGAAAAGAAATATTATTAAATTTACATGTTCAGTTTTACTTTCAAATAGATTTAGATTATTCTTAATTTATTGAGCAATTATTTTATTTTATTATATTTTTTTTATTTCCGAATGATATTTACTACCGTATTAAATAAATACATTTAGTAAATTTGAACATATAGATATAATGACGTGAAAACACTTGTCGAGAAACTACCTAATAGTAGCTCTTTGATAATAGGACTACATTAGGAGATAACGGGGCCATCTTCTTTTCAGACGCCTCGGAGGGTTATCAGGAATTGAAGTGGAAGCAAGGTTAGAAACCAGAGGGTTGGGATAATTCTGAAGTTTATGATGGAAGGATTGTTACCTGGATTGGGCCAGATCTGAAACATTAAGGTCATTACGGATGGTTTTATTTGTAACAAAGTAGGGAGTATTGAGGATTTTACGAAGGATTTTGGATTGTAAGGATTGGATACGAGAGGAATTCGATGGTTTAGTAAAGCCCCATAGCTCAATTCCGTAAGTCCAAATAGGCCTTATTATAGTCATGTATATGAGTCTTTTGTAATTAATTGGTTTAGAGCGTTTGATTGGTAAGTGCTAAAGTAATCGAGCGGTTTCTTGTCGTTTCAGTCTGGTATGAAGATTGAGGAATTAGAAGTGGATTTTTTCTCTTTTTGCTTCATGTTACTATCAGTTTCATTCAGACGCTTTAACTCTATTATAAGGTTAGATGAGCGTTCAGTATATTAAAATAACCAGTAAATTAAACAAAAACAAGGTCTTTGCATGTTAAGGTATTATAGACTCAATTTTTTGCAGGAAAATTCGTTCTGTAATTAGAACACAGACATTTGCGAATGAAAATTCGAAAAGAATTAAGGTTTTTAATTTAATTTATCTGTCGCTATAAACTTCATATTACATCATAAATCATAAATCTTGGGTCATAAATTCCGAAATTTATCCTCGCCCGAGTTTTCAGGAGATAATTTTAGCAAAAACTAATTTCATTAACAAAAGATAAAAATATAAATCTCGTTAAATTAAGTCAGGCATTGGCTTTCAGAATTCTTAATAACGTCAGTTGTTTAAGTTTATAAATAGAAGGAAATGAGATTCAGCTCACAGCTTCGCCCTCCCACACCTATGTGGGGAATAACACGGTGGCATGAACAACCCGAGTCTCTGAAACACCACAGAAACCACATCACAGTAGAAGCTAGGCTAGACTTTATAATTAATAATATTACAATTGTAGTAATGATGATAATATTATAATTATTATATTTATGGTTTTATAATACTATATTTATTATAGAACGTAAAGGTAGTTTCTGAAGATAATAATAACATCAGAATACTAATAGGCATAGCATTTATTTTATAGTGCTCTCATTGATTTATTTTTTACTCATTTACTTATCTATGTGTGTAATAAGTACACAGTAAGAGAAAAAAATAGTCCGTGGTACAGAACTTTTTATCAAATTAATGACATACGCCTAAAATTTCGTGAATGACATGAAATCTTCTTATACAAATATTTTATTTACGAAAATTCTCAGTATTGGGGCGTTTTCAATCTTGAGATCAGTAAACTATGTCTATTTAATTACGCACTAAAAACGTTCTACTTGAATCGTAAGATAATATGATCAGAAAATCAAATCTGGTAGGTGTGCGCATCACACAACTTTCACTTACCACCCTCTTCTTAGCAGAAATAAGTATTTTCAGACAAAGCGAAGTGAAAGTAAAAATTATAGACTCTATATTTATTTATATTTCATTGTGGATATTTTTATTTGTATAAGTACCCTCATATATACAAATTTTAATATTTATATCGCTGTAATCTATACAATTAAATATTAAATAATACCAACAATAGCATTTATGAAAACCACATATGTATATTTATATAATATTGTCGGAGTCCGTATTATATTAATCTCATGATACGTATGGAAGCGTGTTCTAATCTTTCGGGCGAGCTTGGGTGCGCTCGTATTCCTTTGGTTCCTCAATTACAACTATTCTCCGTTACGATCTCTTATTTCTCCTTTAGTTATTTATCAAATTCTTTCATATTTTATATTTAACCATTTTTCATATTAGAAATTAATGTGAAATGGTCAATTGTTTCAAATAAAAAAATTAAAGGTACTTTAGAGGAAGCTAATATTGAAAATTAGCCATTTAAGCCCTGTTAGAGAACATCAATCAGAATAATAACTACATTTTATTTAAAACTGCTTAATTTTACACTGATATGATGAATTTAATCAAAATCGTTAGAGCGTTTTCGAGATAATCGTAAAAATGTGTTTAGTCCATTATATAAAGTGCCACTTTCGGTTAGCCGATTTTGACGAAAAAGTTGCTGTAACATCCCTAGCATATAAAAACCTTAAATATGTAATTTCACTTCCGTACGACTTTTCGTTTTTGAGCTAGACTGTTAACACACACACAGACCATTTTGCGGGACTTGGTTATTTGGACTCAGAGGACCTCAAAACGTGTATTTCCGTTGAAAACTCAGATTCAAAAATTTTCTCGATTGCAATAGTTACCCTTATTATATATTACATATATAGGTAAGTGAAAGTAAAAAAAATGTGGCTTACAAAAATATTGTAGCGTTTGGCCTATATAACCTCATTATTTTAACTTTTTCGAGGTGGAGGTCACGCCAAACGGACCAATATTTTTGTCCGGCACTTTTGTTTTAACTTAGTGATCATATTATCTTTCGTAATGCTGTGAAGGCACAAAATCAATCATATTGCAAATTTTGTCGCCTTTAATTTTGTTTATAACCTGTTTGCTGATTGTATGGACAGCTTTCCTGATACAAGCCAAAATCCGAAAAAAGTGCTAGGCATTCCTCTCCCTTCCTCCACTTTGAGTTAACCACCTAGGAGTGGGGACTTTTAGTATGTTTAACTCATTATTAATCCAAATAATGTCACAAATTAAAAAATTGTCTCCTCGCCATTTCCTTCTATCGAACATTCATTGACTGGCTAACAGTCCATGGTTGTGGGTGGGGTCCGGTTAACATATCAAATTAATTATTTTATAACTTGATTCTATGCATCAGGAATAAACTTCAGATCTTCTTTTATATTTAGTGTTTGTTTTATATATGGTTTTATAAATAAATACATTTTATTATTGTATTTTTTTCTTGCCTAATATTATTACATTGTCAAACATGGCCTTATGATTATGTTTATTTTCTATTGTGCGAATACTTAAGGCTGTATGGTTTCTATTATATTTTATTGAATTTTTATTATTTTTTTAAATTTCGCAACGACCCTCCGATTTATATATATATATATTTTTTTTCATGGACATTGTAGTTTGTATATGTTATTAGTGGTATCCATTGTTTGAATTTTATATTTTATTTTACTAAAATGATTTGAAATTATATTACTATATTTCCAGGCTGTTTTATATTTATCTTTTTTTATAACTATTACAGCATTCTGAACTAAATTGACCTAAGGCAACTTAGTGTGGTAAGATATTTTAGAAAAGGGTCAAAATTGGACAATGAATTATTTTTTATTTAAAAAGGAAGGAGATTGTCCGGTTGGCGGTAATAAATAGGCTAAATAGTGGCAAAACTATTTTATTAAAAGAAAACGTTTCGATCTGACTTTGTAGGTCATCTTCAGGTCTAGAACGGGCAAGATACAAAAAGATAGAGATTTGGCAATTACTAATATTTAGCCATAATTTATAAACAATGTGAATAAGCTTATTAAAATTATAAAAGTAAGTACATTAAAATATAACAGAGTAAGCTAAGTAACAAGATCCTAAACTGAAGTAAATAAAATAAAATAGTTTTGCCACTCTTTAGCCTATTTATTACCGCCAACCGGACCAACTCCTTCCTTTTTAAATAAAAAATATTCATTGTCCAATTTTGACTTTTTTCTAAAATATCTTTCACACTAAGTTGCCTTTAGGTCAATTTAGTTCAGAATGCTGTAATAGTTATAAAAAAAGATAAATATAAAACAGCCTGGAAATATAGTAATATAATTTCAAATCATTTTAGTAAAATAAAATATAAAATTCAAACAATGGATACAACTGATAACATATACCAACTACAATGTCCATGAAAAAAAAAATATACATATATAAATAGGAGGGTCGTTGCGAAATTTAAAGAAATAATAAAAATTCAATAAAATAAAATAGAAACCATACAGCCTTAAGTACCCGCACAATAGAAAATAAACATAATCATAAGGCCATGTTTGACAATGTAAAAATATTAGGCAAGAAAAAAATACAATAATAAAATGTATTTATTTATAAAACCATACATAAAACAAACACTAAATATAAAAGAAGATCTGAAGTTTTTTCCTGATACATAGAATCAAGTTATAAAATAATTAATTTAATACGTTAACCGGACCCCACCCACAACCATGGACTGTTAGCCAGTCAATGAATGTTCGATAGAAGGAAATGGCGGGGAGACAATTTTTTAATTTGTGACATTATTTGGATTAATAATGAGTTAAACATACTAAAAGTCCCCACTCCTAGGTGGTTAACTCAAAGTGGAGGAAGGGAGAGGAATGCCTAGCACTTTTTTCGGATTTTGGCTTGTATCAGGAAAGCTGTCCATACAATCAGCAAACATGTTATAAACAAAATTAAAGGCTTAATGTTAACATTAAAAATGTTATAAACAGTAAGTACATTAAAATATAAACAGAGTAAGCTAAGTAACAAGATCCTAAACTGAAGTAAATAAAATAAAATAGTTTTACCACTATTTAGCCTATTTATGACCGCCAGCCCGAACTAGGTCCCATTTCCTTCCTTTATTATACAACGGTCAACTATTAAATATTCAATATTTTAAAAAAAAAAATATCAGAATAGGCCGTTCTCTAAAATCTGCGGCGCAGTGAAATTGCTCCCTTCGCACTTATAGTATAGTAATAGTAACAAGATCGTGTGCAGATGGGTTGTAAAGTTTTAGAGCTAGGTCTGATCCTTGAGGTACTCCTACTGAGGCTGGTTTTATGTTTAGAAGTTCTGTGCATTTAGAGATGCAGAAAAATACACAACCAAGGAGCAATGATGAATTAATTTAAAGGAAGGAGATGGTCCGGGGTTGCGGTCATGAAAAGACTAAATAGTGGTAAAATGAAGACCTGCAAAGTCGGGTCGAAACGTTGGCTTTTAATAAAATAGTTTCACCACTATTTAGCCTATTTATGACCGCCACCCCGGACCATCTCCTTCCTTTATAATGCAACGGTCAGCTATTAAATATTCAATATGACTCAAAAACGACGGGGCCAACAACGGCCAGATACAAACTCAGCACCACTTCGCCGCAGTTCCAGACTCCAAAGTAACATCAGATCCTCACCGCAGACTTTACCCCAACATCACCTCATTTCAGATTCTCCACAGATAGCTTCACATCACTCGCCTACTCTGTCTTTATCACCTTCATCTAGATGAACACACCTGTAAGTCTCTAATTTTATTTTTCTCGTGTAGATTTTGCAGGATTATACTCACATTTTCATTTATTATATATTACACTACAACAATTGTTAGCATCTATTTACTTTAGTTTAGAATCTTGTTACTCAGCTTACTTAGTCCATATTTTATTGTACTTACTCTTTATAATTTTAATAAGCTTATTCACATTGTTTATAAATTATGTCTAAATATTATGTTATTGCCACAATTCTCGATCTTTTTGTATCTTGTCCGTTCTAGCCCTGATGAAGACCTGCAAAGTCAGATCGAAACGTTGGCTTTCAATAAAATAGTTTTACCACTATTTAGCCTTTTTATGACCGCAACCTCGGACCATCTCCTTCCTTTATAATGCAACGGTCAACTATTAAATATTCAAGATGAATTAATTTGTTCGAACTCGATATGTACCTGAGTGAGGGAGATTGCATTGCGAGTTGAGATTGAATGAAAACATCGGCGGACCGGCGTTGACCTCTGGCAGACATTGATTCATTAATTAATATTATTGTTGTTGGGGCCGAGCGGACAGGCAATATCGCGTTGCGGACAGATCCGTGGGCTGGGGCAATATAGAGGCACAAAGCAGCGGGGGCGTTCAACAAACCGTAATATTGTCTATCGGCAATGTCTCTCTTTGTAGTCTGCCTCTCGCTGTACGGGTGCGGGTACAAGTGAAGGTAGAATTTGGAAAATTAGCTTTGCGAGGAAAATACCTCCCCTTTGTCAGCGTTTGTATATTCATCTTCATTATATACAGTAGTTGTCAAAATCGATTTTTTTTTCAATATTTCGAATATTCAATAATAAATTACCTTACTCCCCCCCCCATATGCCGACTGTTGACGAACTCATTACAAACGATTCCACGAGGACATCCTAACACATTCATAAATGACATGGCTACTACGAAAATGTGTGGTAACGTTGGTATGTGGCTAAAGTGGAGTATATATTACACCAAGAAGAGGTGCCGTTGGGTAATGCTCTCCCTTATACCTCACATAGCATTGGTTTTTATTTTTTTATTTTAATGAAGTTTACAACTGTGTTACATGGAAAATTCAACAAGTAAATGTGACATTGGTAACCTGACATGTACAACATGAAGAGAAACTACCCATTGGTAGAACTCAAATTAAAGTTCTCTATTAAAGTCCCGACCCATCTACTTTTCAGACGCCTCGGAGGGTTATCAGGGATCGAGGAGGAAGCAAGATTTGAAATGAGAGGATTCGGATGGTTCTACAATTTGAATAAAAAGTTAAATAAAAAATGTTTATTATATTTTTTTTTTCATAAATGATTTTGGTCTTCGCTTATTTGATTGTGCGAACTATTCCTGACATATTTGATATGTTGTATTCCAATGGATCTAACTCTCTCTTATTTCTTTTTGAAGTGAAAAAATCTTTAGGCGCGTTTTTTGTGGAAAGTGAATCAGACTGATTCCTCAGATTAACGCTCGAGTAAAGTCGGCTAGAGTCGACTAATTAAAATGTTTTTATATGTAGATTAAAATATCTCAGAATATAAAAATCGATCATGCATACTGTAAGCGAGGGAAATGTTCAGCATTTAATCTTCTTTGTAATGAGCTATTATTAAAAATTGCTCTTTAGCCCAACACATTGTCAGAGAGTAGGTGAGGGAAAAAAATAGGGCCCGAAACCAAATGATAATGAGTTTTATTGAAGATATGGATTAAAATATCTCAGAAACTAAAAATTTGACCTGAATACTGTAAACGATGAAAATGTTTAGAATTTAATCCTCTTTACAATGAACTATTATTTATAATTTGTATTTCGTATAATTAACCTTGCCTTGTTGAAATTTTCCCTTTTATCGTGCAGTCTAAAGCACACACCTTTATTAATTTTTTCCATCTTTATATCTTTATCCACACCTGTCATGAGCTTGACAATAAGTAGATGTGTTATTATATTTATATTGTTAATTTTATTTTTTTTATGATTTTGGTTTTTGCTTATTTGATTCTGGAAACCTATCTTGGCATATTTGATATGTATTCAAATGTACCTAACTCTCTCTTATTTATATATTTTTTTAATATTATCTGTTTATTGTTGACATATAATATTATTATATGGTAACGGACTCGAAGAGTGCAATTATAGCCATCGAAAAATTAAAAAACCGACAACCACACTGGCGAGAGCTATTAGAAATATTTGGTGGAAACTAACATAAAAGATAAAGGAAATAATGTTTTTCTGGGTCCCTTTACCCTGTGGATTTGTCAGAAATGAACTTAGAGACAAAACAGCCAATATGGCGAGAAGGTGAGAAGGTGAGAAAGAAATACGACAGTTATAATTAACGAAATCCCCTTAGAAGATTTTTATAGCATATAAAAAAAAAGTTGAGGATAATATGGCAGAACAGATGGCAGCAAAATGCAGTAAAATTAACTGAAATAAAGAAGAGACAGTCCTCTGCCGCTTAAGAATTGGGAAATGGGAATATTCACATGCTTATTTACTAAGACGATTAAACCCACCGACACATTAGAGCTGTAAGGTCCAAAGAAAATTCCAACACATCATCCAAGACTGCCCAATATTTAAGAATATAAGAAAAAAAATGGATATGATTCAGTACCTAAAAGAAAACGTCATTGACAACGAAAAAGCCGTCGAAAAACCTTGAAATTTGTAAAAATTATAAAATTCTATAATTGAGTTAAACAAACATTGTTGCCAATGACCCTATAGGATAGAGCCAATACAATACAAATAAATAAATAAATATTATTATATTTATTATTTATGACTTTATTTTTCATATAATGGATCTTTTTTTAAGAGCTTAAATAAATACAAGTTAAACTTTTAGCACAAACCTGGAACTTTGTTACAAAAATGTTCCTTAGAACTTACATTTTAACAACTTTTTTCAAAAAATGGAACTTTTTAAAAAAACTTCCATACGATTTTCAATCACTGCTTAGTAGAAAATAAAATAATTTGGAAGTGGGGTCTGCCTATTTATTTATGTTATTAATTACAGTTGGTTTCTCAACTGTTTCCTCTTGCATAAAATATTTTTTCTGATCTATTACGTCAGCTTATTTGTTGGTGATAAATTTTTGTAATTCACAAGCTTTGAATACAAGTTTTTCAAGAAAAATATTTATTTATTAATTATTAGTAGTTAACAAGAAATGAAATATTATTAATCATTAAAAATAATTGAGTACATCACAATGAATAAAAGGTTTTCATATAACTAATAGCAACGAATAGCAAATGTTGAGTTATAATCATTGATTATAATACAAAGAGCATTAAGCATAACCCGTTATCGATTGTTCCTAATTAATGTAGTAATATAGTAGTATTATATATTATTAGATAAAAACAAAAAAAATAAAGAAAAAGAGAAATTTAACTCAACGTATATTTAACCACGTATTAAAAATACGCCTTTAGTCTCTTGGTTATGCCAGCCCGCATGACAATTCTGCTTTGTAAATTTAGTATCTCAACACTTGACGGGGTTATTAGAGTGTGTTCGGATTGAGGATGTAATTTTAAAATTTGGCTTGGAATACATTAAATTATTTTAGAAATATCGTAGTTTGTTTTATATGTGATCCCTTCAAAACAAATGTTATTATAATTATAAATGTTATTATAAGATTCATTATCAAGACTCCCAAAGAAGCTTAACCAATGATATTCGCGTGGTCATTAGTGGCCGATACGTGAAATGAGTATTTTTATCTGGTTTTGTAATTCCACCAAAACATTTCCCTAATTTATGGAATGAAGATGTAACTTAAATATAATTAGTGATACCTCCCTTCTAGAATATAAGTCCAGGGATTCTGTGTACATTTTATCTAAACATTAGAGCGCTCAAAATATTTACTCTCTACTACATATCTATAATAAATTAATAATTACATTTTGAAACCTAAAAAATGACGATGTTATGAGACCTTAAAATTATTTATTTGTATTTCAATAATTATTTGTCTTACTAGATCAATTTTTGTGGATTTAAATTAAACAGAAATTTTATAGGAAGATTACTTTTTATTATTTAATTTATCCCAGCAAACTGTTGTTCAGAAAAAGGAACACTTTTTTAAGGTCGGGGAGTTTTGATTTTTTACTTTGTTGTTTATGTTGAGATTAACACTAAACCTAAGAAAACTTTGGTTTAGTGTTAATCTCACTCAATTTTAACTTTCTTTCAGCACGTCAGTGTTAGCAGGAACACCTCAAGGACTAATAATGCCTCCGTTACTGTATATTGTATACATTACGCATGACATACCTAATTATTCCGAAACATTGATTGCTACCTACGCGGACGATACAACAATTTTTACAAAACACCATAACACCAACCAAGCATCACTGAATTTACAAAATCACTCACTAAATTTTCAAAACTGGTATTTACTTAAAATATCTTCGGAAAATAAGGTTGAATACCGACCAATCATTTAACTTTCTATCTGTTCTAAAATCTTCGAAAGCTTACTGTAAAAAGACTTATTGATATAGTAACAAACACACAAATAATACCTGACCATCAATTTGGATTCAGAACACATCACTCAACTACATACAGTGACGGACTACATATCTACGGCACTAGAGCATAAGTATATGCAACTGGCGTATTTCTGTATGTTGCTCAAGCGTTTGACAGAGTTTGGCACTAGGGTCTTCTCTTTAAACTCAAGACAATACTCCCACCTACATATTATCTAGTATTATTATTATATATCATCTGTTATTATTATTTGTCTCTTGTTCTTACTATTGTCATTATTCTAACAACTTCATTTTACTGTAATTTTTATGTTTCTCGTACCTTGTTATCTGGTTCTTTTCTTAGCCCTGATGATGGCCTGAACTTCAGGTCGAAACGTCGGCAAATGACAAAATAAATATTATCATTTATTTTTGCCTTCTTATTTATTAAAAAGACTGATCATCCAAACTATCCTTCTTCTCATTATTCACGACAGTCAACTATTTAACCACTATTACATATTATCTAATTCTACAATCCTTCCTTTCCGATAGATTTTTCTCGGTCTTACACAGGTCAGAACTATCTTCCATCAGGTCTATCTCAGCAGAAGTACCTCAAGGTTCAATACTCGCTCCACTACTCTATATCACATACACCCATGACATACCTTGCAGTCCCAACATTTCAACAGCGACATATGCAGACGGCACAGCAATTTTAGCGAGACACAAAAATCCAACATACGCCTCACAGACCCTACAACAGTATTTAACAAGATTACATGACTGGTTCAAAATTTTGAAAATCCGACTAAATCAAGACAAATCACAGCACATCACATTCATCCTTCGATACGAAACATGCCCTTCAGTTTTCATTGACAAGATACAGAATCCACAGACACCGTCACTGTCTTGGACTGAACAATGACGTGGGATACACAAATAACGAAAAAGAGAAAAACGCTAAATCAAAGACTTAGAATTATAAATTCACTTCTTTCGAAACATTAAAAATTAAAACTTAGACAGGAATTGAATACATACAATTATTGACTAAAACCTATTTGGACTTACGCATCAGAGATAATTGGAGCTGCTAACTAACATAAACAAATTTTTCAAGAAAAAATATTCAGGGCAATTACAAAAGTACAATTACGTTAGGACCCTTAAATACTGACATCCATTAGCCGACTGTTAACAAACACATACGAACTCATTACAGACGATTCCACGATTACTTACACAGACATCCTGACACACTCATAAATGACATGGCCATTCCCCGAATGCCAGGTAACGTCCGAATGAGCCTGAAGAAGAGCTGGATGAGGGACCTCCTTGCCTAATATAGATATCACGCCTGGAGGAGGTGCCGCCGGGTACTTCTCTCCCTCATGCCTTACATGCCATAATGTTTTTCTACGATCATCTCATTCAATACTATTATGAAAGGTGAGAATAAAAAAATTGAAATAAAAAAAGAAATTGACAAATCGCATTATATAACATTTACACTTCGACGAGAGACGTGCTCACCAGTTTATATAGGCACCTTGGACTTATACAGAAGGATGACATGGGACTCACACCTAAAAATAAAAAAATAACCTTAAACAATGAACTGAAAATTCTATAATCATTTTTTCCTTAATCAAAATTGAAAATTAGACAAAAATTAAATACATATACTTATCTACTCAAACACATATGTAAATAGGCCTCACAGATTTTCAGTTCAGCCAAAATGGAGCAACTACAAAAACTACAATCGTTCCATTCCAAAATTTTAGAACTAATAACATCAGCTCGCCGGAACATAAAACAACATTCCTTTACATCCCGATATATGATATGCACCTATCGACTAGCACATTCACTTTTTCCCATATATCTTGAAAAATATCTGGCCTCACTGACGAAACATTGTTGTATTCAAGAAAGTTTATGTTAATTCTTTTTGTATTTGTTATAGTTTTCGAGATATCCATTAATTTAAATTAACTACTTTAACATTTTAATATAATTATATTAAAACTTCGGAGAGAAAATTGTAGAATATATTTGTTTCTTTAAATATATATATATATATATATATATATATATATATATATATATATATATCCTCAGCTAATTTTATCCTTAATTAACAGCCCTAATTAAATCTCTTGAAGTAATAGCTAATTTATCTTTTATGAGTCTAAAGTTACGGAAATTTTAAATATTCAGCTAAGTTTAGCTAATGAAAAGCTGTAATTTCTTTATTTTTGAGCATGAACAATTTGTACGCAAAGGATATATAGTATATGTTAATCAAAAACATAAATTTTATATATATATATATATATATATATATATATATATATATATATATGTATATCTATTATATAAACATCCTTATATAATCTTTGAGAGACAGATTGAGATCTTAAATTCTTTTGCTGCTTTTTTTTAATTTGAAGGACTCCTTGTCTTAGATCGATTTCTTAATTGACTGTTATAAAGAGACGTTTCGATCGAGTGAGGCTGTTGGGTGCTCCGGCCCATCACTTTATACATATATATATATATATATATATATCTGTGTGTGTGTGTGTATAATTACAAGTATAGTAAGTAGTAAGCACATGTCTGCTGTACTTGATTATGTATAAGGACACTTCATACCATTTTTATGGCATAAAACCATTTTTTGACATATTTTCTTGCATACTACAACGAAAGAATATTTAATTGTAATGAAAAACATGTCTTTTCATGAAAAAAGTAACATTAGAAAAATTGTATCTACTTTTGAATACATTAGTTGATTGTTGTAAAATGAAACATACTAAAACGATTTGACAACATTTGGGGAATAGAATTTTGTAGTCAGTTATCTCACCTTTTTATGATTATTATATTGATATTTCGCTTAAAAATGTAAACATTATAGTTAAATGTTAAAATTAAAAAAAAATCCGAAAATGTTTTGGTGGGGGCTTATAGTATGTTTATCTTCTAAATAACCCAACGAATTCCCAAATTCAAATTCTTGTGTAACCTCCATGTAATCTACAAACCTTTCATTGACTGAACTATAAGTAATTTACTAGTTATTCAGCATCTAATTAAAGATTAACGAATTAATCCAGGGATCATTTCTTTAATACAATGGCTTATCGAGGTCGAAAATCTAGATATACTTTTGCATTTTTTTTATATCTATATCATCACCTTCAATTCAAAATTGAAGTTTTATTTAATTTCTGAAGTACTAGAGAAAAGGATATTCGTCCTTGTGTTCGTAATTCCCTAGGACCGTAGAATCGAGACAAGATGTGTCTACCTGCAACCTCTTCTGCAGCTGCTGGATTGATAAGCTCTGTTGACCCTCTTGAAGAAGTTAACTGATAAGTTTTATAAAGTCCTTGAGGACTTTTGAACCCTGTTTTGGATATATTATTTAGTAAATAAGTCAGCAGTTTAATGACAGCGTTGGTCGCTTTCATCATGAATTATGGAATTATACACCAGACACAAAAAGAAAAAGTCTACGAGCTACATACCCTGCCCATCTTAACCGCCGTGCCTTCATATCATGGGATATTGATTGACCAGTTTCTGAAGCAGTTCAGCAGTTCCAAGATCGCTCCTGTTATCGTGCGGAGAATTTTTTTCTCAAATCTTTCAAAACTTTTTTTCTAGAATGCTGGTTAGTGTACAGGTCTCACAGCCTTCCATATATTAGAACTGGCTTTTTCATAGCATTGTACACCATTAATTTGTGATATTCGTCCTTCGTTTTTCGGGATTTCAATATCTTTGAAAGAGAGAAGAAAGCTCTGCGTTAGTTACTGTTGGTCTATTTCTGCCCGTTAGTCATTCATTGAACTTTGAGGCGTAAGTTGGATTCTTGTGTCTTGCATTACACTATTCTAGTGTCATCAGCCCATGTTGCGATCAAAATTTAGTATAATATTACCTAATAATATTTTATGTTTTTAAATTATATTCAATGAGTAAAAGTGATTTCTGTTATTTTTTTGCTCATTTCTCTTGATTTAACCGAATATTCGAGAGTTCAAAGCAGTTATACTGTTCACTACCTTGGTCTGACAATTGGCCGAAAATTACCTAGGACCCATCTATCACAAAAAGAGAAAAATACTAAATCGAAGACTTTTAAATTTACTTCTTTGTAAATATTCAAAACTAAAACTAAAACTTAGCACATATATTTGCTTACTAAAATCTATTTGGACTTATGCATTACAAATATTTGGAACAGTTAATATACTCATTTTAGCAAACTTCAAACTTTCAAGGTAAAACATTCACGACAATTATAATTATATACAATTGTTATCGACATAACCTTACACACTCATCTTCACATGCCGACTGTTATCAAACAGATACAAACCTATTGCAAACGATTCAAAGAAAATTATAAGCACTCCCTTATTCATAAACGACATGGCTACAACAGGCAACGTCCGCAGAAGGTTGAAGAGGAGCTGGATGAGGGATCTCCTCTCCTCGCAATTAATATAAATATCACACCACGAAAGCTGCAGCTGGGTACTGCTCCAACACTTGTCTACCACGCCATTCGATTTGCATGAATGAACATTAGATTTATTGATTATTGATAATTTCTAGGACTGATAGTAATAAAGATAATAAGTTTTAAAAAATCTGGTGCGCGGAACACACAACTTCCACTTACTTCTCTATTTCGAAAAGCAATTCATGTCTGGAAAAATAATAAAAAATGTTACGAGAAGTTTTTGATGTGCATTTTTGTTGCAGCTAAACCTTAAACAACATAGTTTTGAATTTCGGTCATATTCATCAATACAAAAACACATTAAGGTCATCAGAATAACATAAATCCTATTTATTATATCGATTGTAGGCAATAAAAACCTTATAACTGCATGATAGATGTATAAGATATGTATGCATGATATAAGCCATAGTACATGATACATTACAATGACATTGGTATATGGTACATTACATCTCAATTTAATACAGCAGTTAATATTTTTTTAATATTCTACTAAAAAAAAAAAACGGTTGTAACCTAAAAATTCGGGAATAGCAAAGGCAAAAATAAATAACGTAAATTTCGTTTGAAATTTATTTTTTTTTTTTCTCGGCTCCTAAGACCCGTTGGAAAGAACGCCGGGACACGTGTCCAATATTTTTCGATAAAGTATCACCTAAAAAATAAATAAATAAAATGGTTGAAATCGGTGACCCACAGACTGTATCTTCTCCTTCTGAGTGTCATGCCTAAGAAGCAGCAGAATAAAGTGTAATTGGTGAAAAATAACGCTGAAATTTGACCACACCAAAATCGCAAACGAATTATTTTTATTTCTTCAAATAATGCAACAATATAACATAATTTAATTTTGGAATTTCAATGTTTTAAATATCTTCTAATTTCAAATCCATCGTTAAATTTTATCTTTTATAATATAAATACTGTGTATGATTAAAAGTAAGAGGTTGAGAAGCTCCCCCCACCTCTCCTCCTCCCCCCCTCCATTTTTAGAAATTGATAATAAATGTGAAGTGAATTATAAAATAGTAATTAAAATCAATTATTTTAACTTGGGACAATTTCATCTTATTTTAAGGTAGTTAATAAGTAGTATACGAGCTTAAACAGAAAATTCGCAAAGGGGTCACCTTTGGTCCATAAACTAAGAGAGGCTCAGACAACCAAATGTCTCTTTTTGTTTTGGAGTCATTAGCGAGTTTTGTTATGTTCGTGCATTGTTCTGACTCTTCAGAATAAACGTTAAATTTAATATATACTGTTTGTCTTAGCCTTGCTTTACAGTTATTTTTATTAAAATTATTTCATCTGAAAATATATTGCTTCTTAATCTATGTACGATTTTATGTAGTCAGAAGCTTTTTGGTTTATTATTTTCAATAATGAGCCATAGCATTCTAACAAAAATATCGATACGTAGAATTCGAATAACGAATACAAAAATGTTTGTTCGTCGTCCGCGCATTTTCTCCGAAACTGGACCGATTTTTTTCAAATTTTAATTTAAAATTAGAGGTCACTCGAGGATGACCTTCCTTTATCGACATTTCTATCTGCCTTTTCCTTTCAAGATGGCAACCGAAAAACCTGCTTTGCTATAGACTGTAGCGCCTAAACGAAAGTATCGATTTGAATGAAACTTCGCTAAAGTCTCCTTCTCGATGCCTTTTAAATTTATCTACATAACATTCATCAACGAAAAAAAGTTGGAAAAAAATTAAGAGAATTGGTAAAATTAAGTTCCGAATAACCCAAAAAGTATACACTTTTTGTTAACTGTGATAAGTTTCAAAAGTATTTAAATTTCCTTAAAAATGAAGAAAGTTTCATCAAAACCAGAGCACTATCAGTAAAAATACCACGATTTTTTAATAGATTTGGTTAAATTGGTTGGTTTGATTTCAATAATGAACCATATTTAAAAGTTTACGAAATTTCTTAAAAAACAAAAAATTTTTTTTTTTTTCAATAGGAGCAAAGCTATTGTCTCAAGATGTTTTTTATATGTTCACTGCAAAGGTGCACGTGTTTCCTTTGGTTTGGTTTTTGATTGTTGAATGTATTACTGAAGTAACGCAAATTAATAATGATTGAAAAAAATGTTTAGTCCGATAATTGTAATCACCTTTTATTTCTATTTCTTTGTAACTAGGAAGGTAATGTTACTTTAGATGTACAATTTTTTGGAAATAATAAGCCAGTGTGAAATCATTTGAAGCGTTTTTTTTTTTTTAAATTGATATGGATTTTAATAATTTCTGGTGAAGAAATAACCCTTTTTGACCATCCCACGATATACTTCCATCAATAAATATTTTACGATCGCTACATGTTTTTTATTTTGTAATTAGTTCTAGAGGAGATTGGGACAAATCCAGAAGTAATTTAAGTAAGGGAAGGAAATTATTAATTTGATAAAAGAATTATAGAGATATATTATCTTGCCTATGGAGGGAATCATAATAAATCGATTATCTAACTATTCCGTATCTTGAACTATTTAAAATAGCTTTTCCCATAAACATTGATGAATTTAAAATGATCCATTCCTCACAACTTGAGTACGTTTCTTTTTTTTAATTTTTCGCTACCTCAGAAATGATAAAGTATTCAGTTATATTCGAGTGTTATTATTATTAGATATATTTTAAAGAGCTGGATTTTTCGTTTCAATGGTTATTTTCGTTTGAAGGGAGAAAATGGAGCAATTATCCCTTATTCCTCTCCCATGGATCCACTACTGAAACGAAGTGGCTATGGTCGATGGAGATTCGAAGATCTGGCAGTTGGACCACTAATTAGGGGAGATACAGGGCACATTGAACCAGCCGGGTGATTCAAGTACCTTAAAAAACTTCTGAAACGAAAAAATCTATGAAAAACAAAAAAACTCGTTGGGTCACTGATTAGGCCTTGAAAGATTGAAATCCATACACATACATAAATTGAAGTGTATTTTATTAGGAAATCGAAAAATGACTACAATAAATTATAGGAAACCTTTAATTTAATTTTTATTTGTACACACTTATTTATTTTAAAAAAAAAGCCGAAAAATAACATTTAATGAACATTATTAAAATTTGGTTTTTCACTCAGATTATTTCTTAGGGATTGATCCGTATATGCAGGATGCGTCAATTCTTAATGGCCAAACTTTGAGAGAGAGAGAGAGAGAGTGAGAGAGAGTTGACTATAGACAAAATTACCAAAAAAAAGTTTATCTGATGTATGGGCCGATTCGGAATGAAAAAGGAGATAAGACAAATTTTGTATTTTTCTTAAGGTAGTCACGTTTTTTATTGAATAAGACGTTTTAGATAATTAAATTCTAAGTACACTAACGTAAAGTAGACAAAATTTTCTTGGCAAAAACAGTGATTAAATGTAATTTGATAGCGTAAATAGGTATGCCTGCATGTAAATGTTTATTTTCATTACTATTTTTTTTTTAAGATAATTTTAATTATATTTTATTAATTTATTTTCATTTTATTATTTATATTTTCTTCCTTCACTATGATATTTTATTTTGTTCTTTTATAGTTTTATATTATTTGAAATTAGCTTATTTATTTTATTTTATTTTTTCGAATTTGTAAATATGATGTGAATGTGCTTTCAGAACTCTATTATAAATGTCATTTATTGAGACAGATTGTAATATTTACCAATAAACAAATAATCCATTAAAAAAAAAAAAATGTAATTTAAGGTCAATGATTGAAGGGACTTTCAGGAGGTCTAATAATGCAGAATTATTTCACGAATCCGGTTTACAGAGATATGCTGCTCTGGTACAGTGGCCGTATTAGACCTCCTCAAAGTTCCAACATGATTTTTCGGACCTGTGTAGTATCATTTATATAGCGGAGATTTATACATATGTTTCATGGTCTATATGTAGACGTATATCTTGAAAATGTCAATGTTATACGAATCAAACTGATCAGAGATTACAGGACAGATTACTCCCAATTTCTCAATGGTGCTTGAAGTGTCGAATTGCTTTGCCATTGTGTCTGGTACAATGACACTTGAAGGCCTCACTTCACTCTAGAACCTGTTGAAGGGTAAGGTACCCTACTTCAGGACTGAGGTACCCCAAATCTGTGAATGGGCATTTTTTTTCATGATCCCTCTCCCGGTACTCCGACAGCCCCCACTACTTCGGGGTGGGGAACGTCTCTCGTCGGGCACTTCCAGTCTATTCCGTGCAAGCTAGGCTAGTGTCTGTCAGTGTGGACTACTATTTTTTTATCGGTGAGTACGACAACTTATCTTACTCTAGGTCGGACGTTGCTGAGTGTGTGTGGACGTGTGTATGCTGTGATTGTGTGTCTTACTGCTTATATATATTTAGTTTTAAGCTGAAAATCTATTTATTTTTCGTGTATTTATTATATTCAATAAATTGAACTTATAAATGAGGAATGTATTAATAAATGCTTCATTACAGCAAAATAATATTTTAAAATATATTGAGTAAGTACATAGCGTTTTAATCGAGCATTTTAGAGTTTTAATTTATTAATAAAATGTTGCAAAACTTTAAAATAATACTTAAAGAACATAAACATTGCCTAAATCTCTCTAAAAAAAATAAATAAATAAAATCAGTGAAAAATATTTTAAACTCGAAGAAGCTTCTTTCCTATGATTATTTATGTTTTGTTTTTTTAAATATTTCTAACACTTATCATAATTTTTTAACTTAAAAAAGGATGTAGTCCCAAATATTCGTTACATATACGATATCAGTTATTCTGTGACTCAATAAATAAATATTGTTGATGTTTTGAAATTAGATTCTTGATTCATAAATTAATTTAAATTAATAACAATTTATATTAGAACCATTAGAAGTTTAACATATTATTTTTTCAATTTTCCTAATGATTTTAACATGAGATACACGTAAATACATATGTAAAATGAATATTAAAATATTTGAATATATTAGATTCGATGAAAAATTTGTTTGCCTATATGAATTTTAATTTTTAATGTTTACTTTTTTCTAACATTTGAATATATAATTACTATTTTACATAATCGCAATTTTGTGAATAATAATTGGGCAATATCGATAAATAATATGATTGAGAATAATCATCAATTTCTTTAGAAATATTTTGAGAGTTTTGGTTATGGAAAAAGCTTTGTATAGGCATACCTCGCAATGAATTTGCATTCCGGCTGGAGAATTACTTAGCCGTGTTACTTAGACGATAATTTCCAAAATAATACTTTTTTAAAATAATTTGATTACATTGTATGATGTAATTGGTAACTACTGAAGAATAGTACCAAATATTTACTATGCATAAATAGAACTGGCATTGAGAATGATTCACACCTCTGATCTGACCTTCAGAAAATAGCTTTTAAGTCAAACGAAATTTTTGGCAGCTCTACTTAAAACAACTATTGCTAACATTATACGTTGAATAGATTATAAAAAAAGTATAAATAGTTCGGTTTTTTTTTTTTTTTTAAGTTGTTATTTATAAGAATATTAGTTTTATAAAGAAAGTGGCAGCACTATCATAAAGCATATTATTTTTGCATTTATTTTTAATTTTCTGAAACAATGTTTTAACTCAATCTGAAAATTTACAGGTTATGAATTTGTTTGAAACAGGTTCACAAATCCTCAAAACTATATATTTTTAAAAATATTATCCTATTTCTTTTGAACTATTACTTCATTGGAACGTTTCCAGTTTTAAATATAGGACAGAATAATACAAGCTAGGTTATCAAAATACAGGAAGATGTCTTTTGGTGACTAATTTTTCCGAATTTTCGACGATCAAATCTTTCACCGATCTCTTTCATGTCTCATTTTGAGATTATGATTCATACATGGAACAATGTGCTAATCGGGCATTGCGAAATGTGTTTTAAATGCATAGCATCATTTGTAAACATGACTTGCTGCCTGTTTTTGCACTTCATTAAGACTATTGCAGAGCTTGAAGAGCACTATTTCTTTTTGTTTCAGTTACTTGTCATTCTCATTAAGTATATAATATATGTATAAATATATATATATATATATATATATATATATATATATATATATATATATATTAAAGTAATTATTTTAATTGAATCTTAATTTTTACATATATATCCAATATAAAAGGGGCACAACTAAAAGAGTTTTTTCTTGGAACAAACATGCATAGTACCAAAGATAAGGATTAAGTTCTGTATAGAAGCGCCAGAATGTTTCCCAAAACACATGTTGGTGGGGGGAGGGAGAAGGTCCGAGTGGCCTAACTGGTTAACGCGTGTGTAAAATAAGCGTTGTCCAGTAACCAGATGAAGCGAAGATAACAAGTTCAAATCCCGGTGTCGGGGTGTGGGGAGGGGACTTTTAACTCTGGCATAATTCTCCCGCCTCTCCCATGGCCTGCGAAAAAACCATATAGGTTAAAAGGCGTGGAAAGAGGGGAAAAACACATGTTGGTAGTTCCTCTATTGTGTCATTTGTGTTTGGTCTGACATTTGAGGGTTGGATGATCTTTGGAATGATGAGGACCCGAACGTTATGAGAAGTTTTGAATAGTTCTTTCAATCTGGTTGTGCGATATACATGGCATTTAAACTTATTGAGAACATAATCAATGGAAAAAAAAAGAATTTTTTTTACTTATCCTCACTGGCAACACCATCGAAATAAACTAAACGTAATCAAGCTATTGCAAATAAATTTCTATACATCTTCAAGTAGCCCTCAAGACGTAATTTTAATTATTGGAATTAGTATATATTACCTTCTTTCACGTATTGACTTGAAATTTCATCGTTTAGGACTATTATCCAAAACTATAATAAGACCTATATGAACATACCGAGTTGAACTTTGGGACTCCACCAAATCATCGAATTCCTATCGTATCAACTCCTTACAATCCAAAATCCTTAATGTTCCATATGTCGCTGATTTAATGCGAGCCAGATATCTATCCTTTCTTGATAAACTCCAGTCCCATCCGAATCCACTTGTTTCCAGCTTTGCTACTACCGCGATTCCTGATAATCCTTCTATGCCTCCGAAAAGAAGATGGTCACGTGATTTTCTTACCTAGAATTATTTAGGTGTGCTATCACTGGTTATTATATCAACAAGTCTGCTCATGTCATTATTTCTATTTAGTGGATATTTATTGGCTACATCTGTTTAGTTCAATAAATAAAATTAAAAAAAAAAAAATCTATAGCTTTCAACATTATGTACCTATTTTAAAAGTATTATCTTGATTAAATGTCGTAAAAATTACAGTTTGCAAATGCATAACTTAAAATGAACCAGCTTACAGTAGCAGGCGTTTTACTATTTATATACAATTTTTAAACAAATTCCTCAGATTTAGAATTAGATTCTCTGCATTCCTTCAAAGAATGGAGGAAAAGAATTCAAAGAGAGTTGGCTCGCGTTCAGAAACTGCACAGACCCTTCGGGCTCAACTCTAATGGCTCTTAATGACTCTAAAAACAATTTGTATATTCGGACAGTTAAGGAAATATCTCTTCCTAGCCCGAGTCCACTGACACAAGCTTCTATTCCTGTGGGAAACTATTTATATAAGGCTGAAATCCTTGGTGTATTTACGCCGGAGGAGAGATCTCTCGAAATGTGCAAGAGTAGCGCGAAGATACGAGACGGCTCATTCACGTGGTCGCGAGAGGATGCGTAAGGTTTTTTGCATTCATGACGCAGGATCTGGTGGAATGAGCGTGGCAATGAATGGGCTGGGCACCATTGTCTCCATCTGGAGTCAGCAAACTACTAACCAACTGAGCTACTAGTCTTACTAGTGGGCTATTTTAATTCCCATTATTCGCTCGGAGATCTTAAATATCGTTTTTATTTGCGAATGTAATAGTTTTTTTTCCCGACAATATTACTTTTTTATTCAAGATTATTGTTTCAGAATAATAAATTCTAAGATTATAAATAAATCATTATAAGGCATTGACACTTTTTTAATGCTTTAAATAAAATAAGGAATTGTTTTCATTTAGTTTATATATTAACTAATGACCAAAAAAAGGATAAAATAAAAAGATAATAAAATAATTTTTAATAAATATAATTTTATATCGGAATCTTTACTTGTTGGACGCTTGGCTTTAATAGCCTTTCATCTCTAACGAGATAATTATATAAGTTACTTACCTATTATTTGGCCATGATTAATCATTTATTCTACCATGCTAGCTCAGGTGAGAAGGGGTTAGGTTGAATGTTTTTATAAAGCAGCGAAAAAAAAAGTTTAACAGATAGGTTAACAGATCTATTTACAGAAAGAAATATTCACAGAATTAATACTATGTACAATAAAAAGAAATGAAATATATGAAAAAAAAAGATAATTTAAACATAATTACTATATACAATCAAAGATAAATAGGAAGATATTTGAGATAGTAAAAATAACAAAAAAAAGATACTTATTTTATATATAATAGTATGGCATCCCACATATACACATCAAGAAGCGAAAGTCAAGATATAAGATATCAGAGCTCATGCACATGCTAAAATACGAATTAATAACCAGGCACAGGAAACAAAAAAAGAAGAGTTTTTTTTTTCCAATGCTTCCTTAATCTCGATTACAAACCATATTACTATTATTATTATTTTATATAGTGCCATTATATAACTTTGATTTATGTTTAAATTATATCAATTCACACACGGTGAACGCACTACTTATGGACAGCTGTCCTAGTGATGGGCAGATTGGACTTTAAGTGTTAGCAATAATCTTCGTTGTTAATTTAAAGGTTACAATTTTTTCTAGATTGAAGAACAATGCTTTCCAAAAAAAAAAAAAAAATTAAAAATTAGATCAGTGTGTTTCATACATTCTTACTAACAGTTTTGCTAAGAGTAAGTTGAACATGTATGTTTCCTTATCTTTATCTTTATCTTTATAGTTAAATAAAAATTTAGAATTTTTCTGAGATATATCCATTAATGGTACCGACCCCCCGTCCATTACTAGAACAATTGAAATTCGGGGTGTCCACCATTAGTGCAAAAAGGTGTTGTTTTTTTTTTAAATGGAGATTATACCTGAATAACTGAATTTTTTTTTTCTATTTTAAAGTGTTAAATAGAAAAAGGTGACCCTAGAGATTCTAAATGTCCAACGGAGAACTCTATAACTATAATAATTACGACGGTAAAAGCCAAAAAAGAACAACATTTCCTTAGGTATGTCCATAACTGGCGCGCTTACCCTAAATGCTAAATGTTGTTTGGTATGACTACGCGCGTAATGTAGTTATAGAGTAACATTGTATTGTCCATAATTAACAATGTGGCCGGACTATAAAATTAAGCCATTATAATAATGAATTCATTTATTGAAAAAATACACAAATGGCAATCTGCATATTTTGTAAATGTGTTCTTCATTCTCAAACTCCTCCTTCAGGATAAAAGTAAAACCTTAATTGGAGAAACCTCTCAATGATGGCACTCACAAGATCCTGAAGTCCTTCTCTGGATCAGATCCCTGCTCCAGAGACGTTTAAGTCTTCTTGTCAGATTCTGAAGTAGTGTGTCAGTTAGTAATGTCTCTACAAGTGGATTAGGATGGCCAATAAGTGAGTCATGAAAATTTTTGTAATATTTCTTGCTTACGTCAGTCACATGTGGTATTTGTAGGTCTTTATGAAGTGATTCATTCCTTACGTAGAAGGAACAATGAGTGATGTATCGAAAAAAAAAACTTGGATTTGAATATTCTGTTAGTGTGTTGTTTTTGCATGAATTCCACACCTGAGTGGCATATGTCCATATTGGTCTAACTAGCATGTTGTATACAATATTTTTTTTTTAGAAAATGATAGTTTCTGTTAATTCTGTAGCCTCCTAGCAGTGACAGTCGATGGTTCAATCTCTTTTTTAATGAAGTCAGCTGTGATTTCCAGGTCAGTCGCCTGTCCATTGCTAGTCCTTGATAGTTTGTGTCTGTTTAATTTGGCTTAGGAATATTGTAAAGAGTAAGTACAGGGCGATCCGAACGCTTTGGTGTAAAAATAGCAAAATTAAATCATATATTTTATTTTTTTTTAATACCCTTTTTCTAGTTACTGGAAAAACGTTAGTGAGTACTTGCTATAAACAATAAAATATTACTTTCTTAAAAAAAAAAATCTACTTTATTAAAACCTAACGTTATTGGGTTTATTTGAGAGATTTATTATCTATAGGTAGCAATTTTGCCCAAAATCGGTCTTGGTCTTGCACTTTGCACGGGTCGGAGTAGGCTTAAAGCACCTCAAGTAGTGTTGCCCAAAATCGGTTGCAAAATGCAAGACCAAGACCAAGGCAATAATTTACATTGTATTAAATAATAATAATAATTTATATTAAATAATTTATCAAATAAATTGTTATATTAAAAATTATGGCTGAATATGTATTCATAACAAGTGGTTATTCGCCAGGACTTTTTCAAACTAAATATTTGCTGTATTAACTTCTCAAATACGTACATTATTATATTTACTACTTTTTCTTCATGTTCAAAAAGAATTTAAAAAAAAAATTTTTTTGTAATAGTGGATTTTTTTATTGAGAAAAAAAAATACATTTTGCCTAAATTAAGGACATTGAGTATTTGGGGTGTATGGAACAATCGTACCATATATACAGTAAAATAAAAACAATAGAAAGTTATAACAAAAGGAAAGAAAAGAAAACTTGGAATGACAGAATAAATCAAACATGAGACGACATTAAATAAAAAATAAAGACACATTCATACTTATTTACAATATTTACAGTCAGCCGAGGAAGCTCCGAGTCGGCCTTTTCCCCATGTGTGGAAGATAAGGCAAGACTCCAAGAGATCCCAACGCCTCTCTCTCAGCCGCATCACAGGGATATAAAAAAATTAAAATAAAGCTAAGAAAAAAAACGTAATAAATTACTTACGATGTTGAGGTGATATCCTTAACGCTTTACAATTACCTTATATTTTGTTAGATATTAAATAAATAAAAAAAAAAAGATACTTCCAAATTTACTTTTAAAACTATTGCATCACAACCTGCATAAAACAGGTTAAAAAAAAAAAAAATTAATAATTGATTCGGCGTCCAATTGAATGTGTGAATTCCGCTTAAGGCCATTGAAAAATAAATATAAAAAAACCGAGACAGTTTGTTAGCTTTAGTGGGCATTGAAATTGTTGATAGCACACTGGGCAATAGCTTCGTCAAATATACAGAAGCTTGGGAAATGAAAAGACCACTGGAAAAGCTATTTCCTTTTAATCGGGGCTTTTTCCAGTATGTCCAGGCCTTGATAATTTTTAACTGGTCACTGGATAAATCTTAATCTGACTACATTTATATTTATTTATTTATTTTTTTGTGAGAAATTATTTCAGTAAGAATATTTAAAAAGACGCGATGAAATAATTTTATATTCTACTTTTCCTGGTTATTTATAATTTTACTATTAATTATTTTCATATGTATGCTTCTATAGATTTTAGTACGTTTAAGTAATTTTTTCCTCATTTTTAATTGGAAATGTTTGTAGTTGGAAATTTTCGTACTTTTTTAGGATTATATATTAGTTAGAATGCGATCAATGAAATAGAAAAACTAGCATTAAATTATTTTATTTTCTGACAATTTTGCATGTTGACGTAGAGGAACTTCCGAAGTGATTCGAAAAAAAAATGCTGAATGTTTTTTCTTTTCTTGTTTTTTTAAATATTTTTTTTGTCTATAAAGATGTATTTGTGCCTGTCAACTTATTGTTGACAATCAGCAAATGTGATGGCGATACATGAAATAATGACAGGCATGGGGAACGAAAGTACTTAGCAGTACTTCTTCCATAACTTGTTCCAATTACTTAGGTCGTTTAACGAAGGAGATCTCTCATCTAGAGGGGGCTACAGCCTGAAAGCTTTTTTTTTCATAAAAATATGGTAGTTTCCATAGTTTACATAAAGTATGGTTACATTTTACCATTTGGGAGAGGGAGAGGACTTCAGCCCGAAAGCTTCCTCTCCCCCGTAGATCCGCCGTGTCTCATCCAACACCTTTTTATTCTCCTCCTCATGTTCTGTGATATGTCAGCTGTGGCCATGTCTCTTATTAGTCTGTTATTATGTCCATCTAAATTTGTGTAAAATCGTTGATAATGGATCGTTATGTGTTGGCCAACTGTTGGAAAGTGGAGGTCAGTATATAGAGTGTGTAAATATATTTTTCCTTTGTCATCTTCTTGTCAAAAGTTCGGTGTTATCGGATGTTCTCTTGTGAAATTAGTGAGTTGTCAACATATATGGGTGGCACATTTTGCGCCTTGGAGTAAACTTTTGTTCTGTCGAGTCTCTCTTCGTGGGAGTAACTTTTATAAGTTTAGGGAAGCCATGTGTAGAATTTTGATGTATTGAGTCCATGGCTGTCAAATCTTTTTCTCCTTTCAAAGATTCCATATGAAAACAAATAAATTACATTGCGTTATAATAATCTAAGTTCTATGAAATAACGATGAATCCTGAATGGTTGTTATTTTAAACTGTAGAATTTCATTAATTTTAAACATTTTCAGGCTTAGTAAGTATCGTTCCAATTTTAGTATATGTACCGCCGAAGCGAATATTACTTTTGTTATATTTTGCTTTTATTATTTTTATATTTTCTGTATATATGGTGTGAATGTGTTCATATATCGCTATAATTATTTCGCACGTGACAGATTATTATATTTCTAAATAAATAAATTTAAAAAAGTAAGAAAACATTTTGTCCATAGCGAATAAACTAGTCTCGAATGGTTCACGAACAAAACAAAAAGGTTTTTCTTTTCTTGTTAGAATCATAAACAAAAAAATAATAAGGTTTTAATGATTTGTTCCTTATTTTTCGTTTGATGCTCAGTGATCAATTAACTTAATTTTAAATTATTTCAATTTTTCAGATAAATTAAACAGAAATTCATATAAAAAAGAATGAAAATAATAACAGTGGAAATAGTTATTATTTTCTCTTGATTAGGAAATAAATACAGGTTTGTTTCATGCTAAATTATAAAAAAACAAAAACCCACTAGACAAATTCCTAATTAAATCACAATTAATGTATATGTATATAGGGGATTGGGTAGCCGTACGGGCTTAGGCGGTTGCAATAAGTAATCAAAGTTAAGCAAGGTCGACCGTGGTTAGTACTTGGATGGGTGACAACCCGATTCGAGTAATCGTCCGCCAGGGAATGCCATGCTGCCCGAATCTCTCCTCCGCCTGTCATCTTAGGCCTACTGGAGGCAACTCACATCGACCGGCGTGCGGACTGATACACTATCCCGTGTACTTAATATCGGAATCGCGATGTGGTTTACCAGATTGTTAGTAGCTCCCCTGAGGTTCAGTCCTTGGACCGGTCTGTTTCAGGCGAAAGGAAATATCGCGTCCTCGTGGCCTGCTGAACTCCGAGCAGCCATAATCATGGATCTAGGACCGATTTGTCACTTTCCTGGAAACCCCGAGTGTGTCGCTGGGAAGGATACTGCCAGATTGGCCCCAAAAGGATCGGCTATGGAGTTACGGTTCGCCATGCCGCTGCACCATGGAGACCATGGTTCGTAGCTATGTGTGGTTGGGTGACCTCCTCCAGGTTATCTAAGCTCCCCCAAAAAGCATACGTCTGTAAGGAGACCATATCTCGCGGCCAAAAATTTTCATGGCTTGTAGTACCAACTGAAAAAAAATAATAAATATATATATATATAAATATATATATATATATATATATATATTATATAATATAGATATAGTATATATATATATATAAATAATATTTAATGGGTATTTCTAATTAATCGGTATTAATCCATTAATGTCAATTTGTTTCTTTTTTCCTCATGTTGATATTTAATATTTCCACGATTATTATGAATTAGTGCACATTTTAAATTTCATTTCTTATATCTACAAATATATTTTTTTCATAGAACCATCTACATTGTTAAAGCTCGAAGTTAATTTCATTCTTGTCCCTTGCAGACGTCTTTATTCCAAATCATGATCTAGCGAACAAAAAAAAAATTGTAACATGAAAAATACTGTCTAACGAATGAACTGGTGATGTAAACAGACATTTTTTTTTCAAGTTATAAAACAAATTGTATTGATAATATATTAATTTAACAGTGTTATAACATGCTCCCATATTTTTAATAATTTAAAAGTATGTATATAAAGTTTTTATTAATTTTTTTAGAAATAAATTCTGGTTACTGAACCCAATTATGAAATCTCCAACAGGATTGTATTCAGAGAGATTGAATTACTGGACAATATTTTTCTTTTGTTAAACACAGAGTTTTAGGTTCCCAAGCGATTTATATTACTAGACTTATATAGCCTAAGCATTATAATTTTTTTTTTTACAAATGGATGAAAGATTTTTCTATTACATTAAAATAATGGTTTCCTAAACTAATTAAAATTCATATGCTTCATTTTTTCCTTGGCTAAATCGGAGGACCAAACCGCATGGAAATAAAAAAAAAAACACGAATCCCTGGAACGGAAACACTCGAAAAACTGTTTAAAAAACGGGACAATCAGACCATGACTAATGCTAACAACGAAAGGGTAAAAAAAAAGTCTGTTGCTCTCTTTGGAAATAGTCCCGTCGGAGTTAATTGTAAAACTGCTTTTAGCACTCCTAAAATTTACATTTCGGTCTGCAGTTGAGGATTTGTTCCTTATTTAATTTAAAATATATTATTTTTTAACCTGATCATTACATTAGGTTATAAACTGGCTCACATATTGAATATGAATTTGAAAAGTTGGCACTGAAAATTCATAATGCACAGACAGTTCCTTTTTCTGTGAACATATATTATTTATTATCTGTGGACATAACATTTATTACTTATTATTATTTATCTCTGAATTTCAGTTTTAGAAATTGATATTTAAATAAATGCACATGTATTTTTTTGTTTATTTATTCGCCCCTTCTTGCATCTTCTTCGCTTCCACGGTTCGGATGTCATCCAGCAAACGGTCCTCTTCTTTGGATATTGAAATGAGCAGCGCTAACGACGGTTTTCCATCCGTATACAAAAGACTTGATGAGTACGATTCGGTCAACAACTTAGAGAAATCGTCCGACAGGACTTAGAGCCGAGTTTCCCTTAGAAGTTTAGCCCTAAGTGCCTCAAAGACGGTGCAGTCCACTATAATATGTTAAGCTGTCTCAGGAACTCCGCAACTGGGACATAGGAGATCAATGTCCTTTCCAATGTCATGTCAACTTAGCCCGGAAATCCCCATTCCCAGGGAGGAATTGCGAGGCCCAATAGTCCGGAATAATCTATTTCGCTTCCAATCGTGACCGAATGGTGGGAAAACCTTTTCTAGTTTGTCACCCACCACCGGTCCCACTCATTAATGGTATCTTGTTGAAGTATTCTTTCCATTTTCTATGGTTTACGACAATCCTCATCCGTATATCTTCCGGTAGACCTGCTGAACCTTCTCTTTTAAAAACATACTTAAATGAATCTTCATGCTGGAGGAAGTCGAGAGGTATCTCTCCTGTTCAAATCTTATGACTCATGAGACGCAATCCGATACGACTTAGTGGCTTGCAGCAGTGCCGTACGCTGATCGTCGCCGACTTGCGTTTCTAGCGGTGTTCTCTGAACCAAGCGGGAGACGCGTATACCAAGTATCACTCCATTATAAATGCTCATGGTAGCTGGGTATCTGAGGCCTCCAAAAGGTACCTCCTAGGTGACGGAGGCCATTCATGGCCAGAGCAATCCTATATCCGAAGGTATTTCATGTGAGGGGTTCCATTCAATCCCCTTTTAAAACGTATACCAATCTCGGTTACCACCTAACTTGGACATATTCGTGTTCCTCCAATGTTAAGATATATAAGTTGTTGTGCCCTATCCGTTTCGCCTTTCAAGAGGATGGCTTGAGTCTTTGCAGCAGCCATTTTAAATATCTTCATCTCACACAATCGTCCTACCAGATTGGCGTATCGTTCTGTTTCCTCTCTGATTCTGGATCTGATGTTACATGCCACTACAGCCGCAAGAATTTACCTTTATATCAGTTAATGATAAAAAGGCCACAAGAACCTTAAGGTACGATTCCGATACCACAAATCATGCCTATAGAGATAGTACAACCCTCCCATTTACTTTTTGGTTTTAGCCTCGAACGTTTCACCTCTCATTAACTTTACTTTTTTATAGATTCACAATTGCATGCGCAATTCGAATCAGTGTTCCTAATCCCAATTAAAAATTTCATCCTATTTTACTCGATTGTCTAACATCAACTGAAGTAGTAATTAAATTCCAGTATTTGAGTACAATATTTTCTACAGGATACTCAAAATTTCTTTGTTTTCTCTTTATGATGATATCTCTATAATTATATAGCGTAATGGTTGTATCCCACGCGATTCCGTGTTGTGTGATGTATTATTTTGTATGAAGTTGTTATAATATTATTATTAATTAAATTGATCATTAATTATTGGTTTTTCTAATAATCTTACAGTGATAGTAATTTTAAATGAACTTTGTATTTCAAAAAATTGATTTAATGTATTTAATTTTTTAATTTTAATTAATTAATGAAATCTCAATAATTGTTTTAATATTTTAATTTTAATTCTGGGTTCAATCCACAGATTTATTTAATTTAATTTTTTTTCCACTATTATTTTTATTCGTCGTCAGACTTTTTTTTTTGTGCACATTATTTTTACTGTTGAATATATTTTTACTGAACCTTATTAATACAGTTTTTCCCGATAATATTTTCTGATTATTTGTACGTATTTATCATTCCTATGGGTCTTTGTCCCAGAATAATGATTGATTTCTATTATTTTTTAATGGACGAATTTTATATCCTTCATTTGCCAGCAAGAATCGAATTGAAGCTTTCCAAAATTAGATTTGTAAAGTAATTGGTTTCTTGCATCTCACGCTGAAAATTGTTATTCGATTTGCACCCGTAATTAGTTTTCTTAAATTGTTGGTGGCAGTTTGTAATTCCAGAAGAATTCCAATCTTCATAGCTTTCCGAGTCAGAGATGCCATTGAAAAGCGAGGGTCGTTTTAGTAACATAGGGTTGATTTAATGAAATGTAACTTTGCCTTAGTTAATCTTTTAGTCTAATTTACTCTATTTAAATGAAATAGAACGAGCTATGCAAACAATTTCTAAGTGGATTTAAATTCAGACCAAAAGATATCTTTATTTAACAGTCATAAGGTCTAATCGTTTCAACTTAATTGCTATAGTCCGTGGTACAGACCCCTTTTTTTATTAAATTATTACCGCCTAAAACTTCATGATTAGCTTCATATCTTCATAATCTACAATTTTTATATTTACATTTATTTTATTTACATTTATTTATTATATTTTATTTAAATTCTGGTAATTTTCAAACTGGAGATCAACAAAATTTTTCTATTTAGTGAGGCAATGGAAACGCATGATCACACATTTACTTTCCACTTCAATAATAAGATGATTTGATAACCAAATCGAGAAAAAATGTGGCCTACAAAAATATCGGACCGCTTGTCGTAACCTCCACCCAAACACACAAAAAAACAACAGATTTTATAGTTCAAACGGCCCAATATTTGTGCAGGTCAACTTTATTTTCGATTTTTTGATCAAATTATCTTACAATTCAAGTGGAAAGCAAATGGGTTTTTGGTATTAAATAATTAATTAATTAATTAATAGTTTTATTTAATTAAGGATTTTACGAAGGATTTTGGATTGTAAGGATTGGATACGAGAGGAATTCGATGGTTTAATGGAGCCCCATTGCTCAACTCCGTAAGTCCAAATAGGCCTTATTATAGTCATGTATATGAGTCTTTTATAATTAATTGGAAGTTTAGAGCGTTTCTCTATAAGTGCTGAATTAATTGGAAACGTCTAGCGGTTTCTTGTCTTTTCAGTCTGGTATGTTGTTATATATAAGTTTTTTATTGCTGATTTTTTCTTTCATGTTTTTTTAAAATCTAATTTTGTATTTTAAAATTTAAAACAAATCTGAAACTGAAGAAATTTGGTTCACCTGTTTCAAACGATCACGCTTTGAAACTCCCCTTGAAGGAAAACAGGCGGTTGAAAAGTTGTTAGTAAACTCGTGAATTGTTTTATAGCATGGATTTATCCTTTGTTGCTCCCGTTTAGCCCTTGTCTAAAAGTACAGCTCTCTTGCTTCAGATTAATTGACTTTGTGCCTAAATATTTTGAGAAGTTAATTGAAAATTCAAACTGTGTTAATTGATGTTCTTTTTTTGGCCGGCGGGTGTTTTAGAAATTTGCGTTCAGTGCAATTTCTAAACTCACACAAGGGATAAATTTCTGATCAGGTCCTAATGAAATAAATATTAATTCAAGTCAGCTTATTAAAATAATATAAGCTTGTTACTATTATTATTTTCGAAAATTGGATTTTATTAAATATTTCAAAAAATATTTCTAATTTTCTTAAAAAAATATAATTTTTTCTCGGGATAATGGCTATCTAAGTACAGCGTCTCCATCATTTATCGTGTTTCTTATTAGCTCATACTCTCTTCATTTTCTCACTTATCTATCTCTTTCGCCAGTCTGTCTATTTTTTCATTCTCTCCTCTTATTTTCCACTACAAGGAACTTAATGTATTTCCAGATTTTTTCTCTTCCCTGGTATTTTTTTCTGTTATACCAAGTCTTTCTATTTTCTGTTTCGTCGGAGTCTACCCCACTATAATGTTTCTTAGTTTCACATCTTAGTCAAATATTTGTTTATTCAAGCTTTTTTCATTCATTCTTTTCATGTGTCCGAAAAAATTTAGTCTCCTTTTTCTCATTGCTAAAAATAAATATAAAATTATAAAAATACATAAAAAATAGTGCTAATATTAAATTTTTTAAATTTATTTATATTATATTTACAACTGTATACAAAAAATACATCGAGTAAATTCGCACATGGATATAATGACATGAAACACATGTTGAGAAACTACCCATTGGTAGCACTCTAATAATATGTCTATATTAAGAGATCACTTGGCCATCTTCTTTTCAGACACCTCGGAGGGTTATCAGGAAATGAATAGGAAGCAAGGTTAGAAATAAGGGGGTTGGGATGGTTATGAAGTTTATTATGAAAGGACAGATATCTGGTTTGGGCCAAATCTGATACATAAGGAACATTAACGTCATTATGGATGATTTTATTTGTAAAAAAGTAATGAGCATTGAGGATTTTACGAAGGATTTTGGATTGTAAGGATTGGATACGAAAGGAATTTGAAGGTTTGGTAGAGTTCAACTCCGTAAGTCCAAATAGGCCTTATTATAGTCATATAAATGAGTCTTTTGTAATTAATTGGAAGGTTAGAGCGTTTGTCTAGTAAGTGTTGAAGTAGTCGGAAACGTCGAGCTGTTTCTAGTCGTTTCAGTCTGGTATGAGGATTCCAAATTAGACGTTTGTCCAGCTGGAGTCCTAGGTAATATTAAAATTTAAGAATAAAATAGTCACTACCATCTGGAAGAGGGTAAGGTTACTGCTGATTGAGATATAAAAGATTAGACAATAAAAATAAATCTATGACATATTTTATAATGACTGTTAAATATCAGATAGTTATAATAGATAAAAAAAACTAAGGGGAGTACTTCAGACCACACAATAGAAGTGAAAACAAGGCGAGATAAATAATATGAAATACATAAATTATAAATAATAAAGCTCATTTTATTAAGAGGGTCAAATGCTGAACATTTCCCTCGCTTACAGGATGCAGGTCCGGTTTTTAGCTTCTGAGGTATTTTAATCCACATCTTCCATAAAACCCTTTAATTTGGGTATGCGGTTCTATTGTATCCCAGTATTTTTCAATTATTTTGATTACATATTTCCATTCGATATTGGTAAATAAATTCTCTACATCAAAAGAGATGAAACAATATTTACCTATTGTCTATTTAATTGATTCTTTCAAGCATCTGATCCACCTACATTGAGATTTTTACATCGCTGTTACCTCATTTTAGGTTATTGAGTGTGGAATTGAGATATTTAGCCAAATTTTTCAGTTTCCCCATTGATATTGCTGATGATAGGATTAAGTAGAGCACTGTTTTTATGTAACTTAACTAATCCAATCTATTCTAGGTGAATTGTAGTTAGGGTTAATTAGTTTAATAAGAAATTTTTTGAGTTAATAACAAAGTTCTATTGCATAAAATGTAGACATCAAACCAAGGTAAATCTAAAAATGTCATTAATGATTTATAATGTACTTATTTAAATTAGTGATATTTACTAGTTTCTGATGTATTCAACGAATTTATAATATTTATGTGGAAATCGCCGGTTGGAAGGTTGTGTAATTTTATATTATTATATATTTGCCATTATGCCTATGAATTTCTGATATTATTATCATTTGTATTATTTCTCTTCTTATTTTTTATATATTGCTAATAATGCTGTCAAAATAAAATTTCAATCCTTTTCCCGTTCATACTCTCTAACACGGGGTTAAGATACAATTTTGAATAACAGTTCATTACAAAGAAGACAAAATGCTGAACATTTCCCTCTCTTACAGCATACAGGTCCGATTTTTAGTATCTGAAATATGTTAACCAATATATTTACTAACCTCGTTATCATTTGGTTTTCGATATTTTTTTTTTCTTTTCGCCTCCCTAACACGGCGTCGCGTTGAGATACAAATTTCCTCGCATATAGTATGCAGGCCCGATTCTTAGTTTCTGAGATATTTTTCAACAAAAAAAAACATTTCAATTATTCGTCTGTAGCCGACTTTACCCGAGCGTTAAAGTCTGACGGATCAATCTAATTTCACTCTCCACAAAAAAGTGTAAAACGTGCCTAAAGACGGTTTCGCTTAAAAAACAAAAAAACTATGCTTGTAAATATAATTAGTGAATACTGTTTGAAATCGTTGCTCAAACCATAAATTATTAATAATATTCTGATCTAAAGTTGTCAGCGTTTTTAGCAATGGAAATATTGTACGATTCAAAGCAAACAAAGCGAGCATTGATGACAATTGAATAATGTAATGAGGTTCTGATGAAACCAGTGTTCACATGTGAGCCCTGAATTTTGGATAACGCCTGAAAGATTTAAGCACTCACGGCTGCTGTAACATTAAACAGCCTTTGCTGTTCGAGCGGCGCGTATCTGGGATCACATTCTTAAGATTGTTTTTTTTTCAATTGTGAACAGCCATTTTAAAGTGTTCAAGCCAACTAAAAGACAATTTTTCAGTTAGCTGGAGTTAATATGAAACAGTGGAGTAATACGAACTTTGTTTATTATGTTCTTTTCGGGCGTTTATATAATTGTTTAAATGTAATTTTTAAATTTATATATTTTTTATGCTTATAAAAATGGGGTTTTGTTTAAATTAAAAAAAAAGATTTGTTTGCAACTCCAAAACGATACATTTATGATAAGTTAGTGCCATATTTCTGTAAATATTTTTTTTGGATATTGCGCTAAAATATATCACTTTCTTCTCTTCTCTACCACAACCACTGACTGGATGAATCGATAATAAAAATGCTGCAAATTATTTCACAAGGGTTTATTATTTCCGAACAATTATACATATAAAGTAACATTATCTTCCCAATTAAAAAATAAATAAATAAAACTTGATTCCAATTATTGGACTAACCCTTGTTTTTTAATCAGTACTAATGTGTAAAAAAAATAGCATTACTTACTTACTTGCTTAATTACTTACAGTAACATATTCAAAATTCAAAAACCAAAACTAAGGATATAACCTTTGCAGCAGAACATATAGGAAGAAAAAACTAGAGACAAGATCTTTGCACCTAATTGTCCGATTTTGACGGATTTTTTTTTTAGGAAATTCCGTACACTTTAAAACGCTTATACAATTTCAAGTATTTAAGAATTTTTAATTCTTATTCTATCTGTGATAAAGGTGACATTTTGTAATCTGCAATTGCCTTAAGTAGTCTGTTACAGTGGAAAATAGTGTAGGAAAATAAGATATGAAATTTTATAAATAAATCATAAAGAAGTAATCAGTTTTTATTCTCTCTTGAAAAAACACAGTAACGAATTGTTTTACGAATTTTTACGTCTTTAAAATGTAATATTTATGAACAAATAAGTATATTAAAAATTCTTTGATTTCGATGAAACTTCCCTCATTTTTTAGGAAATTTAAATACCTTTGAAACATCTTATATTGACAAAAAATTGTATATTTTTTGAGCTATTCGGAATTTAACTTTAACATCCTTCGTAACTTTTTTTTTCAGCTTCTTTTATTTGAAGTATGTTATATAGATAAATTTAAGGATTGTCGAGAAAATTACTTTGGCGAAGTTTCATTTGAAACGGTACATTCGTTTAGGCGCTACAGTTCATAGCAACGCAGGTTTTTTGGCCGCCATTTGAAAATAAAAGGCAGACAGTAATGTCGATGAAGGCGGATCATCCTCGCGTGACCTCTGATTTTATATCCAAATTTGAAAAAAAATCTGTCCAGTAGTTTCGGGGAAAATACGCGGACGGTTGACGGACAAAAAATATCTATTTGTTTTTCGAATTCTACGTATCCTGAAACGTGAAACCTCAAATTTTGAGAGGGTGTTAAGTTTTTAAATTTTTTGGTCGATTACAATGGTTCATTATTGAAAATAATAAACCAAAATGGCTTACCTATAAATATATGAATAATAATAAATATGAATATACTATGAGAAAAATACCGTATACCATTTTAGACCTTTTATCCTTAAAATGATTTAAACTACCTGCTAATTCCTGACAATACGACATGAGATATACTCCAGGTAAGATTCCATTAACAAAACTCCAACACAAGTAAATAACTCTCTGAGCCTATCAATGGTTGCTCGGGCGGAGGCAGACGTTTTGAAAGGCGCCATACAAAAATAGATCGCTTAGGGAGGAAGGTCAATATTTGCAGGTATTAATGGTGAGATGGGATTCAGCCCTCATGGACCACTATCCAGCTATCGGGTATCCTCGGGTTAAAAATACCTTGCTCTTGCTTCGGGCCATTCCGTCTCTTTACTTTACGTTACCCTCCTCATCGCATGTCTGCTTAGCTTTGATATAAATTAAAGGTAAAAGCATAAGGATGTCATGACAAGACTCCATTGCTGAGGTATGCAGGAGATACCCAAATGGCTATTTGTATAACAATACCTTATGCCAAAGAATGACTTTTCGTGAGACTGTTACATAGGTTATTGGCAGAGAACTTAAAATATGGCACATCCACTAACAAAAAAATAAATGTTCGGCTTTTTAATATTTATTACCCACTACATTCACTACATGCGGATTAAATTTATGCTCCTCGTAAAATCCTTAATGCTCCTTACTTTGTCACAAATAAAATAATCCATAAAGACCTTAATGTACCATATGTTTCCGATTCCAGATGCCTATCCTTCTATAATATACTTCATAACCATCCGAATTCTCTTGTTTTTAACCTTGCTTCCTCTTCAATTCCTGATAATCCCCCGAGGCGTTTTCATGTTATTATATTTCTGTGTATTTATATTAATACAGTTGTAAATATCATAAATAAAAAAAATTATGCTCCAAATACTTATCATTTGCAATTAACTATAAAACCTTCATGAACATAGCGGATAGAGCTATGAGGGAACTGCAAGATTTAATTTGATGAAACTTTAACATCCTCAAATTAAATCTTTTTAAAGAAAAGTATTATGGAAAATAACGGAAGTACCAATTTATGTTACAAATTATTTGTTACAAGAGACTTGGACGTTGTATGGAGCGTTTCAGGGATAGAGTAGTGTATTTTTAAGGTGATAATAAGTAAATATTTATGTACATATTTACATATAATGATATGTAAATATTTTACAGCATGTCTCGTTATTTAGAGACGTCTCGCAGAGATTTCCAAAAGGGAGTTACATGGCGCAAGTAACGCCTTAAATTTTTGATGGGGGCACAATTTTCCAAGGTTTTGAATTTTCGAGAAGGCCACGTTGAGACTGGATTTTGAATTTTCGGAAAAAGGAACATTTCGATGGGGTTAGGAATTTTCGGAGTAAATAGTAGAAGCATGAAAGGGGGAGCATGAAAGAGACTGCAGGAAGTGTAAGAGTTATTATATATTGAATAGTTGTTAAATATATGATAATGTAATGTAACTTTTGTTTTAATCCCCATAATATAATAATTTTAACAATTCATTTTTTTTTAACGCCTTTACTGTAACTCTGTTACATTTTAAGACCTTGTTGAAATTGTGTTTATGTTTTGTTGTTACAATAATTATTAAATGTATCACTAAAGGAAATGGGGCTCACCAATTTTTGTGCTTAGAAGTGCCTTATTACTACTTAATAACTGATTTACTATCCTTTTTTTTATTTATTGAGTATTACAACTATCTGTCACATGGACACTAGTTATAGTGAGGTAGGATAACATTGACAATATATGTACAAAAAATATAAAATAAATAGAAGCAAAATAACGATAAATAATAATTAAAAAGTATATACAATAAATAAAATTAAATAACCTAAAAATAAGAAAATTAATACTAAGCAAAAAAACACATGCATACCTATATACGCTATTTACACTCTTCATACTCTCTCTTACTAAGATCGAAAGAAAATACTGAGCTTTGCCTTGAGAAAAACTGGAGCCGGTGCTGGGGTTAGCGTATTGAAAAGAGGATTTGGAAGTGCTTTCAATGAGTCCATAAATTGTACATGTCGTTTTAGAATGAAATGTTCAATCGTGGGAAGTTCAAAGATTTCGGCTAGCTGATCAACCTTTAATTTTTTAATGAAGTTGACCGAGACATTTTTCTTAATACTTATTAATTAATGAAATAATTAACCAGTTCTGTAATGTAACGTTCGCTTACGTTGTTTTTAAGAAGAGATTAGCAATAAAATATGTTGGGACGAAATGAGATTGCCATCAGTCTTGAGAGACATGGGCAATCCTGACACATCGTCTGTATATTCTGGATAATAAATTTGTTCTGGATTTTATCTAATTTCATTTTTTTTTTTTTTTAGAAAAATAATTTTCAATTTATTTTATTATTAATTTTCATATATATATTACGTTTCCGTCGCACGTATTATAGTCAAACGATAACGGAATACACAATAGATGCTGACCCTACCGCAATTATCTGCGGCGCCCAATCCCAGGGAGGGGAGACTCCATTACGACGGCAATATCCCGGGCTAAGTTGATAAGCCGGGTCCGGGAGGGGGGGCTTGAGGGGCCGCAGCCCCGGGCGGGTCAAATATTTGCTGTCTCGATCTTTGGGGAGATTTGATTTACCTCGCTTCATTTCCACTTATTTCCCGCCGCAGCTTCCTGGGGAACGGTATTTAATAACGGAGGGGGGCGTCCTCTAGCTGCCCTCTATTGGTTCTTTATCCACCGATTTAATGTCTTGTTAAGGATCTATTATGACTCCTCCACCATGCTGGCCACTTAATCAGATCTCATTCCTGAATTACTGCAATGTGAACAAATCGCAAGTGAAGCATTTATGGGCTTCATTCACCGGATGAGTCAAAATCAGGCCTCTCATTATCAACAAACAAAAAATAAAACTATAAAAAAAAACTTACTGTGGTTCCCATGGTACGCTTATAACAGATTAAGGTTTTCAAAATTATAACACTACTATTTATATTAGTCATCGACGAACAAAACATCTATTTTTTTTTCAGAGTTTCAGTCCGAAAGCCCTCTCCCATTTTAGAGATTACCTCTTAAGACAGCTTCTGACATTATCCCTTTGGTCTTTTAAAAAGTGGTACGATTTTAATAAAAAATAAATAGAACATAGTACTTGGATGAAGTAAAATATAGAATCGAGAAAATAGCATTTTTTTTTTTTTTTTTGTTATTGCTTAATGATATTTACAACTGTATTAACGAAATAGTTTCGTAAATTTGAACATATGGATATAATGACATGAAAACACATGCTGAATAACTACCTAATGGTAGCGCTGTAATGATATGTCTACATTAGGAGATCACGGGGCCATCTTCTTTTCAGACGCCTCGGAGGGTTATCAGGAATTGAATAGGAAGCAAGGTTAGAAACGAGGGGGTTGGGATGATTCTGAAGTTTAGTATGGAAGGATAGGTATCTGGATTGGGCCAGATCTGAAACAAAAGAAACATTAAGGTCATTATAGATGGTTTTATTTGTAACGAAGCAGGGAGCATTGAGGATTTAACGAAGGATTTTGATTGTAAGGATTGGATACGAGAGAAATTCGATGATTTAGTGAAGCCCCATAGCTCAACTCCGTAAGTCCAAATAGGCCTTATTATAATCATGTATATGAGTCTTTTGTTATTAATTGGAAGCTTAGAGCGTTTGTCTAGTAAGTGCTGAAGTAATCGGAATCGTCGAGCGGTTTCTTGTCGTTTCAATCTGGTAAAACATCTATTAAAACGGTAAATATAAGATAAATGCAATATGATCCCTTGGACACTACATCGGATAATACATAAAGTTACTTTATGATATTTTTAATAAATTAAAAAATTCAGGAAAGGCTTCTGTATTCTAAGTCATAGGCTTCTATAATCTTAGTGGAAAAACAAAAACCAGAGATTGAAGCTCTTATCGAACTTATTTAAAAAGTTTCGAAGGTACTCTTTTGAAATAAAAGCTTTGTTGATATTCTCGACAGATGTGAATTCAAAAATAAAGTTAATAAAAACAACTTGTTTTACAATAATATTCAAGTTGTAATAATAGATTTATAATAAACTTATAGCTTTATTTGAGTTGTTAAAAAAAATTCGTTAAATATTCAGGGGAGAAAATGTATTTCAAGAATCTTAGAAATTGAAAAAGAACATTTATTTTGTTTGAGTAGCTAACTGTCATAATAAATATTTTTCAGATTTATGACAGTTTATATATTATCCGATGTAGTGTCCAAGGGATAGCATTTATCTTATATTTACCATTTTAATAGATGTTTTACCAGATTGAAACGACAAGATTATACCAGATTTGTCTTTTGAAGAAATGAATCGCTCGGAACGGAACTTCTAAGTAAAAGTTTTATATAACAATAAAAATTCTAGTTCCAATAATACCTGAAAAATTATCAGCAATAAAAATTTAAGTGTTACCGGAACTTTTTAAAAATATTTTCTTTTTTCCGTTGCATATCAATGCTTTACGCCAAGCACAACTTCATGGATAGCTGTCTGTTTCTAATTAATTATTAAGCTGGAGGAATATTTTCAAGTGAGACCTGCTAATAATTTATTAATTAATACTTTGTATTCAATTTGTAATATCGACAAATATTGAAAAGCGTTATAGAACGACTTCCGACCAATCAAATTCAAATTCTATATTTTAAGAGTTTATGATCGCAATAGTTAGGTTCTCTGTTTATCTAACATTTAAAATAATATCATCAGACCCTACTTCTCAAGTCTAATTTAAGCGATCCCACATTTACGACAAGCAACAGTGTAATGTTTAATCTCGCTCCAGATCCAACATTCCGGAAACAGCAGAGGTAAACAATATACAAAGAGTTCTTTACTAAAGATTTACTTACAGTATATTTATAACAGTAATAAGAAGTAAACACCGCTATAAATCTGCGTTTAAAAAAGAAGGAGGACTCGATATGAGGAAGTAAATTTTTGAGAAAGTAAACAGCTGGAGCAGTTTTTATTTTGTTTTTGTTAGTTTTCCAGAGGAATAAATTTAAATTGTGAGTCATTGAATTAGTTTTCAAGCATAAAGAATTGCGATTTATCTCGAAAACGTTTAAATGTTTTAGCTTTAAAACGTTAGCCTAGAGCTCTAAGTTCAAAAATAACTTATAAAATTAAATCAATTTATCCTATCTCTATCCGTCAACATTAAAAGCCATCATGGTTTTGAAACCTAACCGTGCTTTCAATGATTTATATTTTAGTTCAAGTAATGTTTTAAGTTTCGAAATAGGATTTCGTCACATCTGCGTGAAATTCCCTCATTTATCGAAATATATCGCTTCTGATAGCTTAAAAAGGATCAGAGACTGCAGATTGTATTATGTGATTTAGTTGTGACAGCTGAATAGACTGTTTTTACTATTTATCTATGGGACAGTTACCAAGTCATGTGTTAATATAATCTTGGATTTAAAGCATTACCTAAAATAACTATTCCGAGAATTAATTTTTCTTTATATGCTCACCTAAGAATGAATATCGAGGCCACTGACATGAAAGTGCAGAAGAAAGAAAATGGAATTCGATGGGGCCCCTGACGAACAAAATGACTAAGATCAGACTAAGGCACCCCAGACAGATTAATTAGTCAGGTTCTTGACAAAAGTGACCGCACCGAACAAATCACTTCGCTGCCAAGCCTAGACAAATCGCACTTGGCAAGCCTCGGGATCTCTTTTATCAAGGGGATGCTGAGGACTCCACAGGATGGTACTCCAGTAAGGGTTGAGAACTCTTCCATTAATCTGGAAGTCTTTAAATAGTTTAGGAGTTGGAAAGATCGGTTTGTTCGGTTAATTTTCTGTCAGACAGGCAGGTAGTCTTCTGTCAGGATTCTTTCTAATCCTGGCCCGTTTAGTTATTGACATTAAGACCTGTTGATTTTTAGAACGTATTGATCGAAATCCTTTTTTTTAACTTTCAATTTATTTTGTTTAAAGAGAAAAAAGAGATTAATTTTTTTTATGAAATTTATAACTGCATTAAAATAAAAATACTTTAATATATATATACCTAAAACATTGGTAGCACTGTAATAAAATTTCTATATTAGGAGATCACGGTATATCTTCTTTTCAGATGTCGCGGAGGGTTATCATGAATTAAAGCGGAACCAAACATAAAATCAAGAGGGTTTGGATGGTTCTGAAGTTTATTATGGGAGGATAGGTATCTGGATTGGGTCAAATCGGAAACTTATGAAACATTACGGTCGTTATGGATGATTTCATGTGTGACAAAGTAAGGAGCATTTAGGATTTTACGAATGGTTTCGGATTGAAAGGATTGAATACGGGAGAAATTCGATGGTTTAATGGAGCCCCAATGCTCAACTCCATAATCCCAAACTGGCCTTTTTATAACTGTATACCTGAGTCTTTTTCAATAAATTGAAAGCTTAGAGCGTATGACTGGTATGTGCTGAAGTAGGCGGAAACGTCGAGAAATAAAGTATAAAAACAAATTATGTAAATGAACATTGTGGTGTGCACAAAGAATGTATTTTTATGTATGGACGGTTTTGTTCCTTATACATTCAAATGAAGTAGTTGCCCAATTTATCTCGGATTAAGGGTAATAATATTTGTTTCAGCTATTTCTTACAGCAAGTGTATTAACTGTCTCAAAACAGTAACAAATAATTAACATATAAGGTTAGCATGCCTTTTGTACTCTGGTTAAGCCATGAAGCAACCTGTAGTCGCGGTTTCGGATTCAGGTAATAGGATTTTGTTTAATCATATTTATCAACTGTACAAAAAAGTGTGAATATACAGAAAACATAATAAAATTTACTAATTTCTGATTCTCTAATTTTCGATCATTCGACTCTGGTGTCGAGAGACCCTTCTTCATCACACTCACCCTCTCTAAACTAGACAACTTCAATTAATAAATTCAGGGAGAAAATGTGACAGTCGAGTGTAATCAATTTTTTGCATAACCGCTGGCGTTGAAACAATATTTCCTTATTCAAATTATTGAAACTACTTTAGGTTTCTTTTAACTTTAGGTTTCTTTTTTTTCCTTTTTCATTTGGGGAAATAAAAAAGATTGATCGTTGGAAAAACAAATGAATAAAAGAAATATTTTATAATAAAGAAATATGTTTGAATAACGAACTCAAACAAAGGCAACTTCAATTAAGTGGAAAGTGTATCTCCGTAACCCTGAAGAGCAAATATGAAAAATTATATTCCTTTGTATGGAAAACAACATCGAAATAGAAAAAGAAAAAAAAAAGTACTATTATATTTCTTAATTGTTTTGTTATTGACATTTAACTTACGGTTTATTAGTATAGTTTAAGATTTATTTATCATATATATATATATATATATATATATATATATATATATATATATATATATATATATATATATATATATATTACAAATAAAAATAATAGTCTAGTGCAAAGATTAATATCTTTTAAAAGTACCATTACATTATTTTTCGATATATTCGATTTTTCGATCACACTCAAGCCTCTTTTTACAAGGTAGGAACTATATGGGAATTGAACATTTTTGAGTTAGAAGTGCCGTCGTTTCGAATCCGGTCTGAGAGGGTTAACTTTTATCTCGTTTTGAACCAAATTTTGAGTTCCTCATTCTTTAAAAATGTTGGCATCTTGTAATATAACCTGTCTTGATGTTGAATTTGTCTAAGTAAACAGATAATCCAAGCAAGGATCCACAATGTCGCAGCCGACGAATCCCTTTCGATATTATCCTGCTAAACGATTAGCAAAGAACAATGTTAGAAAACAAATGAAGGAGCACTACTTAAAATTAGCAAATACAAAGGATAGAAGTAATCAGTTGATTGATTCATAATGCTTGGAGGACATGATTATTTTCAGCTTCTCCATAGAATCAGAGTTTTGGAATGCCCAAAATATTCCTTATGCCTGACAACCTGACCATCTGAAGTTTGAGTACCGGTGCCGCGTGCATTTAACTCTGGTATAAATTCCCCGTTCACTCCCCTGGACGGGAAAAAAACTGTATATCCGAAAGGCGGTGTAAGAAAGAAAATAAAAATTACTTATTCCTAGATGATGAGATGAATACTCACCATCTTGAAGTATGTATTGCAGTGGAAGTCATAAGGAATTGATTAATTAACACCTCTAACGACATCTCGAGTTTATCTAGTTGCTACTGGGCTTGTATGAAACGTGTCAGGGCACTTTCAATGTCACCATAGCTTAATTTAAAAAATATTCTATAAACTTAACGATAGTGATGGATCATAACATTCGGTAGCGGTCCATGAGCGACAACAACTAGTATGTTGCGTATAGTAATTAATAGAATCAAACTAATTTATTATTTTATGGTATCTATCGTGTCGAATTTTTCAGCAAGGTGTTGTTTATAACGATTTTCGTTACCATTACTCCTAAACAATGCGCTCTACTATCGAGTTATGACCTACTCAAACCCGACATAAAGTTTTGAATCACCGCCGGGGAAGGTCGTCCTTCAGAGAGCTCTCCACAGCGAATACAAATCCACCTCAACACAAATACAGAAGCTGACCTCATTCCTCGGGAGCCCCGTGCCTCCGCTTTTACGCCGTCAGACACCGCCGTTGGAATTCCTCAGCGTGGTGAATATGGAGGCACTCTGAATTCTGCTTGGCAGCCGAGGGTTGTTTGTCTTCCGACATATTTGGTGACATCTAGACCCGGGAGCCTGGGATACTCGGAATATCAATGCCTCTTGCAAACATGAAACATCTGCTTGCGTTGGCAATCTCATTGCGATGCAGTCCCAAACGCGTTGGAGGTACTTACAGTTAGCGAAAAAGTCGAGTGCAAGTTTGAATGCATTCTTTTGTGATTCGAAGAAAGTACAAATGAATATTCATAAACAGAATTTATTTATTTATTTGGCGTCATGCTTAATCAGTTACCGAATAATTATCATTAATGAATCCCAGCATATCGCATCAAGTAACAGTTTGGTCAAGTACAATGAACATAGAATTTATAATTTTCTTGTATTCCTGACGTCTTTTAAATTCCATGCCTGAATACCAATATATTATACCTGTGAATAACAAGTTATAAAAATGGCACGTTTAGTGTTGCCGAATATCTAACTGTGTATCACCCTCCTCCTACAAACTCAAATGTAAATAAAAGAAAACTATGTTTTTATTAATTTTTATTTATTATCAACTATATAAGCAATTTATTAATTGTTGCCAAAGAGTTTGTTACTGCTTATTTGCCAATAACTTATAATGTCTTTATAAATTATAATATATAAACAGGATAATTGTGAGTGTGAGCTTAGCCTGTTTGTGTGTGTTTCCTATTTTTTGGATTGTGCATGGTGTTTTCAGATTCTGGTGTAATCTCAAAAAATCTTTGCGTTATAAAAGAAAAAAAATAATATTTCACTGTATGAAATTGCAATTCTGATAATAAGGTACCATAACCTCCAACTTATAAGGATTTTAGTCCTTTCAATCAAAAGTATTTCGTAAAATAATAGACGCACCATACTACTTATGTTATGGTAATTATGTTCCTATTAGATAGCCTATTATTTATAAATTGTTCAGTTATGCATATATAGATATGGAATTTCTTTTCTGTCTTTTTTTTTTTTTTTTTTTATCGTAATAATAAGTAAATTTGGAGAAGATTGTATGTTCATTTATATATGTATGTATGTGTATGTATGTATATATATGTGTATGTGTAAGTATGTATATATATTTTATACATTATTGTTTATTGTTTATTTCTTAGTGGTTACATACTACTTTTTAAATAATGTATATTATGTTAGAATTTTTTTAAGTTAGTTTTTGGCCAGATTGGTATTTTATTTTGTATTAATTCATCTTTGTTATTCTAAGGGGACTTAGTCCCAGAATAAAGTTCTATTTTCTATTCTATTCTATTCTACTTAACAAATTATTTGATAAAGGACTTCGACATGCTAATAATGTCTGACACTGCTGAAGAGTTTTACGATGACTCCATTTAAAGAGTGACTTACAACTTAAACCCACTTAGAGAAACACTAAAACGTTCAATGAACTCTTACAGCCCACCTGACCATTACGGAAGCAGTGGGCAAGATATATGCTGGACTTGTTCTCTTGAAGTGGGAAGCTCTATAGTATGACTACAAAATTTGCAAAACGCAAATTTTATTTAAAGCAAATTTTATTCTAATTAAAAACTACCTCTTTCTGCTTTTTTTATTGTATTAGTCGAATCACCTCCTTACACAAAAGTTGACCAAAAAACAACACTTCTTGACACAGACCTGAACCCAAAACCCTACACAAATTTTAGTGCTACAGGTTTTTAGGTATTAGTTGGATAAATTCTACTTTTCAGAAAAACCCATGTTAGACTTGCTGTTCGTAACTGATAAAATGTTTATTGTAATTCCTGTCAATTTCCGAACCAACGGGTTCTGGACTAACTGAAACTAAAATTAACTTGTCTAAAATTACTGGTGATAGGAAAACAACTTTACCCCACTGGCGTTGTTTCTCAAAAAAAAAATCTATTTAAAAGCGGATTGTTCTTTTAGTTTGGCCTGGTTCCAATCAAAACATCCAAATTTTCCGATTTGTAACAGTTTCTTCTTCTCCTTTTCACAGAAAAGTACAGAACTGGTTTCAAGAAATTCCGATATTGACAGAAATGCAGCCTCAGGTTAGAAGCAATAATTACTATTTGGTTCTTGAAATTCCTGAATTGTTGTTTCCGGTATACTATTTTTATACATACTGTAACTGACGGAAGAAATTCGGAACACGGACTGTCTATTTCCCAACAACTGCAGTTAAAATGTTTTGAGAATTTTAACTTTTAAAGTTGTTCGTTCCTAAGATGTGGAAAATTTTCGGAGTAATAAGCTGAAAATATGTTTGCAGGACAAATGAGTGAAAGTCTAATTACATTAAAACCTCAAAGAATGCAGAAAGAAATGAGAAACGTGAAGGATTTCCAAATTCCCAGAATATTTGGTTATTGAATGAGGAATATTGACGAATTAATAAAATTGAACCTTATTCTCAATAGATGAGAAGGACCAAGAAAGCAAAGAAAGAAAAAATGGAAAATGTAATAATTTTAATGATACCCAGAACATTAATTAACATTGTATCTACATTAAGCATCTTCCTTATGGTAACGTTTGTATATTTTAGTAATTTTTAAAACAAACTTCTATGCAATAAGTCCCAATGACTACATGTTACTGCAATGTGTTCTTTATGTGTCTTCACTTGTTTGATTCTGTAAGCTGTTGTTGGCATATCTGATATGTATTCCAATGGTCCGACCTAACTCTCCATTATATTTTTTTACAGTATTATCTATTAATTTGTTGAAAATGCTGTGTTATTTAGCAAATCAATACAATACAACAATCTATCAATATCAATATCAATATACAATCTGTATATTACTTATACATATAACTGGTTATATTTATTCTATTTAAAAAAAAAAAACTCTGTTTAATCCTAACTTGTTTTGCGATTTCTTACCCATCTCCATACGCAATATCTAATCTTAAACTTTATTTAAACACCAATTATTAATCCATCTCCTCGGTAATTAATCTTCCGAATATATGTAAGAATTAAATATTCGTATCTTAATTGTGGGCTTATGGTTGACTGTGGTGAATAATTGAAGAGAAGGACGGTCGGGGTGATCAGTCAAATTTTTACATTCACCGACGTTTCGGCCCGAAGTTCAGGCTTTCATCAGGGCTGCTGTACAAGAAGCAATGTTAGAAAAAAAAAGTATCCTTTTTCAAGTATCACTAATCCCTGAAAAAAAATCCTGATTTTTCGGCCTGAACTTCAGACCGAAACGTCGGTGAATTTAAAAATAAATAAAATTATTTTTTTTTTACCATATCGATTTGACTGATCATCCATCCTTATTTTCAATCAGTTCGTATCTTGTTGTTCGTTGTTGTTATATTTGCTGTTCGTAGTCTTTATCATTCTCATTTCATTTTTATTTCACAGTTATCTATTTATTATTTATCTTTCTTATCATTGCATATATGTAAACACACTGATATTTATTTATAATTTTATTTGTTTACTTGTGCTTATCCTCTATTTTAAATTAAATTGGATCACTCTATAATGAAGTTATTTCTTGTAATTTCACAACAGACAAATGACATATCTGTTGTTCATTATTATTCTTAGGGATCTAAATGTCCCAGAATAAATTTCTTCTTATCTAATATTCTTTTTTTTTTTCTTATATATAAATATTTGTGTGTGTCTAGCATTGAGATATTTATTTTTCTTCATTTCTGCAAAAAATAGGAAAGTAAATGCAGAACCTTTTACCTATTATTTTCACAATGCTTCGTTAGCATTGTATAACAACCTGTTTCGGAGACCGTCTCTTTGAATAAGCTGGAGAAGAATGGCCTTGGAAAAGAAAAATAGCTTCTAGAACAAAGAAATAATATTCGGAAATTAAGACACGGAGTAACCTTTGAGAAGAGATAGAGACAAAAACAAAAGGAGTATCAAACAAAAGATATGAAAACAAGATGGTAGTAAGGGACAAAGCAGTCTGGCCAGCGGAATATATTTAGATGGGGGCACTATTTTTAGGCCCCCAACCTACAGGGCCACCTTATCCTCCCATCTTGATATCAGCTAATTGTCTTCATCGGCCGTTACCATCTCCTATTCATTCCTCTTACTTCTTTCCATTCATTTTCCTCACACAGCATCACGGTTCATCTCCTTTCTCGCCTCGTCTCCCTATCATTCGTATTCACCCCGAGGGCCCTCCGAGATCATTGGGTATTCACCAAGAACCTGCTACCTTCCAAAAAGTTCATCGGGTGATGGATTAACAATACGGTCGCTGTGTGGTAAATCCTGGCAGGATGTACCATTTGGAATTTATTGAGGGGAAGAATTCTTGGGTTTTATCCTTTAGATGCAAGGTCGGATGTACCACCCACAAGGTAAAACGGAAGTGACTTCACTAAAATATAAGGTTTTCTGATCATAACTCTTTGATAGATAATTAAATAAAAATATTTGTACCTGATATTTGAAAGATTCGGTGCTATTTATCACATAATTTTTACCGTCCTATTTTCAGAAGATATTAATTTAATATAAAATTAAAAGAACATTATGCGTATTACTTTAATTTGTAAATATAAAAGTACAACTACGTAAACAATTTGTTGTGTACTGTATTCTGGAAACTGAAATTCTGAGACATCTGCTAAAATGTACATAGCTCTGGGGTTTAGCAATTGCTATTTAACAATATTTTATATTTTATTTATTTTTTTTTATTATTTGAAAATTAATACATTCCACCACATTGGACGGCATTAATATTAGGACTACATTAAACATTCACACAATATACATACAAATGATAACTAAAATAGAGATATAAGAAAAAAGGGTTGTAGAAAGTAAAATAAGAAAATTAACATACATGTGTAAAAAAAAAATATAAAAAAAATTTAGAGAGAAACTAAATGATATTAAAATGTATTAAACCCATTCACACCAATATACATTATATTATATAATTTTATTTTATTTGTTATTTCTTAAACGTTCTTGTAGGAAAGAAAAATATAATGATTATTTAGAAAAATGTCGGGAAAAAAAAGATTATATTTAATATCATGAGCTATAGGAAATGTAATTAATATAAATCAATGAATAAAGTTTTTCTCGTAGCTATCTTTTGTGGAATGAAATTAATAAAAAGAAATTTAAAAAATATCAAAATAAATTTATATTTTAATCATAGTATTTGATAGCTAAAGTATGTTAGGTTGTTGAAATAATTTGAGTTAAACACTTATGAATTAACTTAATCTTTAGAAAATAACAAAATAAAATAACAAATACTCTTTAGAAATATAGTGTCGGCGAACATCAAGTTTTTGATGTTCAATTCACAGTTTTAGAGAAAAATAAATCCTTGGATATTGTAGAACAAACTCTGAAATTCCTATCTGCTTGTCATTTATACTATTTTCATATGAGATTTTTTTTTATTGTATTGAACATTTTTTTCTTTTCTCTTTTTCATTGCCTTTTATTCTAAACTGTTTTTCTCGGTCTAGGGGAGTAGGCGGGGAAGTTAGCCGGAGTTAAAAGTCTCCCCGGTAACGGGATTTGAACTCGTAAACTTTGGCTTATAACATGTTGCTATGTGTAACACATGTTTTGAACACGCGTTATTCCGCTCAACCTACCCACATCCTTGGTTTGAGTACCTATCTGTGATAGCCATCATTTGAAAAAACACTAAAAACTTACTTAAACCCTTGCGATTAAGAATCATATTGTTACACTACGTTTCCCAATGCCTGTGGTTTTGTCATAACACCGATGGGACAACAGTGTTTGCTATGACTTTCGCATGGGTCAAGATTTGGCGAAAAACCCTGTTTAAGGCTTGTTTCAGGATATACCCTACTTGGGCGAAATCCCTCCTGATGAAATCCTGGCAAGCCCCCAAACTTGCTAATGTGGAAATAGAAAGCGTTGTGTAAGGATAGAAATTCAGATAACCGAATCATGAATTTCCACTTACCGCTCCAACAAAGACTTCCTCCAACAGTTGGCTTAAATTCAAGGCTTCTTACGGCTCAACCTGTGTAAGCCCCTTCCTTCCGTATATTTTAAGGTTTTTTTTTCTTAGATTTTTTTTTATTTCCGAATTTTGCACTTTATGTAAACTCTTCTCTTTTATTCTTTAAGTGAATGCTTGAAATAGACTTTAGTGGTATATGTGGTATGGAGGAGGCCCAGTCTCGGTGAGGGGATGTAGCGCCATATATGTACGTATGTTATATGTTACATTTATAATATTAAAAAACATATATATTTTTTTTTAATTTGTATTTGCTCGTTATTTTTACAAACACAACTTTTGGTAATGAAGTTATTAATAATTATTACATATCATAAGTATTTATAGTAGCTACGGCATTGGTACTTGGATATAATTTTTATTTCAATTTTATATCAATGAAAATTCGGTCCAAAGTGTTGAAATTGTAACTCTTAATAAAATGGCGAGGTGTGCGGATAACACAGGTTTCACTTACCACGCTTTGATTAGAAATTAAATTTAAATAGATTTAATGTATTAATATAACTAAACAAATTAATATCCTGTAAATAAATTAATAAACGTATACTTTGTCTATAAATTTAAACCAACAACAATCATTATAATTTTTTTTTCTCTTCATATTTTTATTCATACCAGTCATATTCTATAAAATATAAATCTAATTACAAAATAACCCATAAATAACATAATAATCCTCTTATGACATAAAGCTAAAAATAGATTTTAAAATTTGAAGAAGGTTCAGTTATTTTCAATTTAACCTGTTATTTTCTATTTGTGATTATAAGAACCAATCTTCAATACTCAGCATTTGTCCATCTCTGGTTCTGTTAAACACAGACACACATTTTAGCACAGACATGCGTTGAGCTGCTTGCTATCTTATTATTTTTATATTACACTTTTTTGTTATTATGTTATTTACCTATTTTTTTTCTTTACTGTAGTTTTGTAATTTACTTTTTACAATTTTCTATTATTTTTTTAAATTTATTTATTTAGAAATATAACAATCTTTTTTTGACAATAATTATAGTGATATATGAACACATTCGTACCATATATACAGAATATATAAAATTAACAAATGTAAAATAATAATCAAAAACTTCTATTATTCATATTTTTTCTTGCATGTTTTTTTTTTTATTCGTTTACTATTGTTCTTCCTGATATCATGTATATTCCTTAATATCATATTTGCTCATTACCTTTGTAGATAGCAAATTTATCTTTACAGAAATATGTGACTAATAAATAAAAAAATAACATTTTAGAACGTTTATTTTTGTTAGAAAACTGAAACTCGAAAATTTTCATTATTGTATTACTTTCCTTTCTAAATATGTTTTATATAGATAAATGAAATTTAAAAAAGTACAACACTATGAATTTAATATTTATTTTAGTTTGTTTTTTTATTCTTATGTATTGATTTTTAATTTTCTTTTATCATTTAATCAATTATTTTAGAATCATTTTAGGGAACTTTGTAAAAAAAAAAAAAATACAAAAATGATTATATAAAGAAACACTACTGATAGGTCGATTTAAGAAAAAAATGTTGCTGTAATCTATACGATCTCACTTCTAAAAGATGTTTGTGCTTGAAGTATTTCAATTCAAATATAGAATTAAATTTTTATGATAATTGCTTTTCAAGCGATCATATGTCTATCCATCTTAAATAATTTTCGTTTCATAAGATTTTTTTATTCTTTTCTGGTCGTAATATGTTTTTATAACGTTTTTTTTTTGGCATCATTAGTATTTATAGATAAATTATTATTATAGATTAATTTTCTTATATTAAATTTTTTGAATAATTATTCGTTAATTCAATTTGACAACTCGAGGATAGGTGTATAAATCAAAATGGTCTCCTATAAGCAAGGCGTTGAGGCAGAAGATTTGGGACCGCAGCGGTAAGCCACCCCGGACAGCGGGGACCGGAGACGAGGTTTATGATGAATGGAGAGTTGAGAGGATGAAGTCCATTCATCATATCCTAGTGGGGGCTCGCTCCACTGCCCATCCGCTATTGTGGCTCTCTTAGCTTATATCTTACATATAAAATATCTTTGTTATGTTTTATATTATTTTTAAAAAATTAACTCTACCTATAGTCCATATGATACCAACTCTCTCAAGCTAATATTATTAATAAATTAATTAAAAGCTAACCCTTAAAAGAAAGAGAGATAAATTAAGCCTTCAATTTGAGCAAAAGCTGTTCGGTTTGAAAATAACACGTGTATATCAAACTTCAGAATAATTTAACCATATATACATATTCATCAGAATCAATTTGAAAGAAGAGAGAACTACAATAAAATTGTGCGACTGCTCAACTGTAATGAGTTACTGTGAATAACTCAGCAGTCACTATTAATCGATAACATTATATAAGAAAGAACAAATAGGACAAAGTATAATGAGACTATCATCCAAAGTACCGAATGTCCGTAGAGATCATAACGAAGTGGCCAGAATTAATACAGATTAAGAAATCCGTCCATTTGATCGGTAGATGAAAAATCTTTCTTGGGCATAGTCTGACTCAAATCCCTTTGGTCTACAGAAACCTCAAATAATGACCAACTAGATATAGGCCAACAAATAAAAAGTGTAGAATGCTTGAGAATTGAAATATTTGAGAGGAATGTCTTGCACTCAATAACATTAACAACCTTAAGACCATAGTACTAATGCATAGAGGAGGAACAATAAAGAACTGCTTACAGACACTGGTTAATCTGTTTCTTCTGGATATAAAAACAAAAAATTATGCCATATGATATAAGAATGAATTCATTGTGGTGTTGGCAAATAGTCGATACCAATATTTGCAGAAAGCCTTGATCTTTTAACAAGCAATAGTTCTGTCATTATTCAAATTAGAATGAACAATAAAAGAAATAGTCTTGGCATGATAAGTCTATACCAATTTAAAGGTTAATAATGATCGTAAAAAAAAATACCTTAAAAAATACTTATGAGGCTACAAGAAAGAAATTATTCTATCAAACATTTCTTTCTTTTCTATCAAAAATAAATAAATAATGTGAAATGATTTAGATTCACTCATAAAATAATGATTTATGCACGTGGTTCAGTAGAGACTTTTTATTTTTTTGGTGCACTTTTTCCTCGCCTTTTAGCCTATACGGGATATTTTCGGGTCAGGAGAAAGGGCGGCGGATTAATACAAGAGTTCAGGGATACCCAGAAGGGAGTTTCATGGTGCAAGTTGTACCATCAAAATCAAAATTTGAACGGGAGTATATTTCGAAAGGTTTATCATTTTTCGGAGTGATGTGTTTCAATCCAGGGAAAATATGGACCTGACTACTGTATTTGTACATTATCAAGGATATTTTTAATTCTACTTTCTCTTGGACTGTTTTTAAGAAAATACAGCAATACAATTTCTTAGGAGAGAGGAAGGAGTTCATGCGCCATCAACCTTGGCGGGAATAGGGATGTCTATTGATGAACTCCTTCTTTCCTAAGAAATTGTATTGCTCTCTTTTCTTAAAAACAGTCCAAAAGAAAGAAAAATTTAAAATATCTTTGATCATATATAAATACAGTGGTCAGGTCCATTTTTTCACTGGATTGAAACTTATCACTCCGAAAAATGATAAACCCTTCGAAATATACTCCCGTTCAAATTTTGATGGCACAGCTTGCGCCATGAAACTCCCTTCTGGGTATTCCTGAACCCTTGCATTAATCCGCCGCCCTTTCTCCTGACCCGAAAACATCCCTTATAGGCTAAAAGGTGAGGAAAGGGTGCACCAAAAAAATAAAAGGTTTCTACTGAACCACTTGCATAAATGATTATTTTATGAGTAAATCTAAATCATTTCCCATTATTTATTTATTTTTATTAGAAAAGAATGAAATGTTTGATAGAATAATTTCTTTCTTGTAGCCTAATAAAGTATTTTTGCTAACGTACTTTTTTTTAAAAAAATCACTATTAAACGTTGAAATTTGTAAAAATTGGCTTATCATGCCAGACATCCTTGCAAGAGTAAAAGGTCTCATCTATCGTCACCGTCACGTGAACTCTTAATTATTTTATCATATAACCTTCGTTTATAAATTTAATATTCGGGTCACCCCGCTCCCGATTCAGGGACAAATAATGGAGATGTATCCATTATTGAAAAAAAAAAAAAAAAAAAGATGTTTTCTACCTCTCAAAGAACGTTCCTTCCCCGCGACACTCATCTTTCAATTTTAAGTATTTATTTTATTATATATAGTCGGATGAGTAAACCCTTATGGCTTAGTGCTTAATTTTCAGTCTATTCTTCTTCGGTCAAATATTTTACACGTTTCTTTGTTTTGGATAACCTGAAGGTGATTTTTTTCCCTTACCATAAGCTTCCACATTATGCATCAGTAAGAAGTAAATTAGTTTCACTATGCTTAAGCGTTATTCATATTTACAAATCCTTCTTTATTATTTTTTTAAAAAATTGTTTATAATTTGTTAAATAATATAATAATAATATATTTTGTGTTCCAGATCGAGCGTGCATTAGGATGAGCTAGAGAATATGGAGGCCCTAGGTAAGCATGGCACGAGCCCTACATCCTACCACCTGCTCCCTTCGACACAAACCATCTTTTTTTCCTATCTTCCATCTTTATTACGCCCCACGCTGTTTACTTCCTTCCATATATATCGCCTCTTTACTTCATGGCTCTTCTCCTTCCTCCTTATCTTTCCACCTAACCAAACATAGTCAAAATATTAATACAGCTTTCACAAAAATATGGCTTTGCACTTTTCCTTTACAGGATGAGAGGTAATGCTATCAGGGCGAAACTGATAAGTACAACTATATTTATAATAAACTAATGCAAAAAAAAAAATAATAATAATAAAAATAAATTGCTTATGAATCAAGGTGTATGAAATATTAATTTGGAATTTGAGGCGAGTAAAAAATCATTTACATTTTATATTAATTATTAGTATATATATTTATATATATATATATATATATATATATATATATATATATATATATATATAATATATTTTAAGTCTTTCACTGTTTTAAACAATACTTTTTCATTCTTTCATTATTCCTAAATCTATTGTACAATCTATTGTACAAATAAAATAAAAAAGTTTTGTCTTGAAACTCAATCTTGTCATAGTCTAGTCTTTAAAAGTTATCCAATTATATATATTTATTACTTATATACTATATATATATTATTGTATTTTTTTAGATTATAAAATTTAATATACTGAATAAATATTTTAAAATTTATATTATAAATATATTAGTTATACCAATATTAACATGTTGTAACTAAGATTTTGTATGTATAAACTATTTTGTTAATGTTTATTAAAAAATCTATTTTTAATTACCAGACCTGGTCTTGGTATTGCAAAGTGCCGATTTTGGCAACACTAGTACAATCTCAATGATTCGTATCCCATTAATTCGTAAATCTAGCCAATTTTTAATTGACTGCAGGTTCCTTTTCATTTATTCGTGAAATACTGAATATTTTGTCTCCTCCATAATTCTAATAATTTTTATACCAGAGATATATTATTTCATAAGTTTATAATTGTATACTGCAATCCCATTCATTCCGAAAAAAAAATCGTCTTGCCATTCTTTATTTATTTGAATCATGTTGTTCCGATATTCTTTATTTTCATTCTATTCAGTTGGATTCATTAGATACAATCATCAGTACAAAACGTAAGCATATGTATCCATATATCCATAATATTTTTTTAAGCACAATAACTAAAAATATTGTTTTTTTTTTTTAATTATATCTGTATGATAAGTTTTTTAAAATTGTTGTTTGGTTTATTATGGCAATTCAAATTATTTTTAATCATTATTAACTCAACGTCTACGCTTATGTAAATTTTACTAAAGATCATCGCTGGATTACGTTCAAGCAGCAAATTGAAACGGCGTAATATCTTTATTTCGAAAAATCTCAATAATTCGCAGTGAACCTTTAGTCTCTTGGAATTACTATCAAGATTGTACTGTATCGAATAATATTTTATTTTTTCATTTACCTGAAAATTAATACATTTATAAAATTTTAGAAGTTCCAAATGTTTTGTTTTCTGTAATCCCTTCCCCTGCGGGACAGAGAAACATTACCCAAGATTTCGTCTCCGACCTCACAATGTCTGGCTTATACACAGGTCTACTTCTTTATTCAGACCTAGTCACCACGAGTTAGCTGGCCTCCATCGAAGGCAGTACCCTTGTCTCGATCGTTCGTAACCTAGCATTCACCTTCCTACTTTTTTTCTCTAACATACAGCAGAATTGTTAATCCGCAAACGTTTCGCAAGTCTAGACATCATCAGTTCAGAAAAACAAGATCACATATATACAGAAAGAGTGATGGACAATATAAGAATATCTGATTGTTTTTATTAAAGCTACTAAAAATGTATGACTTAAATTAAGTTTTAATCTGATATCTATGATTTCTTAATAATCCTGTATATTTAATAACTGTCGATGTTACATTATCAGTCTAGATTTACATTCATAATCTAAGCGACAAAGCTTTCTAAAAAGAAGAGGTTGCATAATCGCAATGGAGGAAGGTTATATTAAACAGCTAGTATGCATTGCTTATTGTATTTTTTTTAATCATTGAATAGCCGGTTATTCCCGGATACAAAATGTGCTAGATGCTCCCTTAAAGTCTGTTCAAGAAGAATTCTTAACAACTGTTAAGAAGGGTATGAGAGAAGAGAGAAAGGTATAAAAAAATTGTAAGGCTGTACAACTGTGTTGAGTTACTAAACCACAGTAGACTCATCAGTTTTATCGATAATATTCAGTAAAAGAACATCCACAACAAAAAAAAAGTTTTACGGAACTATCATCCAAACAAAGTACGAATGTTATAATTTATTCATTTATGGCTATAACTAGAGACTTGATTCCCATGTTTGCACATTTTCTGTTGCGTGTAAAAACTCCGGACGCGGATATCCATCCGTTTCAGGATCTGTAGAAAACATATTTAAATTATATATTTCACGAAATAGCACGTATTGCAGCTTTTGGCTTAAATTTCTCGATGCCGAACGTAATGATTTATTCAATAATTGTTTTGTTTTGTTTTTCTCCTCATTTTCTTGTTTCTTAATTCCTGTCCCCAGAACTCATAAAACAATGGCCAGAATCAATATAGTATTGTGTAGTGTCAGGAGTGTCCAAGAATATAGATTCTCACTATACTCTGTAGCTGATTCCTTTCAACGTCGAGACTCCTTTCCCTCCTTCTCCCCCCCAAAAAAAAAGACAGTTGAAAGAGGAGTTCCACCTGTACTTCCAAACCAAAGTCCCCGAACAGAAAATTCTCTTTCGCCAAATTCCTGACTATATTTTTCCTTCTGGAATGCTTTTTTAAATAGATTTTGAGATCACGATTCAAAGCTGACTATACAATCAAGCATTGGAGCATCCTATTCTTTCGCACTGAAGGTTAAGATATCGACGAATCTTGCCGAGTCTTCCGTATCTAGGCAATAAACTTTGAGGAAACATATATACTTTTGGTCTCAATGAATTCAGCTATACAATGCTTTATTTAAAAATAAATAATACCTACTAGCTGTATAATATAACCTTCCTCTACTTTAATTATGCAGCCTTCCTCCTGTATGTATTCTGATTTCTTGTGGAGATGCTACGTTTTGTACTGCATGTTGCATGGTGAATCCACACTGAATAGAATGAAAATAAAGGATATCCAAACAACAGGATTCAAATACCTAAAGAATGGCAAGACCAAATTTTTTTTTTTTCTTTTTTTTTGTGGAATGAACGGAATTGCAGTCATTAATTATAATTATTACAATTATGGAGGGGACAAAATATTTAGTATTTCACGAATAAAACAAAAGGAACCTGCTTAAAGGAATTTAAAGTTAGCTAGATTTACGAATTAAAGGGATAAGACCATTCAGATTGCACTGTATATAATAAATGAAACAGTTCAAAATATTAAAAGAAAAACAGTTTAAAAATGAAGTTAAAAACTAACATAAAGCATATTTTTGATATCATTACTTTTCTAAAATGTAGAATAGAATAAAGTCCAAGAAAAAAGTTCTAATATATCCCTGCAAAAAGAAGTAATGCAAGAATGGCATGAATTATTTTATTTTAGAGACTTGATTTATTTATTTATTTCAGTGACTTGATACTTTATATAAGGGACAAACTGATTGATGTATTTTTTTTTTCCTTTGAATGTATGTGATGTTGCTTTTTTTTGTACTGATGGTGTATGAATTGGTGAAACTTTGGCAAGTTAACCATCCACCTCAAGGTTAGAGACGCATGGCTTTATAGTTAGGATTTTCCATTACATCGTAATTAATTTTTGAACTATATGTTCATTTATTTTAATATTAAAATATTGAACTTATTCAATTTTAATTATAGTAGTACTTTAGCAGGCGACATAGGTCTTATATGATTGATTTCAAACCTTTCGATGTAGTTGAATATTGGTTAGTACATAGGAGCCTTGGGTAGGTACTGATACAATTTCAATTTGATGCTAATATACAATTTAAAGATGGGGGGGCGCAGTCAATGAGGAGCTAACAGGATGATTGCGGCCTTAGGATATAGGCCCTTTGTCTAAGGAGCTCCCTTCGCTCTAATCCATTCAACCTCATTCACCTCATCATAGCTAGGACCTCTTCTCCCTCAGGCAATATCCTCCGTCCTAATATTGTATTCATATTATATAAGAAATTGTTCAAGGCGAGGGATTATTTCTGAAAATCAGCTGTTAGTCTTAACAGTAAAATGAGGAACATGTTCCTTAGATGGGGTGCAAAATTACAGCGGAAGAAACTATAATGAATATCATAAATCTTTTTTTTATTTTATTAATTTATTGAAATTTACAACTGTAAACATACATACAATCAGTAAATTTGCTGCAGGAATATATTACACGAAGGCACTTGTGAATAAGCTACCCATTGGTAACACTTCAAAGATAAATTAATTTTGGAGGTCCCTTGGCCATCTTCTTTTCAGACGCTGGACGTTGGATGAAAGGTTACAAACTAGAGGATTGGGGTGACCAAAGAGTTTGGAATGAAAAGAGGTATATTTAGTCTTCCACAAGAGGAATGTTGAGGTCTTTATGGATAATTTTATTTGTTACATAATAAGGAGCATTTTGGATTTTACGGAGGATTTTTGATTGTAAGGATTGGATACGGGAAGAATTTGATGTTTTTGTAGAACCCCAAAGCTCAATACCGTATGTCCAAATGGGCCTGATGATGGTAGTGTAAATCAGTTTTTTTGTAGAATATTGGAAGTTCAGAGCGTTTGTCAAGTACGTGTTGAAGTAGTCGGAATCTGTTGGCAGTTTCTTGTCTTTTAAGTCCAGTATGAGGATCATAAATCTAAGAGTTGTTATTTGCAATATTTTTTGTCATTAAACATTGAAGTCATTAGTGCGACTTGTATTTATAAAATCTTGTTAACTGGTTGTACATTAAGAGAACAGGTCGTAGGAAACACGGGCGGATCTACGGGGGAGGGGAGGGCTTTGAAACCCTCCTCCCTCAAAATGGTAAAATATAACCAGGTTTTATGGAAAACAAATATTAAAAAATTATCTCTTAAAGTAAAAGTTCGATTAATTACATTTAAAAGGACTTTAGGAATCACTTAAACACCATTTCATTTAGGTATTTACTTTCTTTCTTTTTTTCCAAAGTAATTATCGTTATTTTTATGGAAAAAAAACTTTATGGCTGAAGCCCTCCCAAAATTAAATCCCGGATCGACTAGTGGTAGGAAATGTATTAGCAACAAAAGGAATCATCATTAGGTGTTTGTGTTTGAATATGAAAAGAAAATACTTCATTGCAATTCTTTTGTTGTCATCAATTAGTTTATAAGATACACCTTTATGTATTGTTATGTAAATCACATTCAGGCAACACAATCGACATGGTCAAAGATTTGGTTTTTAACATTTATCATTTTAGAGGTGGTGGAAGAAAAGTGTTTAGTTCCTCAAAAGGTATTGTTTTTACATTTTTTTTTTATTTTTTTTTGTTTTCGGGGAATGCCCCATACAAATAGTGTTGGCTACAATGATAACAATGAACAAATTAATATGAAAAACATTTACAACCTATATACAAAGTAAAATTCATTAGGATTCAGTGATAACATCCTCTCCTGATAACAACCAAACATCTGACTGTATGCCTAAATATAAACAATGAAATATAATATAATTCCCAGTATAATACAATAATTAAAATAATACATCTGAATATAGCGAGCAATAAAATGACAAATAGTAATAAATATCACTAGTGATAAAGATAAATACAGGCATAGTGTACAATATATAATATATAATTTTGTCAATAATAAATAGCAAATGATACAATAAAACACGATATGCATATAAATATGTTTCATGCATGAATAATAAATACCACATGCAGAGCAGAGTAAATAAACTTCAAAGTTTTGGAGAAATATATGTAAAGCCATTATTCATTGAAAATGAAGGAGCTCAATCTGCAACGTTGCCTTGTGTAATAAAACAGGTTCTTGAGGAAGACTTTATTGTCAGTTTTGAATAATCCCAAATAATTCGCCCCGGTCATGTTAATCGAATGAGGTAGGAAGGGTTGGCGGAAGTGAGCATAAATCGGGCACCGGACAAAAATATGAAAAAGGTCCTCTAATTCATTCAGGTTACAAGGCGTGCAAATTTCTTTTGGCTTGAAATAGTAATAAGTATTACTTAAACGTTAATTTAATATTATAATTGCCAGATAACCTAATCTGTATTAGTGTTTTCGTTATATGGAACGGGGCATTTCATACGAGATAAGGCTGATGCTCATCACTGGCTGTATACATATTGAGATACATTAGGCTTTACCTACTAGGGGTAATCAGTTTTTGTTTATCAGTTCCTCTATATGGCTTTTAAACAGGCTTATTCATCTCTAGCTGGAATGCACCTGTGTCTTCTAATTCCAGAATGAACTGTTTGTTAAATCAGCTCAATTCACTAACAATTTTCAATTTTTATTTACAATTTTCAACCCTTCAACTTATTTTAGAGGCCCTGTTGACGTGCGAAAGTCTGTAATAACAGGGAAAAAATTGGTCATGCCCAAATTTTCACTGAAACATAGACCCTCTTTTGTCTACCTATAAAACAGCCCTACATAATTTCTGCTATTTTATCCGATACTGACCGCTGGAAGTACCTGAATGAATCGTGAGAAAAATTATATATATTTAATTGATTTATTGCTAAAAATCACTAAGTACATTTTTGACGGATCTAAACTTTTAAGAACGTTTTTGCGAGTTTTTACCTTTTTCATCGATAAGCAAACATAGTTATTTTATAAAATGACATAAACCGTTTTATATATTGTATCAAATAGTTATTAAAAGCACACAATTAACTGACTCACAAGGGGTAAATTCATTCAAGTCCTTTGTGATTTAAGGTTAATGTAACTTAAAGACTTATTGTAATAAACCGACGTTGTATCAAACATTTTCCAAACCCCCGTAATCGTTTTTGTAATAAGGGGTTATGAAACTGAATGTACAAAATCCATTATATCTTTTACCTCGTAACATTTCGGCACTTCCAACTGCTTACTTTGTAACAATGTATTGAAATTCGATTTGTAGGTATTTTTCTTTTTCCTTTTTAAGGCAGAACAATATGATAAAAGTTTCGAAAAATTTCAAGGTGTCCAAGTGGTTTTTCTGTACTATTCTTGTTTTTAAAGTTTTGCACACCTCTACTGAACACCCCAAGGAAGGATGACCGAACCCGTTGGGGCTTCGTTCCTAGAGTGCTCGGCTCTGGAACGTTTTGGATTCGAATCCCACCTAGGTCGGTTAATTTTCATTTCTTGACGGCCCCACGAAATGGATTTTGACATTCCCACTCAGGTAAGTGCGCGTCGGCAACCTCAAGGTAGCTGTCAGAGGTTGGCAAGAAGGACCATGTGGCCCACATGTCAGACTAGTTCCCCCTGACCAGTACCTCTATACCACATGCATATCAATCTATTTGGCTGGAAATTCGTATGTGAATTGATGTATAGTACAGTGTCCTATGATGGTCTCAACATTCTATTCAATATGCCCACCATTTTTCGAGACGTTTGTTTTTCCTGGTTTTTAATTTTATATACTCATTAAGCACTTCTAATTCAGTAAGACGATTGAAGATTAGTATGTCAGTTTAGTTGATTGTAGGAACATGCCTTTTGAGGCTTTTCACTTTTTGATGCTGCCAGTGCATGTCTAATACTCTTGCACTAAGTACTCAACTGTTGTTATTGTGAATAAACTATTTTTTTTATATACATAAGAACGTATTTGCACTTGTCAGCTTTTTGTTGCAAATCCACGTGTTCTGGGACATGTCAGCTGTCTACATGCCTCTTATTAATTTGTTATTATGTCCCATAAATTAATGTGAAACCGTTATTAAAGGTTTGTTATAGGTTCGTCTACTGTTGGAAGATGAAGATCAGTATGTAAAGTTTTGTTAGTCACGTACCAAGGTGCTTTTGTAATGAGTACTAAGTGTAATGAGTGCTTTTGTAATAATTTTTAATTGGAAGGTCTGAAGTTTTTGTAGGTGGGTCTTTTTTGTAGTATGTCCATATGGGTAGATGAATGACTAGAACCGAATGAAAAAATTTAATAATTCAATATATTATTAATATTATACAAGAAACACGGTAAGCTGTTAGCTATAATACATAACTTCGGTTATACATTATACAAACAGTATATTATATTGTTTCTTTTGGTCCAGTCATTGAATCTCTCTAAATAAATATATTCAGATCTTGTCCGTTGACCATAGAAAGCTATCTCGATCGAAGAAGACAAGGTTGGGAGCCTGACGGACTCCAAATTATCTTTTATAAGTTGGTCTATATGCCTGGGAGGACCACCATGTATAAACAGATTACTAAATGACATATCAGAACCGGCTATACATGTCAATAAGCCATATATATTCTCTTGGCGCCAAACTATAGAGAGATCGTGCATAGAATTATTAATTTTTATAATTTGGATGTTACATTGGTTAGCTGATACGGTAACCAATGGTAATCAAGAACTTGTTAATCATGAGAGTTAACATTGCTACTGTTATAATATAATATTATTTAATAATCAAGAAAATATTTGTTCATTCTCAATTATAGTTAATAAAAATAAACAGTTTTTTAATTCCTCTATACTGAAGTTAGGGCAGCTCTTTATTTATAAAGGCAGCAAAATGTCCTCTGAATAGAAAATTTCTACTCGTGTTTTTCGTTTTATACATCACGATTTGGTTCTCCGTCTGTTTTTATTGAAGTGTATGTCACGGGCACGACACCTACTATCGTTAATCCAATTTTGATGAAATTATTGAGACTTTGCGGATTTCTTCCTTAATGGTGAAACATAGAGTCCCGTCCACTACTTTCGTATAAGCGTGCAAAAAAAGGTTTTTTCTTGACATACCTATATTCCGAAAAAGATTTTTTTGATTTTGCCGGACTTATCGTTAATTTAACTTCGCTACGTTAGAAGAATGCCGTATAAACGATTCAGTGTCAATTTTATAAGACTCCGTCCTCTACATTTACCCAATCATGGCCAAAAGGATTTTCCTTGACTTTTTACAAGGTGTTACTATTAAGTAAAGAGGTGCTATAAAAAAAATTATTTTGTTCCAAACATATTGACCGTTGCATTATAAAGGAAGGATATGGTCCGGGATGGCGGTTCTAAATAGGCTAAATAGTGGCAAAACTATTTTATTAAAAGTCTAACTATTAACAGCAATACTATTTTAGTTTTGCCACCATTTATCCTATTATGACAGCCACACCGGACCATCTATTTAACGTTTTCTGCAAATCGTCGATTGCCTGGAACAGTAATGTTCTGATAGCTTCTTCCAGACGAGTGTCGCTTTCTCTTTCACCAAAAACATGAAGATGGTAATATTGATTTATAGTTTGATCTTGAGAAACCTAGTAAAGGTGCAAAATCCCACGAATATGGAAAGAAACAATGAACATTGCCTTAAATTTTGACCTGCTTATTTGAGCTTTTTTTGGCTCTCGGTGAAGTTAAGGTGGATAAACTCAGAATAAACTGATACGTGGATAAACTCAGTTCCTGAGTTTATCCGCGTATCAGAATTATAAGTAAAAAAAAAACACGAATCGTCGATTTTCAATAAAAGGGACAAGATTTGAGTCCGTTGGAGCTGTGAAAGAGAAACGCGTCCGGAAGGAGCTTACAGAAGATTTCCTGCACTGTTTCAGTCAAAAAAAGATGCACATGCATTTTATTGAGACAGAAGAAATGTTTTTATTGAAGGTAATATAAATCAGATCAAAATAAAATATTCTACTTGGATTTGGTTTATAATCAAAATAAAATATTTTACAGCATCAATCTTGTTATTTACAGCCATATCACGTATATTTAAAAAAAAAACGTCTGGTGCTACAGAAAAATTGTCATCAAATTATTAACATCCGCCTGAAACTTCTTAAATAGCTTCTTCTCATCGTAACCTACAAATATTTTATTTAAATTCTCAGAGTTGGTGTGTTTTCAATCTGGAGATCGGAAACTTTGTCTATTTAATTAGATACCAAATTACTTAGATTAATTAATTAGATACTATTAAAACTCATTAATACTAATTTGCTTTCCACTCGAATTGTAAGAAAATATGATCACAAAGTTGAAAAAAAAAAGGTGGCCTACAAAAATATCGGTCTGTTTAGCATAGACCTCCACCCCGAAAAAGTTAAAATAACGAGCTTAAATATAGATCGAACACCCTGATATTCTTGTTGGCCATCTTTTTTTTTTTCAGATTTTGTAATCATATTATCTTACGATCCAAGTGGAAAGTAAATAGCTATGAGTTTTTAGTACTTAATTAAATAGATACTTCTAGTACTAGTGATGCGGCTGGAAAAGTGGCACTGGGATCTCCTGGAGTCTTGCTTTGCCTTCCACATGTGGGGGAAAAAGGCTGGCTCGGAGATTCCTGGGCGAATGTATATATTGTATATATGTATGATTGTGTTTAGAAGTTTCTATTTTATGTTATTTGTTTACTTTTTTTTTTTCTTTTATTTACTTTATTCATCAGTATTATTTATTTACTTTTTATATTTATATTTATTTCTCTATTATGTGTATATATTGTATGAATGAGAACTCTTAGCCCTAATACTTATAGCTCTCCAGCAGTGGCTGATTGTATTATTATTCAATAAATAGATTAAAAAAAAAAAAAAAATTAAATAGACAAAGTTTGCCGATCTCCAGATTGGAACGTCCCCATTCCGAGAATTTTCATGAATAAAATATTTGTAGGTCAAAGAAAGCTAAACGCGAAGTATCCGGTGTATGTTAATAATTTGATAAGAAAGGGTCCTGTACTACGGACTATGATTTTTAATTTCCTTCCTCCAAATCAATGTTTTTGAAGTACAATAGATACTAATAAGCAATACTGATCTTTCTTGACAGACTTTTACTGAATTATTTTATTTTTTTTTTTAATTTATACTTGAGTAATACTGATTGAACTAAAGTTTGATTGATTATTCAAGACTTATGGTTTACACGAACATTACCTAGTTGATACATGTTTTTCTTTTAGATAACCCCTCGTACTTCAGATTGTGCCAGGAAGATGAACCTGTGCAGGACATCTGGAGGGTTAGAAGGTCCTCGGAAACAGTCACTTTTTCTTCGGACGCGGTGTACTTCAACAATAGGAGGCACTCTTTGGCCACTTACCCGAGGACGACCAGACCAGTCCTTCAGAACCAGAGACAAGGTAAGAAAATTATAAAAAAATATATTTCATAAATATTAAAAGTAGCGTAATGCTTATTTACAAAAGTAATCATGTTTTCATTTTCTATTTTTTGCTTCTTCGTTTTCGTTAGTGCCTGAGAATTATACTAGAAGCAAATAGTAACTGAGCCTGAACTAGAATTAAACAAATAATACGATAAAGCAATTAATAAACTTGTGAAAAATGAAATAACTTTCCACAAACAGTGAAACACTTAATAGAAGAATGTCCTTAATTTGAAAAACACAGGCTTAGCCAAAACATTAGAGAAATCCTTCGAGATATTGAAGAAAGAATCATAATTTGTTTGAATTTTTAAAGTTAATAGATTATTATAAAACAAAAAAATAAAAATCGTAGTAAAACGGCAATGATGGTAGAGGCGCGAAAGAGAGAAATAAAAAATTAATAAACTTTTTTTTATAACTTATACGTCTGTCAATATTAAATTTTTTTTTCTATTGTCATTGCAAACCATGTAGATCTTTCGCCGCCTTAAGAAGCCTGCTCCATCTCTGCCTGTCTTGGGCTATTCCTTTCCATTTATCTGCACTTAGCTTTGTTGCATCTTTGTTGATTCTATTTATCCATCTGCTTTTTGGCCTTTTGCTTTCTATTGAGGCATTCATTGTTACGTAGAGGTTTCCAGATGGATTGCTTCGAGCTACATGCTTCGCCTATCTTATCCTTCGTGCCTTCATATCATGGGATATTGATTAACCGATTTCTGTAAGCAGTTCTTTATTCTTTATGTGTTAGTGCTCTGATTGCATATCGCTCCGGTTATCGCTCCGGTTATTTTTTTCTCAAATCTTTCAACTAGTGTTAACCAAATGCGTGACCGAGACGAGTCTTGGTCTTGCAAACTCAGACTTGGTCATGGTCTTGGTCTTGCGCAAGAGTATCGCAACAGTCTTGCAGTTACTTATCAGTTTATCACTATAGAGATATTACTTTAATTTTTTAGATAAGAGAAACCTAACAAAGCCCAAATAAAAAATTAGAAGAGTTAAATGCAAAAGTATATTGGTTATAGCAATTATTAACATATAGTAACTAAAATTGTAGAATATTAGTAACTATTTTGTCTTGATTTTTATTTAAAAAATAATTTTTTTTTTACCAGTACTGGTCTTGGTCTTGCAACAGTTAGGCGTCCTCGGTCTTGGTCTTGCAAAGTGCAAGACCAAGACCGATTTTGGGCAACACTACTTTCAACACTTGTTTCTAGGCTGCTGGTTAGATTTGGCTGGTTAATAAAAAATATAAGTATATGAATTCTATTTTATATATTTAAAGATTATTCACAACGGACTTATCAACGACATGGTCACAGCTGAAATGCCCAACAAGATTCGACTAAAGAGGAGCTGGATGAGAGATCTCCTTTCCTGAATTAAGAAAGTAAACAAAGACGAGCAAGAGGTGCTGCTGGGTACTATTCTTTCTCATGTCTAAAATGCCAATTTCCTTTACTTTAACATCATATCTGCTTATTGTCAAGACTATGTGTGAATACAAATAAGAAGAGAGAGAAAAAACAATATCATAAAATTGAATGTTCACCATAGTAAATTTTTTTTTTATACTTCCATTATGATGCAAAATATTTCTGGCCCTATAATAAAATATTTCCGCTAACCCCTGAATTGGAATAAAGGGAGCTTAATCAAGGAGAAATTTTCAACGTTCCTAAAGTTTTCTTTAGAATTAATATTTGAAGGTCACGGGGGTCGAGGAAGGTATGATTAAATCTTTTTAAAATTACAAAATAAGTTAATTAAAGGTTAAAGTTTAATATTCATTGCACGAAACTTCGTTGAAGATTATCAACTATCTTTTCAAATGATGAAGGAAAGTCTTTATAAAATTATAACCTCGAATAATTTAAAATATTCTCATCATTAAATTATATGAATAATTCGGTATAATGATTCAATATACTTGATGTTTGTTCATTTCTTACCTTTAGACCTATTTTTGTTGAAATAAAATGAGATATATTTCTCACTTTTTTTTATATACCATTTACATAGTTTTGTCAAATTAAAATGTTTTTATTAACTTAACTTCAGGGGAGAAAATAATCCAATTGGTTGAAGAGACAAAATAAATTTTTAAAAAATTATAATTTGGTGTAAATATTAAATATCTATTGCGATTTGGATGAGACAGGTGTTTTAAAATAAATTCATGTCCTTTTTTTAGGATTATTATTTGTGGTAAAATATAAAAATAAATAATTCCATCAGTAAAACGAATCCGATTCTATTTGGTTCTTGTAGTTCAACTTTTGCAATATAATTCCTGTTGTTTTATAATAAATAAAGTGAATGGTTGGTTCATATTCGCTGCAAAATTTTACAGTTTTGTAGCATATTGGTAGCCACATTGCAAACACAATTATATTATAATGTGCTTTTCTGGTCAATCTTGGTCTTGCAAAAATTCATAAACTAAAAAAAAGTTATTTAATACATTACGTCTTTTTCTTAAGCATGCAGGAAAGAATAAACGAAAAATCTGGCTCATAACAAAATAAATAAGTGATTTATTTTTGTACTTATTCGTTTTTGCAGTATGGCTGTAGATATGTAGAAAATCTTAGTCATCTTAAAGTTTACTTTTGAATTGGTTCTCTCATGTTACCAGCATTTTCCGACTGAAATTTTTTCTAGTTGTATTCTTTTTCCTAATCTAAACAATCGGAAAACCTTTTTACCTTTTACAATTTTGGTCCTCTGTCCATTCTTTAAATACGATATCCCAGCCCATATATATTCCTTATATATCACTTATATATTCCTTGTTATACAGGAGTAATTGCACGGCACTATTTTAGGTATGTGTTCACTAACACGAAATAAACAAAAAAGTTCATATTAACATATATCTCGAAATCATTTATTAAACAGATATCAAATGTTAAAGACTTATTATTTATTATTACTATTTATTTATAATTATTAGTACAACATTTATAGTAACTGTTCAAAGGACCCTCCGTTTTGTTCAATGCAACATTGAGCACGACAAATCCATGCTTCTCTGGCTCTTCGTATAGCATCAGGATGGTGCTTGATAGTTACTGCGGCTTCCACGATCCGATCTATGGTATAGTCATAAATTGAACTGTGTCACAGCATTTACTCATACTAAAACACACAGAACTAGACAAGCAGATGAGCAACTACTGTCATTGCTTATCGTTTATTTGTTTATCAAGTGATTAGAACCAGTTATTTAGTATTAAACACGTTAAACTTTGCACAGTCAGTCTTAATGTAGTAAATAAATAATAAATCTTTAACCTTTGATATCGGTTTAATAAATGAGTTTAACATATATTTTAATATGTACTTTTTTGTTTATTTTGTGTTAGTGAACACATACCGAAAATAGTGCCGTGCGATTAAGAAACACCCTATATAACTGCTGCCCTTAAAAAGTCCTTTAATCTTCATTTAAATACCAACTATTTTTCAATTTCCTCAGCAATCAATCTACCCAATATATATATATATATATATATATATATATATATATATATATATTTTATTTATTTTATTGGTGATATTTACAACTGTATTACAAGTAAAAATACATTCAGTAAATGTGAACAAAGGAATAAAATAGCATGAAATCACATGTTGAGAAACTACCCATTGGTAGCACTCTAAAAATGTATTTACAAAAGGAGATCTCGAGGCCATCTTCTTTTCAGACGCCTCTGAGGGTTGTCAGGGATCGAAGAGGAAGCAAGGTTAGAAACGAGAGGGGTTGGATGGTTCTGAAGTTTGTTATGGAAGGATAGGTATCTGGATTGGGCTTAGTCAGAAACATAAGGAACATTAAGGTCGTTATGGATGATTTTGTTTGTGACAAAGTAAGGAGCAGTGAGGATTTTACGAAGGATTTTGGATTGTAAGGATTGAATACGAGAGGAATTCGATGGCTTAGTGGAGCCCCAGAGCTCAACTCCGTAAGTCCAAATAGGTCTTATTGTAGTCATGTATATGAGTCTTTTGTAATTGACTGGGAGGTTAGAGCGTTTATCTAGTAAGTGCTGGAGTAGTCGGAAACGTCGAGCTGTTTCTTGTCGTTTCAGTCTGGTATGAGGATTCCAAGTTAGACGTTTGTCTAAGTGGAGTCCAAGGTATATATATATATATATATATGATTTAAATTTTTATATTGTGGTATTGCCAGCCTTATTTTACTGGTATTTCACCGTTATTGTTTATATTTCCTATCAGTGAAAATAAGTAATTATTCCAATTTTTATTAATCTTCAATTTCATGTTCACTTATACTTGTGCCAGACCAAACTTATATTATTCATTTTCAATATTTCTAGAGGACTAAATGTCTTCCAATAAAATTTACTTTTTTTCTTCTTCTTCTTCTTCGACTATTTGGAAACATAATGAAAGTGTTCTCGTTTTTCGCCCCTCATGTTCTTACTGGAGTGTAAACGATTCGTCTCCTAGAACTGATGCGGGTTTACCCCGCGGCCTCCTAATGGGGACATAACTCTCCTGGGAGGCCGAGTAATGGGGAGAACTCTTCTGCTAGCTGAGGAACGAATGATTAGTGTGGCACGCGACGGGCTACAGGAAATGAGAACCCACGTTCATTGTCTTCAGCTATTTTAACAGCTCTGCAGTGTAGACTAGTGGCCACCGAGTTGTGTTCTCATTATGAACCTTGTTCATGACGAAATAGCTAGGTTTCGAATATAATAAAATAAAATACATATATGCTAACAAGGGTCATTAGCAGATTCGTTAAAACAGTTCTTACTCTAAGAAGTATGCATAAAACGATAAGTAATTAACAAAGTCATCTAATTATTAATTAATAATCAGATAATAATTTTGTAATTTAACTAGATTGAAATATAATTAGATAGAGTTTCAGTACATAATTTAATTTTAATATTTTTATAATTTTTCATTAGACAATTAATTTAATCGGTTTCATTCTAGAATGATGGCCTGACAGCCGATAAGTTTTTGAAAATAAAATCTTTTAACTGGTAAAGCTGATTTTTCTGCCCATGAATTCCTAACAAATTGGGTCCCTTATTAAGCAGAAATATACTGCTATAAATTTTTTTTTTTTTTTATTTGTATTCGCCTCTACCCTAAAGGGTCATGGGCGGTTTTTCTTAATTTTTATATTTTACTATCGTGATTTGTTTCCAATAAATATTGAAAGAGAATGACGACATTTTCCTCCTTGTCTCCCAAAATATCTTTCAATGTTGTCGATAACTTTAATTGTTGTCTCTTTTTTTTATATTGGGGGCACTCTAATAGTAGATGTTTAACTGTTTGAGGTGTATTGTCACAGTTTTCGCAGGTTGGCGCTTCGAGTCCTCTAAGTAGGTATCCACGTGTGAAAAGACAGTGTCCGATTCGCATCCGGCACAATATTATTTCTTCTCTTCTGGATTTTCTGAAGCTTGTGGTCCATGTTAAATTAAATCGTTTATTTTATATACTAATTCTTCATACAGTTATGTACTAGTGTAAAAATAAACAAACCAAATTGTTCTGAGCAGTCAGGTATAGCAAAAATAAGATATTTGGCGCCCGAATCATTCCTTTTTTTTTGCAATTTAAATGGATGAAGTACAAGAATAAAAAAGTTTTTATATTTTGAAATAGTTAAGAAAAAAAATATATTTGAAATAGCAGCAAATGGTCTTGTTGAAAAATATATAGGTTCCGATTGATCAAAGCGGTGTATCGGTATTAAAACTTTCCAGTTGAGTATAAAGCGGATATTCAATAGCCCGTACAAAACGATTTCAAAGTTTGAAATTCCTACATAATGCCACTACGGCAACAGCTTTTTGAAGCAATTATAACTGCTATAGTGTTTTGAACATATCCATCTCTTGTTAAGGGATCCTTTATGTTTTAGTGCGTTGAACTTCAAATATCTTTTCGGTCAAAAAATTGTAAATATATGTACCTGTATTAATGTTTCCTAGTGCTAGAACTTTTATAATATCCCTACTAATAATTATCATAGATACCGAATAACAATAATAGATTATAGGTATCTTTTCACGTTTAAATCCTGGAATGTTGGAATGCTAAACGAACATATAGAAGATTAAATAATAAATATAACAATGAAACAATAACTGAGAAGTAAAAACGAACATCACTCAGGAGTGTCAAATGGTTTAGAGGGTATATCCCAAGAGATTCCTCCTCCACATCGCTCCTTGGCAGTCATCAAACATTGACTCGACGTCTATTTGGATAGTCTGTATTCTCGGCACAGATCTAGGACCACGACAGGACTCTATTTTTAGGCAAGGATGGCTATTGTAGATTTATTTATAAAAAAAAGAAAAAAGAAAGAAATAAACAAAACTTCCACTGAGGATTGTATCTTAAAACCAACAAAGAATTTTTTAGTGTATTTTCTGTAGCACTAGAATCTAGCAATATATATTTTAATTCTCTATTTATATTTTCTTTTCTTATTCATGTTATGACCAGATTAACAGTAATAGCTAATACAATTCTATTGTCATACGCTAGATACGAAAAAAGGAATATATAATATAAAAAAAACAATTAATGTATATAAGACACTTGCGCCACAACGTGCACCAACAAAGTAAAATTACGCTAGATACGAAAAAAGAAATATATAATATAAAAAAACAATTAAATGTAATATAAGACACTTGCGCCACAACAACGTATGCACCACAAACAAAGTAAAATGTTCCTTTAATCTTTACTTAATTATAAACAGAATATGTACATACATGAGTAAAACAAATAAAAAGATATAAAACAAGGTTTAAATTACGAATTTTCATAACAGCTTTGAGATAATAGCTCTAAATTATTCCAAGTTTACTCGAAATAATTAACCATATCTCGTTTTATATATGTGTGTGCACAAATATATATTTAATAGCAACAGCACTAATGAAATAACTTTAAGGAATTTTTTTTTCTGGATTATTGCCTCATTTTTTATCAATGTCTCTACGCATCAACACGTTCCATAATGACATCGTCACTGCGTCATATAGCCCAATTCTTAAAAAAAATTACTTAATAAGGTTACTAAAAAATATTCCGGGAATGTTTTCAAGGTCAGCACGTTGTTTCCTTATCAATCGCGGGTGGTCTATTTCATTCAAGGATGTGACTACTTGAGGATGTTTTAATCTGTATCAAATGTTGTGGTAGATATTAAGTTTGTTAAATAAGGCTGTCATCAAGAATGCTTAGTGTATTTTTGTATTCTAATAAAGGACTTATAAGTAAATAAATAATTTTATTATAAAAAAATCTAAAAAAAAATTGTCGGCTTTAAACATATTATTTTATTACCAAATTTAATTAGATCATTTTTAATAACCGTAATTAAATATTTTAATTCGCAGCAATAACCTAATTATTTGTCTGGTCGTTAAAATTTCAAGTTCTTTTTTAATTTCTTGGCACTTCAACCTCATGAAACGTAATAGCTTCCTATCCATTACTTAGATGTACTTTATATTTTTAGAAGTATTTTCCGAAAGTAATCACACCGCCCTGAAATGTATCTTTCCTCCTACTTTTTTTAAACTAAATTTTCTTAACGAACTCTTGCATATCTGAAAATGCCAATTGCTATCTTTAGATTTACAGATTAAGTCAGAGGAGTCGATTTTCCCTTATGAAACTCCTGTCAATAAAATTGAATGTTCTCCTCTGCATAAAAACGGTGTAAATAAACGTAATATTATAAAAACTGAAGTTTAGATGTTTCCTATGTACTTGGTTCAAACGTTCTCCCCAATTAAAACTACTCAAAAATATGATTTCTTCCAAAAATTTATAATTCCTAAAAAAATGTGTCATTTAAAAATGTTGATACGACTGCCTTTTTAGGCAACCCTCAAATAAATGAAATCCATCGGCGGTTTGTTAGACGAAACTTCCTTCTTCCTGGAAGTTCAACAGATGTATTCAGTATTACGATCCGGTTTGATACAATGGAATCAGAAAGGAAAATAAATAACAAACATTTCGATTGTTACTAAAATAGAATGTAACGGTACTATTTCCCCCTCGCTAACACTAAAACCATCATGACTTAAAACCGCAGTTCCATATCCCATTGAAAGCACCAACCGACATCTAATAATAAACCCAACTTAGAAAATGGCTCACAGAACAAATGGTTGGGGTAGTGTGATGCTTTCCATCTGTCGACTAATCTGGGTCACCAATTGTTCTAAATCCTGGGGTCCTCTTCAAGAGCGCAGTTAAAATTAGCCTTTTGTACCCCATACAAGACAAAAAAAAATCCAATAACGCTATCTACAACCTAATGTGGGTGAAGGCTTGAATGTTCGTTTTTTCCTAATGAATTTTATCTATTTTTTATTTATAGAATAAATAAACATTGGCTTTAGGATTCTGAGTGCTCATTCTCGAATCTCAACTTTCCCACTCCGGTTAGAATAGGTTTTTACAACCAAGAAAACCAAAATTTCCCTCTTCACATTAAATAATGCAATGGTTATTCGCAAAACAGGAATGTTCGGTACAAAAATTAACGCAAAATCCATCGATGGATTTCATCAATCGATTGAATCTATTTGCGATGGACAATGATTAATAGGAAGAATTAGACGAATTCCAGCAGAATGGCAGCATTCCTGGAAGTTCCATAAAGAGAAAGAAAAGTAAGAAATACCTAAATACCTTGATCGCTGAATAAAGGAACCAACTGAATTACAGTGATTGTTTCTTTATATGAATTAAGAAATGGTTTGATAGTTTTCCGGTGCCAATCTTTTGAATTCCTCCATTTATCCCATAAATTAATCGCGTGCTTATTAAGGTTTTGTGCCATTTTAGTGCACTGTGTTTCATTATAGATAAATAAAGTTGAAATTCACAAAAACGTTCTTAAATGTTCAACTCCACCAAAAAAGTACATATTGACTTTCTGCAATAACGCAACCATATATTTTATATTTTAACTACCTCATAACCTAAGTAAACATGTCTTACATTTAAGATTATTGTAAATTAGATCTATTTGCACTGTAGATGTTACAGATTACTCATTTTCTGTAACAACGTCATAACTCTAAGTCCGTTTTTTTAAATAATAATTTTTCAATAATCCAATTTGAGGTTTTAAACACTGTATGGATATGTGTTAAACTGCTAACGGCACACAAATTCCATAAATGTTTTAGTTAAAAGTTTACATCACAACGATTGTTCCTTGTTATTAATTAAAAATTATAAATTGTATTTAGGATTATTTTCAAGTTACAGTAAGTATGTCGAAGGTTCAAGGGTAACCGGAAGAGGGCTTCAAAAATTTGTATAGGGCATATTTTGATGGGTTTTTGAATGTTTGAGAAGGGGAGGAGCCAAATTTCGACAGGGATATGAATTTTTGGAGTAAGAGACAATGAGAAAACATGGAACAGATAGCAGCGAGTGTAATTTTATATTATCTATCATTTTTCTAATTCTACCTTCGCCTGCTCTGTTTTTAAGAAAAGGTGAGCAATAAAATATCTTGGAAGGGAGGGTGGGGGTAGCTTCCAGCGCCATCGATCGTTGGAGGGAGATGGACGCCGTTGCTAAGGTTGAATTGATATTCGATTAATTTAGTTCGTTTGATAGCACAAATGGTAAACTCTAGACAACTCTGTGAATTATTTTTTACTTGGCAGGAGTCAGTTATACGGTGGTCTTATTTACTTGATTATGTGTTAGTGTAATTGGCGAGGAACAGTTAAGGATATTCGCCGATTTTATGATTTTAAGACGTTCCGTAAATTGATGAAAAACCCGAGGAGGGATAGAAATAGAGGCAGGGGGGTCTTATAGAAAGCAATCCATCCGTAAAGATGGCCCACTGAACTGGAGGGAATGCCGCTTTGTGTCTCCGTCCGTCTGCTGCAATTTAATGGCACGAGTTGTTCATCTGTCCCTAACCCGATTGGATCGGCTTATTGTTGCAATTTAAACATTTATTGTCGGTACGAATTTATTGTTTTAGCCTGGAGTTTCGTTCCATACGTGACTCCACCATGCTAAATTAAAAAAAAAAACTATGGTATATACTTTAAACCATATTATATAAGTGAAAACATCAACAATGTGGGTTTGATAATATTTAATTAAAAATAAGAAAAGTTCAAAACAGTCATTATTTTTTCCGGCGCTTTCTTTTTCCCTTCTCGACTCCCTAACTCGTTAGGTCAAAAGAATTTATTTTTATTTATTTAATGAAATTCACAACTGTATAAAAATGCAACCAATAAATATACACACATTAGAAATAATGCAATGAACAGACTTGAAGAGATACTATTCAGAGGTAGCACTCCTTATAGCTGTTTCTTGCCGTTACAGTATACTATGCGGATTCCAAGTGAGACCTTTATCCAAGTGGAGTCCAAGGTAGCTGATTTGTTCAACAGTTAAAAGTGGAATATCATTGAAGGATATTGTAGGACAAGAAGTTGTAGGTTTATGACGTAGAGTAAAGGTAATTTTATGAGATTTATTGGAATTTATTTTTATTCTGCAGTTATGATGACCGTGTTAGGATGAGTTGGGATATCAGCTGAATAAACTGTATAAATGATAGGACCGAGGATGCTCACCAGCAGAACTGGGGAAAGAGGAATGAACTTGCATTATTATGATTTACTTTGAAGTATCGATCAGTAAGGTATGAACGGATAATGAGGCAATATGAAGGTGGTAGGAATTTAGGCAGTTTGTACAGCAGTCCCGGATGCCAGACTCTATCAAACGCCTGTTCAACGTCCATAAAAACTCCCGTCCAAAGACGATGAAATGATGAACATTTCCCTCGCTAACAATATGCAGTTCCGGCTTTTAGTTTTTGATGTATTTTAATTCATATGCAAAAACACTTTAATTAGTCGACTCCTGTAGACTTTACCCGAGCGTTACACATCGGAAATCTGACGGCTCAATCTAATTCACTCTCCACAAAAAAGTGCAAAACAAAAAATTTAAATAAGGGTTTTTACCGACATCACAAGTAGAAGGCACCAATTTAACATTTTTGATACAATTAGTTTTATTCATTATAAGATTAGGAGAGAGAAAATTTGAAATTCATAGCATATGGCTGATAAATAAATATATTAGGTACCATTCAATACAAATGACTTTTTAAACTTTTTAGTTCTGTTAAGTCAAACAGAAAGGTTGTTTTCATGTAGTCGTTCTTCTGTCTTTACACCAGACAAAATTCATTTCAGAATATATTTCATGAGCGGCTATCGAAGGGAACGAATCTTAATAATTGCCCTGAGTGGACGAAGAGAGTTAACTACATTAATTATGATTGTAATTGGGCCGGATCTCTTCCAGTGAATAATTGTGGGAAGGGTCGGTTGCGTTCCTTTTGGAACGGAGTCTGTTGGAGTACATTTTCATCGGGTTAATAACACTGATTCCTTGGGATTAAACCGGCGAATATCACACCTGGTGGCTAGTGCTGGATTATCCATAGTTCTTAAAATGGAAATATAAATATCAATTTTATTCTGGGACTTCCACGATTGAATTATATCTATAAACTTGATGCATTGATTTGCTTTATAAAGTTGCTTTAACAAGATTTTTGTCCATTCTTAAAGAATATTTACTTTATTTATTCCTCCTTTCCTTGCCTTTCGGCTACATGGTTTTTGCTAGGATGGTATATAACAAGTGTGGTCCAAAATAGGTATTGGTCAACAAAAACAAATACCTCTTGACTGTTGGAAGAACAAGACCAAGACTGGTCGAAAATTTTGTTTTTATGAATAAAAAACAAGACAATATAGTTAATAATACTTGACAATTTTAGTTACTGTATGTAAAGAATAGGTTTAACTAATATACCTTTATATTTAACTCTTCCAATTTTTCATCGGGCTTAGTTAGGTTTCCTCTATCTGAAAAATTACAGTAATATCTCAATAGTAATAGGCTAATTGGTAACTGCAAGACTGTTGGGATACTCTTGCACAAGACCAAGATCAAGACTGAGTGCGTAAGACCAAGACTTGTCTACTATACTATACTACAAATATTTTTTTTATCATCATCATTACAAATATATTCTTTCAATGAACACTGTAACGTCATTTCATGAAGTTTATTTTACTTTTCTTGGTTAGTAGTTACCGTTATAAAAAAAGTTAAGAAATTATAAAAAGAGTTTAGTTCAAGTTTATGTTATAAGGAACAAACAATTTGATAGATCTATCATTAAATGAACTTTCCTCTTATTGGAGAAATCGTAGCGATGGGGAGAAAATTAATTTGATTTATTTTTCCTTAAAGTGTATCGCAACGTCGTTTTGCTTACATTTTCGAAGATTAATATCTCGAAACGTATTTAAGATATTAAAATAAAATTTTACATGATTAGGAAGTATGGAAAAAGAAACAAATAAAAAGAAAAACATAAAAATCTGATACTATTGGTTTCCTTTTTAAACTTGGAGTGGATGGTTTCAAATTAAATAATTATGAGTGATGTACTTGTGATATGCATTTGGTTAGTATGTATAGGACTGCTTAACTGGGGATTATCTAACTCTCTATATTTTTTTTTTTTGGTCTTCCTTGCGATGAGATGAAAATTAGTTTTTTTTTTTTCTTAATGTCTATCTCAAACGAAACAACGTCGTTTTGCTTACATAACTCTGGAACAAAACTCGATTAAACCGTCAGGCACAGACATACACATCCCTCAACATTATTCACCAGTGTTTCGATATAATTTCTTAACGCATTCCTAAGTAATTTCATGCTCATTATAAAAATCCTCACGTAATCAATAAAATAAAAAAGGCTTAAAAATTCTGACTTCATCCAAAATTATCAAAAAATTTCAAATTACCAATTTTATTTATATATATATATATATATATATATATAAAATCCTTAGCGGAGACTTAAACATATTATTATTGTATTATAGTATTTTGTTTTCAATAAAATAAATTTAGTTGGTGTATAAATAGGTTCGGTTTTCGTTATTATTGAAAAAATAGCTTAAAATATATATCATAGATTTTAATATATGTGTAATACGTATGTAATAATCATCATTTTTTATAATTAATAATCAATAACACTGGCAGATTGATTTGAGATCTTCCAAAAATAGAATTTTATTTTATTTTTCATAAGTACAGATTTGTTTGTGTAATAAACAAATGTTAATTTTAATGTAAGAACTGTGTCAAGAAACCATATTTCCTTAAAAGCATTACTGTTTTAATAATTACTGTGTATTTTTTTCATTTTTTTTTTTTAACAGTCTTTCAAGGAACACTGTAACATCATTTCATGTAATTTATTTTACCTTTCTTGCATAGTAGAATCCGTCACAAAAAAAAAAAAAATTAAATAATAAAAAAAATTAGTCAAAGTTTGTGTTATAATGAAAAAACGATTTGATAGATATGTCATTAAATGAATTTTCGACTTATTGGAAAAATTGTAGCAATGGGGAGAAAATTAGAGACTTTTTTTCTTGAAGTGTATCTCAACGTCAAAACGTATTTAAGATATCAAAATAAAATTTTACATGATTAGGAAGGATGGAAAAAGAAACAAATAAAAAAATAAAAAATCATAAAAATCTGAGACTATTGGTTTCCTTTTTAAATTTGGAGTGGATGATTTCAAATGAAATAATTACGAGTGATGTACTCTTTGCATTTGGTTAGTTTGTGTAGGACTACTTGACTGAGAACTATTTAACCAACTCTACTTTTTTTTTTGGTCTCTCCTTCCTTGTATTTTAGGCTACATGTGATTTTTCTTGTAAACGTCACACCGGACACCTGGATTCGAATTCGTAATTGTTTTTCTATGTTAAACTTCGTTCATCAGGTTGTCGGACAACGCACGGTGCTATTCACACGCATAAGCCCGCTCGGCCATCCCGCCCCCTAACTATCTCTATTCTGCATTTCTATGAGTTTTAGATCCTTATTAATGATGTTTATGAATTATTAACGAGTCTATGCATTTCGTTCAGATTCCCCTAATAAAAATTTATAAAAAAATCAAACAATAAGGATAAATAGTCAGGACGCAGTCATTATAAAATTTGTTTTTAAAAAAAAATTATTTGTGCCAACGTTTCAACCCCAACATGTGGGGTATCTTATATTAAATTTAAAAAAAAAATATTATGACTGCGTCCTGGCTATTCATTACCCATGATAAGTAGAACATTCGACTAGCTTCCTTAAATAAGGATAAAAACTCTTTTAGTTACCACTTCCTTTAAGATACAGGATAACACCTCATTTATATTCCTTAGAAATAATCAACTTCTGTATATATGAGAAATGTATTGTACTAACAGTTCTTGGTACACTGCATTCTATCAGCGTTTAGCATTGCCAGCACATCTAACGGCCTAAGTTATAGCAAGTTTGTTATAATGTGAGCAGGCCATAGCAAACTTTATATATAGCATGGGGCAGTATGTTTACATTACTTGTTATAAAAAGGGTTCTAGAAAAGCCGGATCTAAAAGCAGAAACCTCAATGTTTGTTATGGATTTTGGTTATTTTCAGTCTGGACCACTCTCAACATTTCTTGTTAACCACTTTAGGATAACCGGAAATTATCAAAACGCTACACTGCAATAAATTTAAACTGTTTAGTCAATGATTGGATGATCTCTGATTTTTCATTTTTTGGTGAAATGAGTATTTAAGAGTTCGGAAAATTTAAAATCATTAAAACAATAATTTAATTCATATAATTTTAAAATGTTTTTGTTTCAATTATTTTATATCTGGTATTTTTCGTTATGGAATTTTCATAATCATAATAAAGTTGAATTACAATTTCCACTTCATTAACTTCTACAAGGCTTTCTAAACTAATTAATATGCTAATCCACTTTAAACATTACGTTTGAGATTATTCAAAAAGAGTATATATCTATAAATATATTTTTTAATATGAATATTCATATTCTACAGGGAGAGATGAGATCTTCATTAAAATTTGTATGCAAATATCTCAAAGAATGATTTTAAATAAAAAAAATCTGGTGTGTCCAATCACACGACTTTCCTACCTATTTCAGAAAAGTTATTATACCTTTATATATGTCCATTAAGAACCAAAAAATGAATTAGATTTATTTTCCTGAAAATTGATGAAAGAAAAGATTTGAGTACGATTTCTTTGATAAACTATACCGAGTAAACAATATACCTGCTTGTGGCAGATCAATATAAAAATTCCAATACCCTCTAATATTGCTAATCAAAAACTTTTTGCCATAGCCTAATTTTGTCAAACAATAATTTCTGTTAAAAGTAGCTGAAATAGTGAAGCTTGTGTGAGAAGGGCAAAAGATTTTCTTACTTACACTTAGTTTTCTTTTTTCTCTCTTATTCACCCCTTTCTGACACCAGGATATGAGCCCGTAATCTTACATACGAAATTGAAAAGCTGTAACTTCGTTAATAGTTGAACGATTTTTATATGGTTTTGTACGGCATTTCATTACCCTACATTTAAACATATCTCAAAACCGCAAATCGGAAATTTGACCAGGTCGCAATACTTTGCTTACCTAGTATAGGTAAAAAAAATCTATATATTTACCTAAAAAACGCGGGAAAAAGTTCTCTGAAACATTAATTTTTAGTATCATTGAAGGAAGTTAGTAGTTAGTAGTTATAAGTTAGTAGACTGTTCTATATATCATGAGTGATAAATAGTCAGGACTCAGTTTTTTTTTCAATCAGTTTCAGGACTCAGTTTCAACAGTCAGTTTTTTAGATATTAATTTTTTTTAAATACACTATTACAATCAAAAATCCTCAATGCTCCTTACTTTGTCACAAATAAAATAATCCATAAAGACATTAATGTTCTATATGTTTCCGATTTGGCCCAATCCAGATACCTAACCTTCCATAATAAACTGCATAACCATCCGAATCCTCATAACCTTGCTTCCTCTTCGATTCCTGATAATCCTCCGAGGAGTCTGAAAAGAAGATGGCCTCGGGATCTCCTTCTATAGACATATTATTAGAGTGCTACGAGTGGGTAGTTTCTCAACAAGCATTTTCATGTTATTATATTCCTGTGTACACATTTACTTCATGTATTTATATTGTAATACATTTGTAAATATCTTAAATAAATAGTTAGTTAAATACACTATGTATAATAATAAATAACAGAATGAGACCACAAAATACTTGAATAATAGTAATAATATTATGAATAATATAAAATTTATAAATATCATACAACCGAAAAAACAAATGGCAATCCAAGTTACAACAGACTGCTTTGTTATTCCTAATAAGGTAGTTGAAATTTATTTATTTAATAATATATAATGTTTTATTCAAATTTTCATTTTCCATTAACTAAAAAATGACCTGATGTATTTCTAATGCATTATATTTCATAGTGATGAAATAAATACGGTGGCTTAGGGTGAGATTTGGTATACTATACTGAAAATAGTAAACAAAAAATTTTTTTAATAGAAAGTTTTCTTTTATTTAGAAAAAAAAAGAATTCTGCCACTGTAATTGGTATAGGATTTTAATTCAATTCGAAGGGCCTTTCTAGTTTGAATCTGAAACTAGTCAATAAATAAATATAATAAAACTAGGCCGATGATAAATAATATGCTTAAATATCATGTTAGAGAGTTAAATCAATTTTAACAGTTTATTCAACTGTATAAAGATTCAATGTATATGTTCCATAGTAGGTAACTGTTTGTAGAACTCCACGAAAATTTCCCAGACTCGATTCCCACAAAGTGGATGTAGGAATATTAATTTCTTGCCAAGTATTCAAAGTTAGACTTCGTCTTTAACAAGATATCGTATTTTAGCAAAAGTTTATTTTTCAAGAATCGCATGGAATGAACTCGAGAGAAACTTGGCCACAGAGACAGTTGGCCATATTAACGTTGTGCGTGAGTAGACTATGGTTTGAGTGAGCGTAATTCTTCATTTTACAAACGACTTGATGAGTCCTAATTGAGGAGTGAATCTGGGACGAAAAGACCTTAAGATGGCCAGTAATGAATCTTTATATTTGAAGGTTCTAGTTGGATTGCTATTATTTTTTTAAGGATCCGAAAAAAGTAGTATATTCTAATTTTTGTCAACCTTTTTTTTTTGGCGATGTATATCTATAAGACCAGAAAAAAATAAATAATTACCAGGAGTTTTCAGAAGAACTTTCAATCCGATGGATTTATACAATTACTCTTTCGTTTTTACTTCCACATGCCTTTGTTTGAAAAAACATGATAAAAGGGACACGGAAGTATAGGTTTTAAGCGTCCAAAAAACCGAGTTTTGAAAATGATATGAGCGTGTGAGTCGAACACCCTACCTCAAAAACGAAAAGTTGTACGAAACGGATTTTACGTATATATGTATATATAGTAGGTATAAGCTGTTATAGCAACATCTTCGTCGAAGATTAACATAAAAATCAAAATTTTGAATTTTGAAACCTAAGTACGTGATAAATATCACATGCCGAATGTAACATCTTATTGGCATTTGGGAATAATTAAGATTTATCTAGAAAACAGAACATATGTGTTTTAAAATGCGGGTTGTGACGGTATGTGTTTTAAATCGCAAGGCGTGATAGTTCCTTTGGAAGTCCAAATATACGATAGCTTAACAACTATTTATCTTGTTTTAATTCTTTAAGACTATTTAAAGTCTTAATTGTAACCATAAGAGATTTGACATATCCCAAGTTTTCCAATGACTCACCAAAGTTGTTGAATGATTTAACGATTGGGATGAAATTCACTTTGGTTTAATACCCGATAGGGAGCGGAGTATCTCAGTGAGTTAAAGACTGGGCTCCGAAGCTGAATGTTTCGGGTTCGAATCCGGCTGATATCAAGTAACTTTTCATCGTGGTTTGACACTGGAGTCGAAAGACACCCTTCTGTAGCAAACCCAGCTTCTATAAAGTGGGTATGCTTAATTAAATAATTAATTAGGGGGAAAACTTTACGGTTGGGCGTGATTCTGGCTCGATCTTCTGCCTGCATTATCTTTGGCATTGAAAGAGTACTTCCTAACAGATTACTAAACTCAAAACTCTTCATGAGTTGTAGTGATATGAATATTTCTTTTTCTAATTTTTTATATCTCATTCAGACCACTTGTTGAGAAACTACCCACTGGTAGCACTCTAAAAATGTATTTACAAAAGGGGATCTCGAGGAAGCAAGATTAGAAACTAGAGGGTTTGGATGGTTCCGAACTTTATTATGGAAGGATAGGTATCTGGATTGGGCCAGGCCAGAAACATTAGGAACATTTAGGTCGTTATGGATGATTACATTTGTGACAAAGGAGGATTTTACGAAGGATTGGATACGAGAGGAATTCGATGGCCTAGTGGAGTCCCAGAGCTCAACTCCGTAAATCCAAATAGGTCTTATTGTAGTCATGTATATGAGTCTTTTGTAATTGACTGGGAGCTTAGAGCGTTTGTCTAGTAAGTGCTGGAGTAGTCGGAAACGTCGTGCGGTTTCTTGTCTTTTCAGTCTGGTATGAGGATTCCAAGTTAGACATTTGTCCAAGGTATCGGATTTGTTGAAGGGTAAAGGTGATTTGATGGGATTTATTGGAATTTACTTTAATCCTCCAATTTCGACACCATTCTTCAAGGTTTGTGATGTGTGAAAATCCATCTTTTGAGTCAGAAAACGGATCTATGTTTTCGTATTATACGTGTTAGATTAGACAGCTAGGAAAAACGTGATATAATTAATTTCCCGACGTATGCCAATGTAAGTATTGAAAGTAGAGTGTTACAAGTGAAAGTTACAACTTGGATGATGCGCTCAACGCACCTGATTTTTTTTCTGTTCTATTACCGTAAAGCAGGGCTTTATTTTTGAAAATGAAAACTTATAAATGCCCTGACATTAGAATTAGCTTTATCGACTAGAAGCATTAGAGATAGGTGGGACTTAATAGAGGGGCCTGGCTCGCTATCGCTGACAGTGACCTGCTGGCCCACTTGTGGGAGCCAAGTGCTTCGGGACGGTCTCGGCTTGTTCTTATCTCCGGGGCGCACGCCGGCTATCTTATCGGGGGTTCTGTCTGGGCAAACAGAGTGGATGGTATCGGCTCGCTCCGGACAAACCGAGCCAGTCTGTATTGGTTCAGAGCGAGATCTCGCTGGAAGATGGATGTTATGCCATGTTTGAACAGTGAGCTGCTCTGTACTGCCATTGTATGGAATTCCCTCCAGGGATAGAACAAATAGTATGAGGGGATCGTCTGTTTAATGATAGCTGAAAAAAATTGTTTAAAACCATATATGTATATTTATTTAACGTATTCTTATGTAAAGAATATTTTTTTAGAGATTGGGTTTTTAAATTAGCATTTCTGTTTCTAGAGACATGTAAGTTTTGTTATTTAACAATGATTATTCAGTTTTCGTACATTTCATTCAACTACACACCAATTACACAGAGTTACTGACTACATTGCTGAAGCAAAAACAATATGCTACCGGCGTATTTCTGGATGTTGCCCAGGCATTTGATAAAGTCTGGCACCAGGGACTTCTCTTCAAAATCAAAACAATACTGCCTAATACCAACTATCTCATTCTCCAATCTTTCCTTTTCGACAGATTTTTCTCTGTCCGACAGGGTTTAGAAATTACCTCGATTCGACCAGTATCAGCAGGGGTGCCTCAAGGATCAATATTGGCACCTTTACTTTACATTGTCTATACGCATGACATGCCTACCACCTCCGAAACATTGACTGCTACTTACGCTGACGATACAACAATTTTAACAAAACACCATGACCCCAGACTAGCCTCATTAAATTCACAAAATCACTTACAAAATTGGTGTTCACTTTGAAAATTAGATTAAATCATAACAAATCACAACACATAACATTTACGCTTCGACGAGAAACATGCCCACTAGTTTATATCAGCAACAATCCAATTCCTCAGACGGACACTATACGCTACCTCGGACTAATATTTGACAGAAGGATGACCTGGGGCCCACACGTCAAAATGAAAAGACTTTGAACAAGCGACTGAAAATACTATACTCACTGTTTTCTAAATCAAAATTGAAAATTAGACAAAAAATAGATACATACACTTACCTGCTCAAACCCATTTGGACATACGCCTCACAGCTTTACGGTTCATCAAAGAAGACTCACTTACAAGACTAATAACTGCAGCTCCCTGGTATGACAACAACAAGACTTTAACATAACGACTTACGACAACCAACTATAGACCAACACATACGTACTACTCTCGTTTTCATCTCAAACTACACGGACACACAAACGGACTTATGAACGACATGGCTACGACTGACATGCCCATCATTAGGAGACTAAAAAGCAGCTGGATGAGAGATCTCCTCACCTAAATCAAAGTAATGACCAGGAAGAGACGCTGCTGGGTACTATCCTTCCTCATGCCTATAATGCCAATCCTCATCATCATAGCACGTCTGCTGATTGTTATTACCATGACAGGTGCAGATAAACAATTAAAGAGAAAAAAACAAAAAAAAACAATGATTACGCTAGAACAATGCTTGCTAATTCTGAAAATTCATTTCGAAAATTATGGTCGAGTTTATAAAAAAAAAACTTGTGTACCTTCAGTATGCAGTCGACATAATCGTCTATTGATAGCTAAGATTTACTCATAGTTAAATATGGCCTACATATATTAATACATTTAAAAAACAATTATTATCAATGAATTTAATATATTTCATTGGTTTGGTTTGCTGTCCTTATTTACCATGTTTAATTTTACTTTGATTTCTTACATACTTTCCGAGGTATAATAAATATATATAAATAATAAAATAGTATATATGAAATATATATAATAATAAATGTATTGTGCAAGGATACATCTCTCATTAATTGTAAATAATACAGTTCTGTAAACATAAAATGAACCAGCTATTAAAAAAAACAGAGTCAAACTAGAATATTTAATACATAGAGCGGCTAGAATATTTGCCAGGTGGAATAAACATGGTTTTGTCCCTCCTCCCCTCCTGTCGTTAATTTTAAAATTCAACATATTATAAAAATATTTTAGCTAATATATTTAGAAATTTATATCATCATCGCCTCATAACAATAACACATTTATTTACTGAATTAATGCTAAAACGACCGTAAAAGAAAAAAAAATTTAGAGATAAAATCTCTTCTAAAACATTTTTCACTGTAACAAGACGAAAAGGGGATGGAGTCCAGAAAGAACACGACCATTATCAGAAGAGGTGTTGATATGAAATCCCTTTTTTATTTTTTTAAATATAACAAGAACGATAGTAGTTAGCAAACAATTTTATATCAGTCTTTTGGAAAAAGTAAGAAATGTTTAATTGGTCGTTCGGCGAAAAAAACGCGCTTGATGCTATTTATTTTTATTTTATGTCATAAATAATAAATAACTAAAAGATCAGTTTTAATTAATTTTGCAAATTTTAATTTGCACTTAGAACAAAAAATTAATTATGGGTTTACAATGTTTGTATGTATGTCAGAAAACGTTTAACTAAAGTAGAGTCGGTGTCTGATTCAAAGGTAAAGTGAAGGTGATGGATTTTTTCCATTAGTGTAAATGTTCTCTTTGATATATATTGTACATGTCCTTAATTGAGACAGAATGTGATAATTCACAGTAAAAAAAAAAAAAGGAATGCTCGGAGCACGAAAATTACTCTAGAAATCATTTATAAAGTTGAAACGCTTTTTTTTTTTTTTTTCCACAGACCTCTGTAACTAATAATCTTAACTTGATGAGGTTTTATCGATTTTTTTTTTGCTGTTAAAACAAGATTATTAAAAAAAATAAATTGAGAAGGAGTTGATCGAGGGGTGCGGTCAAATAAATACTAAATTGCTAAAATAGTATTTTAATCGTTTCGACCCACTTTGTATTTCTTTATCAGGACTACAAGAGATACAAAATGTAAAAGGTACATGGTGGAAATAAAAGAAAATGAATTATTTGTAGTTATTAAAATTGCGCAATCATAAAACATAAAAAATATGGACGGTTATTGATCGATTCCAGTTGAAGGACATGATATGAAATTGGATGAGAAATTAAATTGGTTTAGTGTTCGTATCCCCGGTAGATGAAAATTGCTCATTAAAACTTTAATAAATTTTGATTGGCGTACATTCATTCCTACTCGGTTTGAAAATTAACCATTTGCTATTTGGTAAACAGGTTTGTCCGATTGCAGATGATATATCTACATGATATATATTTTAGTCACGTATGTATTATTAATATATTTAAATTTAATTAATAGATCGAGATCAATAGACCATTGTAATGAATGGATGGTCATCGCAGGTGGGTGGGGACGTAAATCAACTTGAAAACTATTTGATGAGCGTTCGGAGATGTCTGATATATTTTATATATATGCATATTTCGGTTTGCATTACAGACCATGAAGATCTTTAGCCGCGAGATGTGGTCTCCTTACAGACGTACACTGCTTTCAGGAGCTCAGATAGCCTGGAGGGGGTCACCCAACCTCAGATTGCTACGAACCATGGTCTCAATGGTGCAGCGTCAGGCCAGCCGTAGCTCCATCGCCGATCCCTTTGGGGCCAATCTGGCAATGTCCTTTCCACTGACTCACTCGGGTTCAAGAAATGGGTCTAGATCCATGGATCATGGCTGCTCGGAGTCAGCAGGCGCACGAGGACCTATTTTTCTTTCTCCGAAACAGACCGTCCATGGACCGAACCTCAGGAGGCTATTAGCATCCTAGTAAACCACATCCCGAATCCCGATTTAAGTACACGGGGTAGAGTATATATCATATATATATATATATATATGCACTAATTCCAATAATTTTCGTAAATGAATCCAGGACTGCTTGTTGGAACAGATCCTATAGTATTGCCACTCTAGAATAATAATTTATTTATTATTAAAACATAACTTCGTTCGTTTTACATTGACAACATTTGACGTAAAAATTGTACGTTACGATGAGCTGAAACTATTCACGAAGTTTTAGGTGGCTGTTAATAATTTGATAAAAAGGGTTCTGTACCTTAGATTATTCTTTTGGCCTTCTCTTATTCTCCTCCTTCTTTTTTTTTTTTAGATATCAATCACAGTGTTCTTTTTAAAGTTTCCATTGACCCTTACCATGTTCCCCTCCGTAACTCACCCTAACCTGCTATCCAGAACCACGGTCAAATAATGGCTTCGACGTAGTAAAAAGTGTAGCCCGCATTCCGTAAATAACATCAAAGAGGAAAGACATCCTTTGAAGCCAGATATAGCCCTTATATTTGTTGTGAGGCCGTCGAACCTATCAACACTGAATAATCAACTAATTACTCCACGATTCCTCGAGTACGAAATCTCTCGCCATTTTTTTTTCTCTCCAATCTCAGAGCGGTCTTCGCCTTCCCCCTTTTGTCCTGGCCGAGCCGTTGCCAAAGATTAGGGCATCATTAAAACCCATCCAATTATAACTTCTTTTTTACAAGACCGACTTCAAAGGCCCCTCCCCCTAACAATATCCCGCCTCCTTTTCAACTACTTCGTTTAATAATTTTAAATTTAACTTCTAACTAAGTCAAAGTAATAGCAACCTAGCTTTATTATTAAGTATGGATTAAAAAAAAAAGTGAAAGAAAAAACAATTTTCTATTTTTGCCAAAGCAATAAGAAATACTACGTAATGCGATGTCATGACATAGGACAAATATTATGTTTTTTAATGTATTAAAAACATTTTCATTTATATAAGCTTCCCCATGCCTGTCTTTATTTCTTGTATTTTAGCACATTTCCTGATTGTCGACACAAGTTGACAGGTGAAAGTAAATATTTAAAACAAAAAAAAAATTATATAATGACTAATAATCTTATATTTACATTTGGAATAACATGAAAATCACTGATAATAAAAGGAGTTGTGTGAAAAGAAATGTAAATGAAACATGATCCAACAGATTTGAAATGTTGTTCGCTATATGTATAAATACATCAAATTATAGCGCGTACATTTCCTTGAAAGAATATTCTGATTAATCTTCTTTAAAAATAATATTACTTAAAAGAATCAACTAACTTAAAATAAAGCAATTAATATAGAATAGCTTTATTTATTTTGCAAAGGAATTGACGAGGAATTGTATAGAAAATTATTATCTTGAAAAACAACTTTATTCTGGGACATTAATTCTGGCCATGAGAACCATTACTGTAAATGAATAACTAAAAAATAAGTAATGAATATATTCATAGTTATCAGAGATATATTTTAAAAAAATACAGATAAGTAATTGTCTAATATAAATTTTCTTTTAAAAAATAAATAACTAAGACAGAAAAGGAAAGTTAAATTAGTTTTATAATCAAAACAGCAATAAAAAAAATAATGATTTAAAAAAATATATTTGTTGAAATATTAGATTAAAATATAACTAGTAAATTGAATTTGTAATGTCATTTACAAGATGAAGAGAAACTAACCATCGATAGTTCACCCAATTTTAGTTCTATATTAGAAGGTCCCGTGGCCATCTTCTTCTCAGTGACTCGGAGGATTGTTAGGAATCGAAGTGGATGCAAAGTTAGGAACGAGTGAGTTTTAGAGCTGAAATTTATTATGGAAGGAAAGATCTTTGGATAGGTTTAGTCAGTAACATATGCAACATTGAGGTCATTATGGATAACTTTAATTGTAACATAATAGGGAGCATTGAGGATTTTGCTAAGAATGTTGGATTGTAATGATCTGAATTTGAAAATAATGATTTATCCAAGTATAAGGGTAGGGACGTTTAGTGTTTGTTATCTGTAAATATGATAAGTCTGCTGAGGGAAATGTAATTGAAACGAACCACCCGTGTTCCTGCTAAGTGAAGAATCATACTGATGTCGATCCAACAAATCATGCCTTCCATTCGCCTATAGATCGGATTCAGCGAAATGCAAATTTATTAGCACCCTACATAGATTTCTTTGACAATTCGTGGCCTTCGTTTGAAAAGATTCTAACTAACAAATTTGAGCAAATTGAGTTTACTGAGTGAGAAGAGTTCCACGCACGCAATTCCACTCTTGTTAGGAATGACCATCGATATACGATATTATCGAAATATCGATATTTTCCTCTACTACTCACTACATTCTGTAAAAAACAGGTAAGATGAATATAATTTTGGTTTATTATTTTCAATAATCAACCATTGTGATTGACCAAAAAATTTAAAAACTTAACCCCCTCTCAAAATTTGAGGTTTCACGTTTTAGGATGCGTAGAATTCGAAAAAAAATTTTTTGAACATTTTCTCCAAAACTACTGAACCGATTTTTTTCAAATTTGGTTCTAAAATAAGAGGTCACCCTAGGATGATGCTAATTCATCGACATTACCATCCGCCTTTTACTTTCAAAATGGCGGCCGAAAAAACCTGCGTCACTATAGACTGTAGCTCCTAAACGAATGTACCGATTTTCTGAACTCGAACTCAAGTAATTTCTCGACCTACATACTAAACGAAAGAGTTGGAAAAAAAGTTACAAGGGATGGTAAAATTAAATTCCGAATAATTCAAAAAGTATAGCCGCTTTCGTTGATCTTGTTTGAAAGTTTACGGAATTTCCTAAAAAACAAAAAAAAAAAAAAAAATCGTTAAAATCGGACAATTAGGAGCAAAGATATGGTTTCCAGTTTTTTTAAATATGTTTTACTCTAAATGTTATATCCTTTGTTTGGTTTTTAAGTTTTGAATGTGTCATTGAAGTAATGCCATTTTTTGTAGTAACTGCTCACTTTTTTCTATGTCTTCATAACTGAATCTGAGGCGAAAATTAAATACAAACACATACTTAAGACATAATAGGACTACTCCTCACATATATAGAATTCGAACGTTCTATCGACCTTAGAGAATCGAATCTTGATTGTCAGAGTCCTATTGTAAAATAGACCTAAAGCTGTCATTAAAGTATTAACCTGTAAAAGGTTTTATCGATTCATGTCTTGTTTGTTTTTGAAGCGTTAAGTGGACGGATTTCCGCTCCTTGAGGTATTGTAAGTAACTCTGTAAACGATTCTGAAGCCCCTATTTATTTAAGGTTACTTAAGAATATATTTAATTTTCTATAATGTGCGAGTATACACTGGGTGTCCTGTAAGTAGAGTGAAATGCATTGATAGAAAACATCAAGATGAGCAAATATCCGATTTCCAGCAGAAAATTTGGAAATTTAAGATTTATGCTTTTTTAAGCTGTACACGTTTTTGTCGAATAGGAAGAGATAACCTAAAAAAAAATTGATTTATGTAATTAAACATTGATCCACTTTAAACTAGACAAAACTTACTTTAAATGAAAGTAGATTTTGTCATTGTTAAAACTATTGAAAGAGGACTTTTCTGAGGATAATCACAGCTTAGTCCCTGTTAAAAAAAAATTATAAATTATTTGTTTTGTTTTTTTATCACTATTCAACTGTACATCATTTACCCCAAATTTCAAAAAAACTTTCTCGTTTAATGAGCTTAAATTTTATATCAATTAAGTTGAGATTTATTAGGAAAAATTGTTTAGATTCACCTCAAGTTGTGTAAAGAAATGGTGTGATCTCCTATCCACTCACTTAAAAGTACTCGTGTTTTCAGCAAATATGATTACAATTAACAGTTGCAAAGCTTTTATTTCTTGTTTTTTTTTTTTCATGATATGGGATGTATTGTAATAAAACTAATTGCGTTAAAATTCATTATATTTGTAAAAATAATAAAATTAAAATAACGATTTTTTAAATATTTTTGTTACAAGATGATTATGTAATTGTGTTTTTATCCCAGATTTCAATCATAGCAATTGAGTCGTAATTAATGAATGACAAACTTAATGTTTCTAGCTCTAATATTTATGTTTTAAAGAAAATAACTGAAGCAATCAGCAGGTTTTTTTTTTTTTTTCAGCGAAAAGTATCAATGAGTTTGTCACTTTAAAGTACGCATTAATTTCTATGACAGAAATCTGGGAGAAAGACTCAATTGGATCTCGAATTTTTTCCTAATAAACCTCAACTTAATTAACATAGACTTAAAATTTATTAAACGAAGAAGTTTTTCTAAAAGTGGGATTAATTTAGTAAAGTTGAAGGGTGTTAAAAAAAATCACCAATATTAATTTGGGACTTTTTTTTAAACGGAACCTAGCTGTGTTTGTCTGCCCAATAGTCCTCTCTAAATAATTTTAACAATAACAAACACTACTTTCATTTACAGTTAATTTTATCTAATTGTCTATGGAGCAATGTTTAATTGCTTATATCAAATATTTTTTAAGTTATCGCTTCGTATTCATCGAAAAATGTGAGTCAGTTAAAAAACTAAAATCTTAAATTTCCTACTTTTCTGCTGGATATTGGGCAATTGTTTATGTAAAGTTTTTTGTAGATCATGATGTCTACTATGAACATTTTAAATATTTCTATCTACTTACGGGGCACCCTGTTTATCAGGATTCTTTTTCTTGAAATAAAGTAGACATATGCAACCTTCGACGGGGCATCGCCCGACTTCGGAATAAACAGGAGAGATTGTTTGGTAGGGGGAACTAGCACAGGGAAATAAATTTAGGATATAAATAGTGCTCGGTCGGGAGATGACGACCCGGTCTCCAGATTTTGGGCCCGTGCCTAAATTCGCCTAGAAGATGAGTCGAAAAAGAAACAAAAGGCCAGAGACAAGGGAGCTCGGATCTGGACCAGTTATGCCGACCGTCTTATTTTAGCGAACAGCTTCCATCTTGGACCTGCAACAGAAATAGAGGCAATCACGGCTAGACTCCGCAATAGTCCGGCTATTCCTGAGTATGTTCGCCATATGTTTGTATGTTCGCATTTCTGCTCGCTCCAACAAACGAACTGGCCGATATTATATGCAGACATCCAAAAAAAAAATAAAAAAAAAGGGTGTCATTATTCACAAACGTCTATAAAATTATACAGTGTAGATTCAATTAAATCTTTATTATTCTCTTCTTTTCTTTTTCTTCTGTTTGAAATACATATCACGTATTTTCTTCTATATATATTATTGATTCCGTTCACAATCCAACCCGACCCAAATACCTTAATATTGAAATAGAATACAGAAACATTCATAGAATAATCAATATCTCAATAATACGTGTTGAATACCACATATAAATTAAGAAATTAGTTAGATATTGAAGGTAACATGATATTTAATTCAAATATAATAAAGATGTAAAGATGGTTGACCGTAGATATAATATGAGAAGGAGTTGATCGGAATGAATTAAACAAATACTATACTAAATTAAATAATACTATTGTTATATTACTGTTTAATTTAGTATTTATTTGACCGCACCCCCCAATCAACTCCTTCTCAAATATAATAAAGGGACTGGAAAAAAAAAATATATAATACTAGATTAGTTAGATAACCCTAAAAAAAGAGATTAAATATCGATTAATTACATCATGGTCTAAACTAAGTTTATCACAAATCGGTTTCGCCAATTCCAGACATATTTTGATGGAAGTTGTTGTATTATATAGTATTACAGATAATGATCAAACAAAACGCCCTTAAGAAACTATATATTTGGATTTGGCTATTCGTTACTTGAGCCCTGTTTCTTTAAAAGAAGACTGCAAGTGGAGACACTCGAACGAACTGTGTGTACAAAAGAAATTTCGGAAAAATAAAAAAATAATCGATTATTGTTGGAAAAACAAGTCGATAGTTGAACACAGGGCGATGGTTTGCTAGGATCGTTATGAGTGCTTGATCACATAAATGGCTCTATGGGTTTTATTTTATTTAAAAAAAAATATTTTTCCTTTATTATATATATTTATATAAATTTAATGTATTTTGAATAGAAAAATATTGATCCTTTTTTTGATTTTTTAGCGATGCAAATGTTAACTTTTTACTTTATGTTAGCACTTAAAATATATTCTATAAGGTTACCTTGAATTTATTTCTTATTTTGTTAAGTTTTTTTCTGAAAACTATTTGAGTCTTCCAGAGCATGCTAATTAAATTGTGTGGTAATTTAAAGTTTGGGATGTACAACATCCCAGAGTGTTAAAATGAGTTGACTTTTTTAAGTGTTAAAAAAATAAACATGTGAAAGAAAAACGAGTTCATTTGATTTTATAATTTTTTTCGATATTCTCCGGAGATTACTAACGAAACAATACAATCTCTTTTTTTTTCCTTATAAAGATGGGAGGAAAATACGACCTTTTAGACGAAGCTATCCTCCTCGGTATATTTTCTCTCATCTTGTTAGATCCAGAATTTAATCTACTCACTTTCTTGAGGAAAACCGAACAGCTGCTTATGTAAAGGAGCTCAAATGAGATTTTGAAATAATAAATTAACACACGATCATAATATTAACATTTAAAATTACTTAAGTTATGAAAACCTTTAAGCATTTGATGAAAAACTCAAAACTACTTTCTGACACCACTTAACAGCACTTTTAATCGTTTTATCCTGCATCAAGGATGTGTTCCAGCTCTCTTTAGGACTGTTTTCTATCGCACTCATCGAAATATGCTACCATTTCATTGGTAATTGGCTGATAATCGTTTGTCTGGAATCGGCGAAACCTTATCCTGACAAACGTAATTTGGAGAGGAGCGAGGCTATTTATTTGGAATCTTCAATCAATCTGAGACTATTTTAGGAAAGTTGATCTCTGGATTTCTCTATGTCCAAAGTAAAAATATAGTGTAGTTACTTTCTCTGATTATTAACTTTATTTAATTATTGAAGGAAGGTAGTTCTACATATCATGGGTGATAAATATTCAGGACGCAGTCATTATAAGGTTTTTATTAATGCCGACGTTTCAACCTAAAAATAATCGTCAGGACGTGGTTCGAGCACAGAAGATATTCAAGTACTCAACTTGACTACAACTGCAGTGCGAACGAAACCCTGGTGATGTCCCACATGCCTGGGTTGAAACGTCGGCACTAATAAAAGCCTTATAATGACTGCGTCCTGAATATTTAACACTGATTAAATTTATTTATTGAATATTACAGCATTCTGTCACATGGACATTGGTTATAGTGAGGTAAGATCACATTCACATTAAATGTACAAAAAATATTAAATAATACATTTAAAAAAAAAATCTAATTTTCTTTCAATCTCGCCAACACGAGATGAGAGAAATTTTCTTTAGACCCATTATTATTAGAAATCGGAAATGATACAAAAACAACACTCATATAAAAACATGAGAGCTTTATGTATATGTACATTTATATACATACTGTATTTATTCAAGAAATTCCTGGGGGGTAGGAAAAAAAAAAAAAAAAAAACATGAGAGAATTAACACATATCTACTCTGGTATTAGGCAATATTTTTATTATCAATGAATTTAATACATTTTATTGGTTTCGTTTGCTATCCTTATTTACCATGTATAATTTTACTTTGATTTCTTACATACTTTCCGCGGTATAATAAATAAATATAAATAATAAAATAGTATACATATAAATAATAAAAAATGTATTGTGCATATTTAACACTGATAAAATTTATTTATTACAACATTCTGTCACATGGACATTGGTTATAGTGACGTAAGATCACATTCACACTATATGTACAAAAAATATGAGATAAACAGAAGCAAAATAACAATTAAATAATACTCGGAAAGTATGTACAATAAATTATATAAAATAACTTATAAATAGGGAAATAAAACAAAACAAAAAACGCATATATAAATATAAACACTATTTACCATCAGGTAAGGGTACCCCGAGGCAGGCTTATTACTCCAACTATGGAGGGAAAAGTGGAATTCCAAGAGATCCCTGCGATACTCTCACTGGTACTAAAGCCAGCGAAGAATGATATAGAGAGCTATGTTCACTAAAGTTTTTTTTTTTTTTATCTTAATGGCTTATATTGAAATTTCCATAGCTTTTCTGTCAATATAATCAATAATGATTCCAGCAGCCAACTAAACGAAATCTCTGTTGGTATCCACCTGATCGTTCCAGAAAGGACAGGGGTGGGGGTAGGAGACACCCTGTCTGACAATTATACGATGAGCGGAGGATACCCCGCCCGAAGCGAGGAGCTCGGTTGGCCTCGCGTCCTGGGGCAGCTCCAACAGTTATAAAGGGTATCATAACTCCACCGCCTTCCACGCACACACGCTCTCTCAATAAATCAATTTCCCTTTTCGTACCGTCCTCAAGTTCGAAATAAATAAACGACTAAATATAATACCGGCCGCTAATTATATGGGTGGCAGTGCAACTGTTGCAATGGTGGGGGCAACTCGTGCTCAGTTCGCTTTTATATCGATGGTAACAGGGAATGTCTCGGTAAGTCGAAAAATTGTCCTCATTAGTTAGATGTCGTGATCATTCCCTAAACCTTCTGCACAATTGCTCAACCCGCTTTATCTTCGGGATCTCAAGGGATACGCATTTTACCCAGTTTCACACCGAGTTGAAGAGGCTTTATCCGTCCTACCGCCGTCAGTATTTCCTTGCTACCTTCCTATACCAGGCCATTAGAACTCGGCGACCCTCTTATATTCTACAGATCCTACAATTCAAACGCTCCTTTCAATCCGGTCCCACAAGATCCCGCACTTCCGACCTCTATCCTCCTCCTCACCGAACTGCTGCGTTTGACAAATCCTTTTTAATTCAAATTTTCTTCCTCCAGAACTTCCTCAGATATTCGACACGCAAAGTCAGTATCCTCTTTCAAATCTCTCCTCTTCAAACACCTAATCCCAATCCGATTGCTCACGAAATGCACTTAAAAACATAAGTTGTAAGAATCTCAAAGAACATCCAGATACTTTTGTTATTCATTGTTATTTTTTTTTACTTAATTTACTTTCTCTGTTTATTTCATATTTATTGTATTCCTAATCATCCTGTAAATATTTAATTGTATTTTATAGACACACCAGAATATTAATATATATTCTGTACTTGTGATTTGTTCTAAAGGGACACTAGTCCCAGAATAATAAAATTATCTTCATTAATTCATTCATAATAATTTTTAACAATGTGCAGATTATAAGTGTAGTTAAAATATCTTCAGTGAGACTTAGAAGACCTTCACAATGCATATAACTCATGAGTACCATTTGCCACATATCGAGTTATTCCTTGTTACCATAAATAAGATTTAATTTAGAATATACTGACAGCCACTATTGGTGGATTCAGCAAAGTTTTGAGGGGCAGACGCACTTGCAAAACAGGTAAAGAAATGTTTTCGTCCAGTAATTTGTCATAGAATAATGGTAAAAAATCCTTATATGGATAATAATAATAATAATAGTTGACGTCTAGGAACCTAAAACACAACATTTTTCCTTAATTTGTTTCTTAAATTCAATTAAAACAGTTTCCAAGGGATTATATTATAACACTCTAGCAACTACTTTCAGCAACAATAATGTTTAGTCAATAAATGAAGAATTTTAAATGTAAATAATATTCATTATTTTTTAAATATTCGTTTTTTTCGAGTAAGGAGTATAATGAAAATTATTTATTTAATATAAAAGTTTAGGCTGTTTAGTTACTTTTTCAAGAAAAAAGGTTTTTTCACCATCCGCGCTCCTACAGTGACAGCTACTCTCATAAAGCTTGTAACTGGAAAAACTTGTTCACAAGCCGAAAGCACGTACGTCTTATTTTATGGATTAGATTTCCCTTAACTTTTTACTGCGTGCTTAAGGAAAACATATTTTTGGTTTGTATCTCCGAATTAAGACAAAGTCCAAGTTTGACTAGTAAAGTTCAAAACCGCACTTATAAAATTGTACCTAAGGCCTTTTTCACAGTTGATAGGTACTATCAACTGTCGAAGCTAAACTTTATAGCGACAGTATTAACAGGAAAGCGAATGCCATACTGGCTATCCATAAGAATCTCAACACAAGGACTCAGGCTCATATCCAGGCTGGGTATTGGACCCTGATGTCAAAGGACCCATACACTCCTTAAAAAAAAATGTGGACCTGACCCTTCATTAAGTTACGAGAAAAGCCAGACCTCTGAGTGCGATGCTGACCTCATTAATTGTAGTATACAAAGGCTGAAGCAAAAGTACGTAGAACGCTCTCTAATGAAGCAATGTATCAAAGACTTGCATTACTCACTTAGCTCGTGTTCCCCTTTCTTTTGTTTCTTTTATTATTTATCTTGCTTTTTCTCTTCTTTTTGTAGTTACCTGCTACCGTTGTTTACTCCCATCTATTGAAACAAACATAAATTATAAGTATGGTAAAATTAAGCCTAAAAATATAATAATGGTAATAACAAATCGAAATCAAAACCAATCCGCTGCCTTTTGGTAAGACCAACTGTAAATTTTTTTTTTTTTATTCACATTACAAATATATGTATATATTTTATTTTTTCCTGTTGGCATTAAAGACCTCCTATATCTTTCACTGCCTTAACAAGTATGCTCAATTTCTGACTGTCTTGGGCTATTCCATTGCAGTTAACTTCACGCAGCTCTATTTCGTCTTTGTTGATTTTATCTATCCATCTGCTCTTTAGCCTTCCACGCCACCTTGTTTTATTTAGGCCTGCTTTTATTGAGGCATTCATTGCTAAGTAGAGTACCAGATGGATTACTACGAGCTACATGCCCCGCCCATCTTAACCTCCGTGCCTTCATATCATGGAATGTTGATTGACTAATTTCTGTAAGCAGTTCTTTATTGGTCTTTCTTCTCCATGTTTTCGGATGACGCTACAGACCATGAAGATCTTCTAGGCCTCATCCCGATTTCCGATTTAAAGTACGGTGAAGGACCACCAATCCTACGCCCAGTCGGTGTGAGTTTCCTCCAGTAGGCTGACGGGCCCCGTCTACCCAGGGAAGGGGTAGCAGCGTGGCTTTCCTTGGTGTGGGCGGTCACCCATCTAAGTACGAACCACACTCGGCGTTGCTTAACTTTGTATGTATATTAACATTCGTAAACCTAAACAAAATCTTTTTTACCGACTTTAATAATTCATTTTTTTTTTTATATACTTTTATTATTTCATATTTTTTTTTTATTTGTCTTCTCACCTCGACTTTTTAGGCTATATGGTATTTTCCTGGGTCGGAGGGTGATGAGCGGTGAATGATCCCTTCCAATTGAAAGAATCCCTTCCATCACCGGGACGCTAACTCATGTTTTTTTTAATCTCATAACTTCGGTTATCTGGTTGCCGGGCAACTCACGGTACTGTGCACACGCGTTAGCCCATTCGGCCACCCCGTACCCTTATTATTAAATTTAAATTAATGTGTTTAAGATGTTAGATATTAAACAGATTAGTACCTCTAGGGTTGGTGGTATTTTTATCCCCTCTCTATCCCCGGATGGTGCAAGCCGCGTGCGCACCGACGAGGGATGACTCCCTAGCACTTTTTCATCCCTATTGGTCGTTAGGATTGAATTAATTAGTCATTCATTAAGAAAGCCGCTCTTTTAAAAGCTTTTATTTTTTTGTTTTTCAATTTTTCTTTTACACATTAACGAAGTTAAGTCTGAATACGTACCTGACACTAAGGGAGCTTTCATTTTTTCCTTCATGAAAGAGTTTTAGTGCGCCATTTTCCACTTTTCTCTCCTTTAGTCCTCTCCCTTGATTCATTTGCTTTTGAAAGTTTCATGTTTATAATTCATCTAAACATTTCAAGACAAACACGGTTATGAATTATTTATAACCCTTAGTCAGACCCCTTTTTATTAAATTATTAACATCCGCCATATGATATTAAATAAGTTATCAATATACTAAAGTGCAGGTCTAAACTTGTATTTGCCTCAAAGGTAAAAATAGAAATAGAATTTTTCTATTATTCTGCTGCAATGTCCCTTAACAATAACGAAATCGTACAAAATAAAAGATGATTTCCGACGACATGGCTTGATGCATTAAATAAAATAATGGGGAAAAACATGAAACATGAAGTAAAAATATGCAAAAAAAAACATGGTGCCCATGGATTATGTGGATTTTAAATATTTTTTTCGAACTTAATAATATTTTAAAAGGTTACATTTATTTAGTAAATTTCATTTAATTTACTTGAAAACATGTGATTTACTTTGAATATTATTAATTTTCAAAAATTATTATTTATAATTGTTTTTACTCTCTTCGTTACCTTCTACAACTCTCTACATTAGATATTGTATATTCTAAAATTCTCCGCTTTCTAACGATTTATTATACGTATACATTCTAACTAGTATTTCCTGAGATTCATTTTCGACCTAGATAAGCATTTTTATTTTTTTCTCCTTTATTCAATTATCAAATTCTTCCAAAAGTTATATTTAGCATTTTTTCGTAACTCTTAACAATGAGAGATAGTTGATTATTTAAAATAAATAAATAAATGATACACCGAGTTTAATCAAAATCGTTTGAGCCGTTTTTGAGGAAATTGTAAAAATGTGTATCTCCATTGACATAAAGTGGCACTTCCTGGTAGCAGATTTTATGAAAAAAGTTGCTGTCACACCTAATGCATATACCTATCTTAAATACGTAATATCAGTTTCGTACGAGTTTTCGTTTTTGTGCTATACTGATAACATTTAAACACAAAGACCATTTTTTGGGACTTGGTTATTTGGACGTAAGAGATCTCAAAACATGTATTTCCGTTAAAACTTAGATTCAAAAATTTTTACGATCGCAATACTTACCCTTACTACATATTACATAGTGTGAAAGTAAAAAAAAACGCTTCAAATTATTTCACAATGGTTTATTATTTCCAAACAATTATATATCTAAAGTAACATTACCTTCCAAGTTACAATGAAAAATAAACAAAAGGTGATTCCAATTATTGGACTGAACTTCTTTTTTAATCATTAGTAATATGCTAAAAAAAAAATAACATTACTTCAGTAACACATTCAAAATTTAAAAACCAAACTAAGGATATAACATTTGGAGTAGAACATATAAAAAAAACCGGAGACCATAATTTTGCTCCTAATATTTCGATTTTAACGATTTTATTTTGTTTTTTAGGAAATTTCGTAAACTTTAAAAAAAACTATTACAATATCAACAAAAAAGTAAAAACTTTTCGAGTTATTCGGAATTTAATTTTACCATCCCTCGTAACTTTTTTTCCAGCTTCTTTTCGTTGAAGTATGTTATATAGATAAATTTAAAGGGCATCGAGAAAATGATTTTAGCGAAGTTTCATTGAAATCTGTACATTCGCTTAGGAGCTACAGTCTATAGCAAGGCAGGTTTTTCGGCCTCCATTTTGAAAGTTAAAGGCGGAGAGTAATGTCGATGAAGGAAGATCATCCTCGGGTGACCTCTGGTTTTATATAAAAATTTGAAAAAAAATTTTTGGAAAAAAGTCCAGTAGTTTCGGAGAAAATGCGCGGACGGCGGACGGCGGACGGACAAAAAACAATTTATTCGTTTTACGAATTCTACGAAACCTCAAATTTTGAGAGGGGGTTAAGTTTTTGAATTTTTCGGTCGATCACAATGTTTCGTTATTGAAAATAATAAACCGAAATTAAACAATGTACAAAACATTTAAAACTATAAACAAAAAACTTGAAAATATATAAAAAATCCATCGCAAATTGTAAAACAGTAAATATATTCACTTCTGAGAAGAAAGAAAGGTATAAATTATATTGTTTTAATAAATAAGCAGTGAGTTTTTATTAAGAAATATAAGTTGAATCTATAATTTAAAAGATGTCTAAGTAGGTATATAATCGGACTGAGAAAAAAAAAAATAGAAAAGTATAATAAATTATATCATTTAATCTTAGATAAAAATTAAATTTACTCTTAGATAAAGTAGAATGCCTTGTGTCATTAATGTTGGTCTAAGAAGCAAGTCGTTTCTACACCCTTGCTTTTATTCCAACAAATAAAATACTTGACATAAATTATATCTAATATATTTGTTACAATCTATTTTCCGATGTATTTGCATTATTACCAAACAGGAGGGGATTAATGTTACATTTGTGTTCGGTTCTTCCGGACCAATGTAATCCACTGAAAAAAAAAATCATTAAAACGAAAATAAGATATTCGAAGAGAAGGATGGTTGGGGTGTTAAGTCAAATTTGGCGTTTGTCTGACTTTGCTTATTGTACAGCAGCCCTGTAATTTCGGCGAATGTAAAAATAAGTAAAATTATTTATTTTTTACCATTTCAATTTGACTGAACTCCCAAACCCATCCTTCTCTTGAATTATTCACTACAGTCACCTATAAACCCACGATTATTGAAAATAAGATAATTTGAATGTACCTTGTTGTTGCTCCATGACCCTATATTTTAATATTTTATTAATTATTAAATTTTTGCTTCTAACTGGATTTTATTTATTTATTTTATTTTTTTTAGTTTTATATGAAATATATACGATCCCTTCGCACTTCAATAGCGGTGAGAACGCGACATATTCCGACCATCAAATATACACTTCAATTCATGAAGATATGAAATAAATTTACGAATACAAAACAGATGCGAACAAGGAAAATCCATCAGCAGCTAATGGCTGAGCTTTCACACCCGAGTATCATTATTCCATGGGGGAGCCATTAACAAACCCCGAAATATTTGATTACGTGTCCATTCCAGTTCGTCGTATTTACCCTGTGTATTTGTAAGGGGAATATGTTTTCACGGTTTCTCTGTTGGGCCAATCACTCCGTAAATATAATTCTCCACCTCTCTGTTTATATATCAAATATTATTTTGTCTGCCTGGATGGTCTATTTAGCGGTATTTTTAAATTCTGCCAGCCATCATACTTTTTTTTAATGTATAGCTGAACAAATTTCAAATTCCAATTATTAATAACCATGTGTATTACAGATCTCTGTTAACCGAAGACAAAGGATTTGGGCATTCTGGGCTATTTCCCTTTTGGCAAATTAATCCGAAGTAAAACTATTTCGACTATAAAATACCCCTCCCCCCAAAAAAAAAATTACTATGTTTTATAAAGAATTATAAAGTTTGTACAGGGAGGTGGTCGAGAATAACTTAAAATAGGAGTGCATCCCAAACTTCAATCACATATCACAAATCTTGCAGAATGGTGTCTAAACTGGAGGATTAAAGTAAATTCCAATAAATTCCATCAAATCATCTTTTCGTCGCCTTTATCGTAAACCTGTCCTACAGTATCCTTTAACAATAAGCCACTTATCCCTGTTGAACAAATCCGATACCGTGTACTCCACTTAGATAAACGTCTAACTTGGAATCCTCATACGAGATTGAAACGACAAGAATCCGCTCGATGTTTCCGACTACTCTAGCACTTACTAGACAAGCTCTAAGCGTCCAGTTAATTACAAAAGACTCATATACATGACTACAAAATGACCTATTTGAACTTACGGAGTTGAGCTCTAGGGCTCCACTAAGCCATCGAATCCCTCTCGTACCCAATCTTTATAAACCAAAATCCTTCGTAAAATCCTTAATGCTCCTTACTTTGTCACAAATAAAATCGTTATTTTAATGTTGCTTATGTTTCTGACCTGGCCCAATCCAGATACCTATCCTTCCATAACAAACTTCAGAACTATCCAAACCCTCTCATTTTCAATCTTGCTTCCTCTTCGATCCGTGACAACCATCCGTAGAAAAGAAGATAGCATCGAGATCTCCTTTTGAAAATATATTTTTAGAGTGCTACCAGTGGGTAATTTCTCAACAAGTGGTTTTATGTTATTATATCCTTGTGTTCACATTTACTGAGTATATTTTTATTTGTAATACAGTTGTAGATATCATTAATAAAAAAAAAAAAAAAGGAGTGGATTCCTTTTACTATATGCCGATATTTTGACCCACAGGTCTTAATCGGGGTTTTATAGCGAAACATGGAGGCGTACATCGTGCCTTAATGCATTTTTCAAATTGGCTGAAGGAAGACATTTTTCATTGAGTTTCATAAAAGTATTCCTTCTTAAAGTAAAATTGGAGTTAGAGGAACTATGGTGCATACCATCCAAGGAGTTTTGTAAAAAAAACATAGCGACATATGCCTAGGTTATTTGGGTCATCAATGCAAGACACCGAAACAGCTGCTAACAGTCAGTAGAGATGGACTTTTGGAGCAAGAAAATCCATAAGAGAATGGATCAAAAGTGAAGGAATTCTGGAAATGATGGAGGTAGAAAAAAATGTTTTTGTAAATATTGAAAAGAAAAGGTTATGCCGGTTCGGACATGTGAAAAGAATGACGCCTGAAAGTTTGGCAAAGATGTGTGTGGAGCTGAAAGTAGAAGGGGAAAGGGAAAAGGGAAGATCAAGGGTAAAATGGAAGAACAAGCATTGGATAGAGAAGAATGGAAAAATATCTTAAAGAATAATTATTTCAAGGACAACCAAAGTAGTGGAAAAGTTCTTAAAAAAAATAAATAAAAAAAAAGAACAAGAAAAATATATCCGATTAATAACGTGGATAAAACGGACGTTTAAAAATTGAGGACTTTTTCAATTATACATGAGTATTAATACATAGGTTTAATAACATTTCTCCAATATGGCCGATTGGACAGAAATATCCAGTTTGGAGGTTGCTGAGCTGGTCTATTAGAATATTGGTTTCAGGTACCACTTAGCCAAACCGCACCCACATCCACTCTGCTCAAAGTCATCGATTAATCTTATCATAAACTTAGTTAGCAACTTACATGGGGCGGCCCGAGTGGGAGAAACGACAGAATCTAGTTGCTTCGCTGCAGGATTTACCCAGCTGGTAGATTGTTAGGATTGTTCCCTTGAGAAATCCCCGCTATCTGATCGTTATTCATCAGAGGATGGCAATTGTACGTCTCATTATTGAGATAGCTGAGATTAGCAAGTAGTCTTCGAATCACGTCTATTTATACATTGCAATTACAGCAATAAAATCTGTGCGCCAATTGTTCGACTTGATAATATAATAATTTGAAGTTTGAACCCCCGTAGTATTTAGTACCCGCCTAGGAATGTATTCAACTTCTAGGCCCATTTTCTAACAATAAAAAGGATGATTGGGGTTTGTTTTGGAGAGAAAAATGGTGATTTAGAAGGAAAAATTTATGAAAATTTTACCCCTTCAAAAATTAACTTTTTTTTTTTAAACGGTACAATAAAATTAATTTATTTTTAATTTTCACTTGTATAAAAGTATTGAAATGGTTTTTAATGGATTGGTTTAAAAAAATAAATAAGAAATGGAAGATTCATTAAATTTCTTGAGAAAAAAAAATGTCCGGTTTCGGTAATAAACTTATTTTCACAACAATTCTCTTAATATTTAGATTCATTTTTTTTTTTTTTAAATAACTGCACCATCTGATTTATTGGATTTTTTGTACACCCAATTTTACGATACTTATCTCATTTTCCACTTAAATCGCTTTATATTAACTATGGAAGTAAGGGACTGATACTTGTTGAATCATAGATAGAAAGCGAACTATTAATACAAAATCAACTACATATGATTACATTTCAATCTCAGTAATCCAAACAAATAGCTACTGATGTCCGAATTATATTCGAAGTTCGAGTTTAAAAAAAAATGTCTACCACAACACTTTTATTATTAACGAATGACAAGGTAATTAAACAACCAGATTTTTTTCCTTAACTTAATTACGATTAACCACTTCCTAAAGGTTGGATGTGCTCTATGAGGTTTCCTCCGACTTTCTTCCATTCGATCCATGGGTATTATAAGAGAAGAAATAATTTTCTGCCAAAGCCGGGCTCGAACTTGAGACCGGTAGAACAGAAGAAAAAGAACCTACTTCTAACTTAGCAATTCCGCTTTCTTGTTCGGGAAAGCTACTTAAACAAAAGATTAAAATGAATAAATACATTTAACTTTACTGACTGTATACAGGCTTTTAACTCAATTGAATATATTATGTATAATAACAATACATAAAAAAGACATTTTAATCTTTTACTACCATTTTCCCTTGAAGTGGTTGAGGGAGAAGCACAGAGATCTTCTCTTTTCGTTTTATTATATCATTTTTATTATTTATATATTTTTTTAAGATCATTTAAATTCTATTTTATTTATTTATTTTAATTTTATTATTATTTTCTTCCTTCATTATGATATTTTATTTAGTTCTTATTTCGCTGTATATTATTTTGAAATTACCTTATTTATTTTTTGATTTTGTAAATATGGTGTGAATGTGCTCTCTGAACTCTATTATAAGTGTCCTTAATTGAGACAGATTGTAATATTCATCAATGAACATCTATAAAGCTACCATTTTATTTTAATAAAGGGGCACGACGAATTATTAGAAAATAACCACGGGGCTGGGCTTGAGATTATTTACACATGAGGGAAGATCGCCTTTTGTGAACATGAAGCGGTATGATGGTAACATAGCATACTTTGAAAAAGTAATTTTATTTATTACAATTAAAACATTTCTCATTACAGATATGTCTGATATACTTAAATTAAATTGACTAATCAATATTCTTCCTTTATCTAATGTAGATGTGGAAGTAAACTTGGCGATTATGGCGAGATTATAGATTATCTAAAATAATTAGTGTCGATCATCAGATTCAATGCCATTGTTAATTTTGTATAAATGTTAATTGCATTTTGGCAATAAATTCTATATCTGATGGATTACTTGGAAAATTATCAAATTAATTCACGCTTTTCATCAAGTTTGGAATTCTTGATTATTCGCGGAATAGCCACATAAACATTTCAATGAATTCTATAAACATAACAGTCGAGGAATTGTGGTTGAAAAGACAACAGTTTGAAACAATAAAGATTAATCCAGCAGTCTGTTTTAAATGATACAGTTTTAATTCCAAGTGTTTGCTCCCTCGGCCGCAATGCTGATCGAGTGTGTTTATTTAGGTCTCTGCGCCCTCGCAAATATTCGCCGGGCTTTGAGTTACCCTAGAATAGAATAATCGCTGCTTTCAGTCCACTCTCCTCTACTTCGTTGCCCCGATTTCGTTGTTTCTTTTTTCTCTTCTCCTTATTTCCATATTGAAACAAGTTGAGGTGAAGAGAATGCAGAACATGCACACCCAGAAGAGACGTGCCGCTACGCGACTGATAACGGTTATCTTTACAATCCAGCTTCTAGTTTTGGAGCAGTTGTTCGAATACCGAGTGCCAGTGGGCGTCTTTAATATTGAACACCGTTTCACCGAACCAGGTCCCAGCTACGGAATACAAAGCCTGTAAAAGCTTGTAAACAAGGGGCAGGCTGACTGCCAACTGTTGTGCCCAATGGGGTCATTCCCTGTTAGTGATCCTAGGCCATCGTATACTGATCAAATATATTCTCCTAAGTCCTGATGTCTAAGCGCATTTGAGTTTTTGCTGGTTCTCTGGTATTCAAAGAAAACAAATCTAGTTTGTCCACTCACACGACTTTCCTACCTATTTCGGAAGTTTTTTTATATCTTTACATATGCCCATCAAGAAACAAAAAAAAAAAAGTTGAATTAGATTTATTTTCCAGAAAATTGTTTAAAGAAAAGATTTGAGTACGATTTATTTGATAAACTAAAGCAATGTAAACCGGCTTGAGTTAGATCAGTGTAAACATTTCAATAGCCTCTAATATTGCTGATCAAAAACATTTTGCCACAGCCTAATTTTGTCAAACAATAATTTCTGTTAAATGCAGAAGAAATAGTGAAGCTTGTGTGATGAAGGCCTCTTAGGAAGGCCGAATTGCATTTCCGCACAAACCGCCAATAAATTAATTTTTTTTATCACGCTAAAAATCATCTTCCTGGTCAAATCAACATCCTACAATTTATAAATAAAAAATTAACAAAAAACAACTTTTTTTAAAGTGTTTTATATCTTAACTAAAACAAATATTTAATCCTTTTAATGTGGATTTTAAAACTTTTTTCTTTTATTTCTTGATGTTTACAACTGTATTATACAAAATACAACTAGTAAGTGTGCACTCAGGAATACAATAACATGAAATCTCTTGTTGAGAAACTAACCACTGATAGCACTCAAATAATAAATTTACACAAAGGCCACCTGCTTTTCAGACGCCTCGGAGGGTTATCAGGGATCGAAGAGGAAGCAAGAGCATTAAGGATTTTACGAAGGATTTTGGGTTGTAAGGATTTGATACGATAGGAATTCGATGGTTTGGTTGAGTCCCAAAGCTCAACTCGGTATGTTCATATAGGTCTTATGTATATGCAATCATAGTTTAGTTAACCGTACGGAGTCCGTATGTCAGAAATGGCTAGGTAGGGTGACAAAGAGTTATGTAAACGAGGTAGCGTATTTGTTTAACTGGAATAAGTGGAATATTATTGAAGGATACTGTAGGACAAGGAGTCATAGGTTGACGTCGGAGACTAAAGGTTATTTGATGGAATTTATTATAAATATGTATTATTTCCTTTTTTTTATCGTTAGTTCAAACATTTGATGAAAAACTCAAAACTACATTCTGACACCACTTAACAGCACTTCTACTTATTTTATCCTGAATCAATGATTTTCATAGAAACCCGATGTGTTTTAGTTGACTTATTTTCGTTTGAGCATTACCTGTAATATTATTTTAAAACTATTTTTATAAAATTAGAAAAACTGCTAGAAAAGTCTTAATGAAGTAAAAGGTGGACCTAATACTACGTACCCCTTTTTTCATCTATGTATCCCTAATCTTTAATCGGAAATAGCCTTTTGCCGAGAGCAGAGTTCAATATAATAATGGCCCATCACAACGACTTAAACTCATTAAAATAATTATTTAACAATGCACTTGGACCGAATGAACTTTAAAAATTAAGGGCAATGCTTTGAAACCTATAATTTAATCCATGTCAAAAATTGTTTTTACTTGATAAAATGTTTTTATAATGCCGAGAATTGTAGGATTATTATTTATAGTGATCGAAAATTATTGATATATATTGGTGCGGTCATGTGAGTGAAGTAAAAGCTTATCAGCGTGCCGCAGGCGAGCATACAGAATACGGCCGGCATGTGGTAAATTCCATGTCCAACAATGGCCATTTACTTGACAATGGATTGAAATTTACTCAGGGCTGAGACTGATTGCGGGGATGTGGTGGGGGTGAGGTGCGAACTTCTATTAAATATTAATAATTTTTTTTATTCCAAATCTTTATTTTAACCTGTATAAATATTCTCACAATAGCAGCAATCAGCAAAATGTTACCGTAACAATGCCGCGAAATATTTTTAGTCCGACAAAATTTTCACTGACAGGCCGCTGTATGTATTTATATTTCATTGTGGGTATTTTTATTTATTTAAGCACTGGTATGTATACAAATTCTGATTTTTATATTGTTGTTATTCATGCAATTAATTTCAATATAATATATAGCAAAAAGATGCAATAGGCCCACTTGCTGGACTAAGCCTCTCCCACAACTACCAATACCAGTACAATATAATAAAAGTATAATATATATATATATATATATATATATATATATATATATATATATATATATAAGTTTGCATTTATGGCAACCGCACTTATATATGTACATAATAATAAAATTTATATCAAGGAAATCACTTTATTTTACTTTTATAAATTTACTCAATGCTTTAATTCATTTACATTTCTTGACGACTTTCGGACAATTTCGCCCATTTTCTAGTCTAATAATTATATAGCATTATTTTATAATCCATATAATCATAATTTTATATAATTATTGCAAAATTTACATCCTCAAAATCCTTCAAATTATAAAATTCATAAATTATTATATATTGTAAAAGGGTGTAAAAACAATTGTGGACAGTCAAACCATTTTTTTTTTTATTGAACAGTAAATAGTACAATGTGCCATTAAGAGGCAACGAGTAACAAGACTAATTGGGTCCATTCATACCATATCCTATATATTATTTCTAAAAGGTGTGTTTTTTTTGTCGGTACGCCATAACTTCGTCAATTCTTCATCAAATCCAATGATTGACCATTCATTTTGAAGATATTCTTCTCCTTCACATGTGAAAAATAGTCATATTCCCCCGAAATTTCTGGGAAAAAAGTTATGAATTAAAAGAAACTTTATTTTCAACTTATAACTCAAAAAGTATGCATTTTTTTCTTGACTGTATGCCATGATAGTTAGAAAGATCACTAAATTACCTACAAAACAAAAACAAAAAAAAGTAAAAATCGGACAATTATTAGCAAACATACAGTTCATTAATTTTGGTATACTTAATAATTTCTTCCTCTTTACAGATATTACATTTACTATCTTACTACCCTTTTTACCTGGCTGGTTGTCTTTAACTTAACAAATGTCTTTAAGAAATTTTATTGTTTCTTAAAGACATTTGTTTGTTCTAAGATTTTATTTTTTTAATAATTTAAAAAATCACATGATCAAGGCCTTATTTTGTCTTTATTATCTTTCCAGTCAGCGTAAAAAAATAGGTCCTAGCAAAGCAATTTGTACAAATATTTTAGTCTATTATGTTAAATGGAACATTGTAATCGACCAAGGAAAAAGTATTAATTCCTTCCTTACATGATATATATCATCTACTTATTTCCATATTGTTTTTCTATTCCTTCACTAAACAAAGTTTTCTGCGTATTATTCGCACGGGCCAACTAGTGTATACTAGTTTATTCTATTCATTTATTTTTATTCATTCATTTATTTATATTATTTTTTTTATTTCCCTATTATATCTATATATAATAGGGAAATAAAAAAATTAATATAAATAAAAATAAATGATTAAACTAAGAAAAAGTAAATATAAAAATAGAATAACATACATAAATAATACATAAGCGAAATAAGAAATAAATCAATAAGTAAAAATAATATAAATCATCTTAACACATTCATTCCTATGTAAAATAAATCAAAAATTAATAATTATTTTAAAATTACACGGAATTCTTATACCAGACTGAAACGACAAGAAACCGCTCGACGTTTCCGACTATTCCAGCACTTACTAGACAAACGCTCTAAGTTTTCAGTTAATTACAAAACACTCATATACATGACTACAATTAGACCGATTTAGACTTAGGGAATTGAGATATGGGGGTCCACAAAGCCATCGAATTCCTCACTATCCAATCCTTAAAATTCAAACTCATTCGTAAATCCTCCATGCTTCTTATTTTGTCACTAATAAATTCATCCACAACGACCTTAATGTTCCTAATGTTTACGATTTGGCCCAATCCAGATAAATATCCTTAATTACCCATAATAAACTTCAGAACCATCCGAACCCTTTCGTTTCTAACCTTGCATCCTATTCGATCCATGATAACCCTCCGAGGCTCCGAACCAATGTATTTTTTTTCTGAATACAGTTGAAAATATCATAAATAAAAAAAAAATTACTCCAATGCTACACATTTTTCTCACATTAAAAAACAACTTCAGTGGACGTTAGGCTGTTATTTTTAAAGGTGACGAAAATGTGTAGCATTGGAGTAATTTTAAAATAATTGTTGACTTGATACAGTTGTTTTTATAATTGACTACACATAATAATTTATGATTTTTATAATTTGAATTATTTTAAGGAGATGAATTTTGCAATAATTATATAAAATTATGATTGTATGGGTTATATAATAATGCTATATAATTATTCGACTTGAAAATGGGCGAAATTGCCCAAAAGTCATCAAGAAATTAAAGCATTGATTAAATGTATAAAAGTAAAATAAAGTAATTTCCTTAATATTATTAATATATGAATTCGATTTTGATGATTTAATGAAACACTAGGTACATAATATTATCGGATTTTTGCCATAATATATTGAGGACAAAATTCCATGTTACCCTACCAATTCTCTATAATTTGATAAAATTGAGATAAAAAAAAAAGTTCTCATATCTTTAGCAGTGGTTGGCTTAAATATTACTATCCCATCAAGATATTCTATCCCATACCATAATGGCAATTTCTTGGTATTCTTTACATTAAACTACTGTAAATTGGACATTTAAATAATATATGATGAAGTGTTTTCTTTAGTATTACACATTTTGCACTGAAGTTGTGTAGTAATTTTCACAATTTTATTATTAACAAAAATCTTGATCATATATTTTCCCGAGAGGCGTATCTTAATTTTCACGATCGCAATACTTTCCCTTATTCTATAATTCTGATGTAGATAAATTAAAATAAAATCGATGCTATGCAGAGTCTATTTGACATACTTTTTATTTGTTATGTTGTATCAGTACCAGGTGTTTTGCAAATAACTGATAAAATTTAATTGATTTGTTGATATTCTATCCTGATTATAATTATATCATTAAGAAACAACTTACTTATGCCTATGACATGTTTAATTCGTTGAGCTTGTCTTTCAAGTCTCTATTTAAATTCAACTGTAATTTTCTCGGAAATGAGATCCTCTGGTAAATAATTCCGTTCTCGGTTGCTTCCAGCCTCCCGTTAAAAACTTTTCCCAACAACCGACTTCGTAAAACAAAGAAAAGAAAGAAAAAGAAAGAAAGTTGCTGAACCGCGCCGCTGAGGAGGAATTCCATCAGTGACTTGACAAAGAGACGTTCTGGGTCAATGTTTAATTCGACGCCGAGGATTAGGACTTTACATCTGGGGGGAGGGAGGGGGGCTTTCTGCTTCGACGGCTGCTAAATTTGTCGAAATCCTTTTTAGTTCCTCTAGATTGGATTGTCCCGCTTCCTTCGAACTCAAACTCGTTTGAATAAATTTGTCCTGAATTGAGTACTCATTTTGTATTTTAAGCGATTTTAAACACCAATTGCGATTCCTAGCGTTTTCACCCGCGATTAAATTCATATTATCATACCTGATTCATGGATTCGAAGTCAGTATATGGTCGAGTGCATATTTTTTAACTTCCAAAATTATTGTAAGTTTGTAAAAACAGAAGTACCCATCACCAAATGAAAACTGATTTGACAGAAAGCTTCTTCATTATGTACGTTTGCGCTACGTTTTGTAAGTTTGTGGTAAGTTTTAATTTATGACTGAAAGAAATAAACATGTCAGATCTTGGAGTTCTTCTAGTCGCAGCATTCGTAGTGTGGAAGTCGTCTTTGCCCGGCTTATAGTCCCAAAAATCGATCTTATTGCAGGCGAAGGTTTGATTGTGAATTGTGAAAGTGTATGTTATTCTGAGTAAAAAGAACCTTTTCTGTCGTTCCAGAGCCACTGCTTTTAAAAATCGAAACAGAAAATCCATTGTGAAAAATGTGAGAAAGGTATTTTTTTAACTTGTATATATGGGTTTAGACATGTAAAAAACAAAATTGCTAACGTGGTCCATCAAAGAAAAACTTTTTACAGCCAAAAAAGACAGATTTTTTTCTCGATATTTTTTGTTGTTTTTTTCAGCAAACTTTGCATCAAAGCGAAAAATATATTCTTTGATAAATTATATAACGTTAAATTTTGCGTCAAAAGAGTACATAAACTTTATAATTTGGTTACGCGGTAAGGTGTAAAACCACGGTAAAACCAAGGTGTAAACGCAGATTTTTACCAAATTTGTTAAAAAGTGAAACAAATGGCTATAAATGGGCCTGTAACTTGGAAATGAGTTCCCTGAGAAGAAAATTCATGCAATCAAAGTTGTTGAGCTTCAAATTTTGCCTCAACTGAGTACTGTCATTTTTATTGTAGGCCAAGTATATATCTCGAATCGGGACTCGTTTTCCCTTTATAAAATTCGGTATCTTTCGAAACATCGTTTACCAAAATCCTTTGCTGTTGAGAGGTGGAAAAGAGGTTTATACCGCATGTAACAGACTCTAAACTAAAAATAACGCAGTGGAATATAAACCCATACTGTTGAAATATTGAAAATCACGTTTACCTTCATTATCAATTTCTAACCATCGGGAGATTATCGATTTTGTTCGCAATGAGTGACCTGCATTGAATTACTTATTAGGTCCTGTCCATAACTCACATTTTCCAAGATTGTCCGTTTTATAGTCATAAATTAAATGACTTAGAAATATCACAAAATATATCACTAGCCTTAGGAAACGACAGCAAAAGAACTGACGAATTAATAACATTTATAACTAGGGTAAATGAAAGAGCTATAATATAATTTCTATTCATTTTTTTCTCTTAGTTAATTTGTTTTCCTATATATATATATATATATATATATATATATATATATATATATATATATATATATATATAGAGAGAGAGAGAGAGAGAGAGAGAGAGAGAGAGATAGATTACCTTTTTTCCCCTTATTTTATTTTTTTACTATTATTACTCTTTTATTTATTTATTATTATTTTTTTATTTGTTGTATGTATATATTTTTACTTATTTATTCTCTTTTTTATATATTATTTTTTATTTTCTCCATTAAACCTACCAGCGAAATATTTTCATGGGTAAGGCGCTAATGACCTTTATGTTCTGCGCCTTTAACATTAAACAAACAAGTTTTAATTTATTAAAAAACTAAAATGATATTTTTATATATTTTTCTTCTTGTGATATAAGTACAAATTCCCTGATTTTAACCTCAATCTGGCCTAAACAAAGCAAGTGAGAAAAATATTATTTTGTAATTTACTTTTTATCAGGAAAACAGAACTTTACTCTTTGCTAACTATTTATCTTATTTTAGTTATTTATTTTTAATACATAAGGCAATGTTTCGAGCTAATTAGTCCTTATAATCTTCGATTATGTGTAAAAGTATTTATCGCACATTTAGACTTTAATTTTAGTCATTCAATAAATAAGAAACTACAAGTATTACCTAATTTCAATTTATTTTTTTAAATTTATATAAATAAAAATTCTGCTTCTATTCTTCTTTAAATGATTTTTGGGCCAGGATCACCAATAAATTATTTTTTTTTTCAATGTTTCGGCTTCATAAGCCATTTTCAAGCCTGAGCTGTCATGAAACTACTTTATATTTTTATACGAAAATTGCTTTAATAGTGATTTTTAGTTTTTTTCGATTTGGTTTAGAGATGACTAAAAAATAAATAAGGTGTTAGATTGTTTGTACTTGAAAATGATTCATTAAGCCGAAATATTGACAGCAATAAAGTGTCAGTAAAGAAAATAAAGTTTTGGTTATCATTTAAACAATACATTTTTTTTTTTCTAGATAACTTTCTAATTTCTAATTTTTGTTTCTTCTTAATTTAATTATTCTTTTTTTATGTTTCAGGTGAGTGGGTGCTCTTAAATCACTAAAGGTGAGATTAGTATAGAATTTATTTAAGGATTTCTAGTTGAAACGTCAAAAAAATAAAGAATTCCAATCGCCTTAGCTTACCTATCACTTTATCGATAAACCGTATAATGAGATGAAGCTCCAGTTTCCAGAACTCGGTTGGGATAAAAATTTTTTGGAGTAGGTAATGAGGTGGGGGTGGTGTTCATTAGTGGCACGTTAAGGGCGAGTCCTTAGAAAGTGGGTACCGCAACCATCTGCCCTGTAATGAGTGCGCACCGTGAAATATCTTTAGTTATGGAACACACTGAGAATCCTTGGTGTGAAGGAAATCGACCGAGTTATTTTGGTAGGTGTTTCACGGTGATAAAAATGGCGCGCCGTACTAATAAGAAACTATAAGTAAAATTACTTTTTAAAAAATCGTCTATTTTGCTGATATATAGAATTGTCAAAGTTTTGTTTGTTTCTTAAATATTTTTAAAAAGAATTTTAGTGTTTTTCATATTCGCTATCCCCAGTGCCTGAAGTTTGGAGAGGAAATTGGCAGACAGTTTTTCCGTTGATGTGATTAGTCTTTTTTTTTTTTTTAATGAAATTTACTAAAAATATAAAGTATCAGAAAATTATAACATTGATGCGGAATGACAGTAATACACGTATATAAATACTGTCTTATAAAAAAAACAAAAAACAAGCGTAATACTGATAATATGATGTTCTTGGTAGCTAAGGCTCAAATAAATAACGTTCCGGATGTATAAAAAAAATACATTATTTGTTTTCTTATCGCTTATAATTTTGTGTGCATGAAAATTTATTTTTGGTGGATTTCTTGAAGAAATGTTGTAAAAAGTAGTACTATATTCATTTAAAAAAAATGCTTTTGTGTTTGTCATGCTCTGAAATTTTTTAATCTACTAGCGAAAACAATCTTCCAACGGATTGCATACATGAAAATCATGCCTGTGATCTTTTGTTAACTGAGCAACAAATTATTTATTTAATTTTTCATTATAATTGAAAAACTCTTATTTATTAAAAAAAATTGTCAATTATTTCTTGATTATCAGTACATGATAAAATATATTACCTTAAATATTACACAATATCATTATATTGTATATTTACCTGGCTTTTAGGGCTATAACTTGTTTCTTTTTTTGTGTAGATGATCATGATTAATTTTTATGTTAACTGTTAAGTGCTTGAAGAATTGTAAAAACTAGAGCTACTTGTGGTATTTAAAAAAAAAAAAAAATCAATTTATGTGGTAGGCATGCGCCGAATTCTTTCACTTAATTTTTCTTGTTTTTTTTTTTTTTCAAGTTTGATAGAAAAAATTATCAATATAGGTATTATGAAGTATATTATTTAAAATATAATAAGATATCACTATATGGTATGCTTAGCTGGATGGTTATTACTTTTTTTAATATTGAAAAAAAATTTGGGCTATACATATATAAAAAAATGACAAAAAAATCTTGTTTTAGCTATGCCTTGAATTCCTTCGCTATTTTTTTTTTTTAACAGATAAATAACCTTCCATCAGATTTCATTTTTAAAAATCCTTCATGTGGATATTTTTAACTGAACAAAATATAAGTTTTTATTTTTAATTTTAATAATTCTTTTTTATATAAAAAAATTAAATTAATGATAACTGGAACTGAGAAAGATGTTAATTTTTGTAAGAATCATACGTAATTTTAAATGATCAAATAGAGACAATCAACAAATTTAATAATTATGTATAAATCATATTTTAACATGAATAAATAAAACAAAACTTAAAAAATAAAGTCACTAAGAGGTTTGGAGGGTAAGAAGTTAGGGGTTGAGATTGTTTTGAATACTGAGAGATGGGTCACAGGAGTGGTTTCCATGGCTACCGGTACATCGATTTTAGCTGTTAACAGAAATTTCTTTCTCTTTAAGGTTACTTTTTCGCTCGACCGGTTTATTTATACAGTGTTAGGCCCTTCCTAAGGGCTGCCACAATTTATCTTTCAAATTGGAAATTTAAATTGGCTATTTTTTTTTTTTTTTCCTGGCCGTGGCTTTTAGTTGGCGCTGGTAGATAGTGTGTTTACACAATCATAATTTATGTATGTAAACATGAGCTTTCGCCGGAGACGAAAATAAACATTAAAGAGTTCCCATCCTCGTTATTTATACCCTTGTATACATTCCAGAATCGGCGAATTTTTTAAATTAATAATATTCATCAATTAATTTCCTAGCTACTACTTTTTTCTAGATATAAACAAAATAATTCTTTCATAGATAAAATATATTTTTTATTTTTATACTTATTTCAGCTTGTATCTCTGCCGTTTTTAGATTTCTATTTATTATTTCATGTATACAGTGTAAATACACTTTTAATAAATTTTCGTTTTAAATGTATACATTCTATTTTATTCAATAATATCGGAATTTATATATTCAATTTTATGGAATGATTTACTAATAGAAAAAAAAAATTATAACATCACATGGTGAAACCATGTATCTGACAAATTCCAACTTTTCAGTTGATCAAAAAAAACCTTTCATAGACTGTGGTCAAATCAACAGACAATATGAACAACTATACAGAATACTGAACAGAAAATCTAAACTTTCAATTGAAAACAAATTACTTATCTACAAGACAATCCTGAAACCTATGTGGACATACAGACTTGAACTGTGGGGGACAGCAAAATTATTCACGAAGATTTAGGTAGGTCTTAATAATTTGATGAAAAAGGGTCTGTACCGCGAACTGATAATTCTTAGCAAAAGTGATGATTAATCTAATAATAAAATAATTTAAAATCAAAATATTTTATGCGTAAACGTTGAAATGTTGAAACGTTAAACATTGAAATATGTTGAACCGCCATGGAGTAAAGTACTATTTCGACTTGTTAAGTTCTTTTTGGACTGTTGATGTGATAAGTACTTTCTCTAGTCTGTATTAATACCAAACCCTATCCTAATGCTTTCTAAATTTATTTAATTATGCAAGGAATTAAGTAACTAGTATTCGAGGAACTTCGCGGCGTAATCTTTCAGTGACGTCCTTAATTGTCCAACATTTCTAATTTTAGAATATAATTATCTCATGAAAATTGCGATAGTTCAGTAAGTTCTAGTCTACTTCTTCGTATTACCACTTTATGCGATGTCTTAAAAAGTATTTATATCATCGCTATGAATATTAATTAGGTATATATACCTAATTTGAGATGCATGCCTAATTAGGAGATAATGTGTTCCTATATAATCCTAATTAAGTATGTATACCTAATTACTAATTAAGCATGCATACGAAAAATGAAGGATACCCAATTGAATTTTTATTCAATTCATTAATAGATTTTTTTTTACTATTGTTCGACCAGTTTACACTAATACACTTCTTTAAGGTTATTATTGTAATCAAACCTGAATACTCTAATAAAAATACGTCTAATAGACTGCTTTAAGTTTAAAAAAAATTAAAATCCACCATCATCATACTAAGTTTTTAGCCATTATGTTCTTAACAATTGTCTTAATTTTAATATAGTATGAATGTGATCTTTCATCATTATTTCTACTCATATTTTATCATTGTCCTTAATTCAGACGGTACATAAAATTATTCATTAAATTAAGGTTCAAATATAAAAAAAAATTTAGATGAAAATTCTTGAAATTGATATCAGACCATTTGTATTTTATTTCGCAAAATTTATTTCCTCCTAATCTCATTGTTTTCAATCGATACCTGTCTTTTACATGTATTAAATATGTATAAAATAACATACCGATCTTCAGAAAGAACTGTACTTCTACTACTTTTGGTATATAAAGAAAGATTATGGGTTATGATCAGTGATTAAGGGTTGTTGATGAAAAAAACAAGAAAAAAAATAGAATTATGATAAAAAAATTCAAAGTTTTATATTTAACTAAAACATGATATATTTATCTAGCAATAGTATTTATATTTAACGTTGTATTATTATTCATAATTAGTGACCAGATTTTCGTGCAGTAAAAATTCGAAAAACGTGCAAAATCGTGTAGTAAAAACTGAAAATATTTAAAATTGTGCAATTGTTTTATCACATCGAAATCAAATAAAATGTGCCATAGCATGGGCATCCGGTCTGTACTTAATATAATAAATTAAAGGAAATAGATGATTTTTGTTGTTTATTAGGTGTTAATTAAACAATTTTAAATATTTATATTTTTTTACACAATAACTGCACGTTTTTTTTTTTTAATTTTTATTGCATGAAAATTCATTCCATATTTATAATACACACGCATACATTTTACAATTTTGTGTATGAAGCTTAAGAGGCCAAAATCGTACGTCAAAAGTTACATTCATATTATCCCCCAACCTATTTATTTATCGAATTCCAAGACACCTTTGGAATATTTAAAAGATTTATTTAACCTTCATCAAGTACCAGTTTTCTACCAAAAAAAGTTTCGAAGCTATTAAAATTCATGGAATATTCTTTTTAATTCTACTCCCTCTAACGAGTGTCCTCCTCGACCCGGGGAATAATTGATGTCAGATGAAGTTCCGACGGGAAAAGTTGAGCCTTTGTTGAGACCAATCAGGAGCTCCGGAATGGGTTACATTTGCAGAAGGAAACTTTTAATTGGTTCCTTCCTTGGAGGAAAGGTATACGGCCTTCTGGGATACGTCCAGGGTTAAGGTTATTTTTCTCCTACTTTAAAGTTGAAGATCTTTCGCAAGAGATACATTTTTATTGCCTTGTATCTAAGAAGTGAACTTATTGAAGCTAACTTTTTACGTAGTATTTATGGAAATAAATAAAAGGTATATAGCAGCCGAGTTATCATTATTATGCAATCTACGTTAAGCGTAACATGGCGCAATTTGGAGAAACTATAGTGTTTAACTAAGGGTTCAAAATTCTTATATTATGTCAATGATATAATAATAATATAATTTATTTAAATTATTAAAAATATAATAATTAGTTTCTTTAGTACATTTATGTACAGGGGTGCCCACCTCCCTTCCCCAAGACCTATGGCGCAAGAATATATTCCACCTCTCTCAAGATATTTTATTGCTTTCCTCTTCTTAAAAACAGTACAAGCTAAATAAAGTAGAATTTTAAAAAAATTTAGATCATATACAATTACACTTATAACGGTCTGTTATTTCTTTTCTCTTTGTCACCTGGGTTTATAATTCATAACCCCTTCGAAATGTGCCATCCTTAAAAATTTTGGTTGCGGAACTTGAACTCCATGAAACTCCTTTCTGGGCACCTCTGTTTATGTAAATTTATAACCCAAGGTGCCTATATAATGTAAGGATACTTTAACTAATCTGATGAAGAATTGATTTGCTTATAACTTGCGAATTTTTAAATATTTTTTTATGAAATTCATATACTATAAAATAAGGCTGTGTTTTATTTCTTCACCATATTTATTTCAATTTACATAGCTACGTTACAGCCGGTAAGCCATTTTCAAGTCATCTATAAGATAAACACATCTATAAGATATATTTTGATGCAATTCTACACTATATGATGGTTTTATTGGTCCTATTTAATTTAATATTCTATGAATTATAACACTAATTAGGTTAAGTCAATTTTTTAATTTGTAATTAACACTACCAGTTAATTTGTAAATTAAAAGTAACCCTAGATAGAATGAGGTTGCTTTTTTCATCCAACCATGCTTTTTGCATGTAGTCCAAAGTCTGATTAAATTATACGTGTGGTTGGAGGTTGCACATTTTTATATATTTGTTTATACTGCTCATTTATTAAGGCTATAAAATTCATATACTAAAAATTGGGTTCCAAACCTGTTCATTAAAAATAACAACAAGTCATTTCAAATGGAAATGGATTTAATCACTGTTTCAACTAAACCTCCTATCTTTTCTGGAATGAAAATCTAGCCTTCCAACTGATTTTTTTTTTCCAATGGGACTCATTGGCAAAAACCCAAAACTATCAATCTTTTATTGTATTTTATAAGATAATAGCTGGAAACGACTATTCTACCTAATAATTACTAGTCATTAGTTGTACATACCTAGTTATGTTTATATAGGAACACTTTACTTAGTATTTAGGTATACAACTCTAATTAAATATATACCTAATCTATAGGTAAACAGTTCCTAATTATGTGCATGTTAAAATATTGTACGTAAAAAGAAGAAAATACATAGACATACATAATATTTTACTAACATAGAATTTTTATTTTAAGTCTGGTGTGTTACGTCAAAACAATTTTCAAACTTTTCTGGTTTCATGTTAAAACGTTCATAACTCTTGTTATATAAATACTAAAAAGCATTATTTGCTATCATTCATGGAATAAAATATGCCATTACAGATCATTAAAAGAACTTTTGGACTGAGACATAGGGCGGAAGTTCAATAAGCATAAAACATTGCCAAATTCGAGTGTGAGTTGATGTTACCAACTTCTAACCAAGTGTTAAAATAAATTATAAATAATGTATGATAGATCCAATCTTTGTCCGATTTTTGTTTTTAAGATCTCAAATAGGAAGAAAAATTAATTATTAATTTAACTTTCTCAGTTAGTGGAGGCCGAATTGAGAAGAAGAAGGAAGAGTGAGAGAATAGGAATAGCATGGAAGAGTAGAGAAGTGTGTACTTTAACATCAAGTCAAAGTGCAGATAAACAATAGGATGTTGTTTAGAAGATTACTTTTAAAACAAGGTGATTATGGGTATCTTGTTGATAAAGAAAAAGAGCTATTACGATTATTAAACTGAAACTAAGGAGAAATAAATCAAGCAAAGGAACTGAAAAAAAAGTTGTTATAAATGAGTTTCGAATTTCTCATCATTCCAAAATTCCTGGAGCTTGGAATGCGAACATTAATGACCTCATTGAGGAGGGAAGCAGAGGCTACACATGGCCTAACCAACTCCCATAATGAGCTGGGTCTGCTTTTACCCTCCCAAGTTTAGCAACTTCAAAACTTTTCCCAGTGAGCAGGTTCGAAACAGAGGTTCGGTTGCGGCAGCACGCACCGACCATCATCCCATCATCTCAAATTAAATAAGTTTTAGGAAATTAATATCATAAAATTGTGCGAGAAAAATTGAAGTATAGTTTGATTTTCGATACAACAATTTATTAAAAAAATGAGGTAATTCTGTAATAAATACTTAATTATTTTAATGAATATATAGACACAGACGATTAAACCAGAATGATGTTGACATGAGCAAACACCATTGAATTTCATATTCAAATTCTGGTGTTCCTCAAGGTAGTATCCTAGGTCCTATCCTCTATACAGTTTATACAGCTGACATCCCAACCCATCCCAACACTGTCATCACCACATATGCCGATGACACATGTATCCTATCAGTAAACAATGACCCAGCAATTGCATCCCAAATGCTTCAATCACACATCATAAATCTAGAAGAATGGTGTCAAAACTGGAGAATTAAAATAAACTCCAATAAATCCCACCAAATTACCTTTACCCTTCGTCGTAAACCAACGACTTCCTGTCCTATAGTTTCCTTTAACAATACTCCACTTATCCCTGTTGAGCAAATCCGATACCTAGGACTCCACCTGGACAAACCACTAACTTGGAATCCTCATACTAGACTGAAACGACAAGAAACCGCTCGACGTTCCGATTACTTCAGCACTTACTAGACAAACGCTCTAAACTCTTGATTCTTCAACTCACACCTGTCAGAAGTTCCGACAATCAGCGAGTGTGATGTCAAGATGAAGAGATTGGTCTTGGAATAGGCGTGAGGGAGAGGAGTACCCAGCGGCGTCCTTCCTGTCTTGAGCGTAATATTTCTAGTTAGTGGAGGAGATCCCTCATCCAGCTTCTTTTAAGCCTCCTTCGGGTGCTATCGGGCATGTTAGTTGTGGCCATGCCTCGAATCAATGAGTTTGTATGTCCGTGTAAGTTATTATGAAATCGTTTGTAGTATGTTCGTATGTGGTCGTTAACTGTTGGCATCTGTAAGTCTTTATGTAGAGTAATGTTACTGACGTACCAGGGAGCTTTGGTAATAGTCCTGAAAGTTTTAGATTGAAAAGTCTGTAATTTACGTATGTGAGTCTTTTTGGCTGTCCCATATATCTGTAAAGCGTAGGTCCAAATAGGCTTGAGTAGGTAAGTATATGTATTCAATTTCCCATTAAATTACAAAAGACTCATATACTTGACTATAATAAGACCTATTTGGACTTACGGAGTTGAGCTATGGGGCTCCACTAAACCATCGAATTCCTCTCGCATCCAATCCTTACAATCCAAAATCCTTCGTAAAATCCTCAATGCTCCTTACTTTGTCACTAATAAAATTATCCATAAAGATCTTAATGTTCCTTATGTTTCAGATCTGGCCCAATCCAGATACCTATCCTTCCATAATAAACTTCAGAATCATCTCAACCCTCTCGTTTCTAACCTTGCTTCCTCTTCAATTCCTGATAACCCTCCGAGGCGTCTGAAAAGAAGATGGCCCCGTGATCTCCTAATGTAGTCATATCATTAGAGTGCTACCATTGGGTAGTTACTCAGCAAGTGTATTCATGTCATTATATCAATTATGTCCTAATTTACTTGATGTATTTATGTAATACAGTTGTAAATGTCATAAAGAAATAAAAAAAAAAAAAAAATTTAAGTGGTTGAATAAGGTTTAAGGAACATACTTTTTATTCACCTTTTGTTGAATGATTTAGTTACTGAATGTGCTCAAAGAGTATTGCTTAGTTGGCACATTGCCAAATTTATTAAAAAACAAAACAAAAAAGTGGCATTTTTATTATCGATTCAGACCATTCTATATCTCGAAATGATAATCCTTTTATTCTCTAAATATATTTTTATTTTAATGAAACATACAACTGTACTACATTAAAAATACAACAAGTAAATGTGACATTGGTAACATGACATTTACAACATGAAGAGAAACTACCTATTGGTAGAACTCAAATTAAAGTTCTATATTAGAAGGTCCCGGGGCCATCTTCTTTTCAGACGCCTCGGAGGATTATCAGGGGTCGAGGAGGAAGCAAGGTTTGAAACGAGAGGGTTCGGATGGTTCTGCAGTTTTGTTATGGAAGTATAGGTATCTGGATTGGGCCAAATCGGATCACATATGGAACATTAAGGTCTTTATGGATGATTTTGTTTGTGACAAAGTAAGGAGAGTTGAGGATTTTACGAAGGGTTTTGGATTTGTAAGGATTCTGTAAATATTTAAATAATGAAAAATCCGTTCATCAAGTAAATCAGTATAGTTTCTATTTTTATTGAGTACATAAGAAAACCCGCATATATGCATACACTTCACTAATACTATAATTTTATTCAAAACAGAATGGAATAATCTAATAAAAACACTAAAAACATCCCAATCTGCTAATGTTCCTTCATGTAGTATCCCAGGTACTACCTTTACATAGTTAGTTGATATCTCAACAAAACCCAACACTATCATCACTACGTATGCTGTTGACTCATGTATCCTATCAGTTAAGAATGATCCATCAATTGTATCTCTTCAATCACATATCACAAACCTGGAAAAATTGTTGTCAAAACACTGGAATCAAAATAAACCCCATCAAATTACCTTTACTCTTCATCGTAAACATATGACTTCCTGTACTACAGTACTTTAACGATTCCCCTCTTATCCATATTGAACAAATCCTAGGACTCCATCTGGACAAACGACCCACTTGGAATCCTCATTCAAGACTAAAACGACAAAAAACCGTTCGACGTTTCCGACTACTCCCAGCACTTTCTAGACAAACGTTCTAAACATTCACTTAATTACGAAAGACTAATATATGCGACTATAATAAGACCTATTTGGACTTACGGCATTGAGCATTAGGGCTCCACTAAACCATCGAATTATTCTCGTATAAAATCCTTACAATCCAAAATCCTTCGTAAAATCCTCAATGCTCCTTACTTTGTCAAAAATGAAATCATCCATAACGATCTGTAGTACTATATGTTTCTGATTTAGCCCAATCCACATACCTTTCCTTCCATAATAAACTTCAGAACCATTCGAACCCTCTCGTTTCTAACCTTGCTTCCACTTCGATCCCAGATAACCCTCCGAAGCGTCTGAAAATAAGATGGTCTCCTGACCAATACTTAATAATATACATCTATTACACATATATTATTAGAATGCTACAAATGGGTAGTTTATCAACCAGCGTTTTTATGTCATTGTATTCCTGTGAGCACATTTATCAGATGTATTTATATTCTAATACAGTTGTAAATATCATGAATTAATAAATTTAAAAAAAAATGTTATTAAGATAAGAAAATGGGTTATCTCCAGTTGAAAAACAAGAAATGGTTGAACGATTTCCTCCATATATTTGATATAGGACCATCCATATTTCATTTTATAGGAACTAAGGTGAGGTGGAAGATGGTTCCTTTGACCCAGTGGCTTCTGTAGATACGTTGCGTATCTGTGTTATGTCTCTTTTTAATGGAAATCATTGTGATACTGTATAATAAATAAAAAAAATCTTTTGGAGAGGATCAAATAAAAAATAAATCTTTAATATATATAATATTACATATAGATCAAAGAAACTGGACCCCACTGAGATGCTCGTATCCCTGAGTCAGCTTCCGAACTGGGCGTGTAATGACTTGAACACACGGGCCCCACAAACCAAATACAGGATCCCACACACATCTTGTCAACACCACTAATTGGTGATTTCACAGTTGGGGTGAAAACCTCTCCTACGGTAGAGTATTCATGTCCCCCCGTTCACAGCATATGATATCGATTACCAAAATGTTTTTACAAACTAAAAATATATAAAATTAAGCAAACAGAAACAGCTAAATATTAAAATAAACACATATTCAATAATTTATTCACAAAAAAAAGGTGGAAACTTAGAATTAAAGTTTTCTTCCCAAAGTTGGCGCGATACTTAACTTATTTTAACTTCATATGTTTGAGGCTTTTAATATTAAACTAATAATCGTAAAAATAACTAAATACCAGGAATTTCTCTCCCATTTTTTATAGCAATAATAATTATACGTGGTTTTCATGGTTAAGTAGGCAAACTGCAAAAATGAAATAAGGATCTCAAAATAAGAAAAAAATTCCTCTGAAGGTATGTCTGCAAACGCTTTGTTTAGGAAATATTCACACCTAAAGATTTTCTTATGAATTATTTACGTTATATGGAATAAATAAAACCTATTTATTTGTTGTAACTACTTTATTAATTAAATGTAAACATTAACATTCATATTAAATGTTGTTCAAAGTGATTTCCTTGAGCATTAAGACAGGCTCGGCATCTTTCTTCAACAGCAGCAGTGGCAGAACGGCACTGGATATGTGTTATTGTTTCACAAGATTCAATTATTCTTCTTCGTAAGGAATTAAGGCCATTGACCGGACTTGCTCATATTCCATATCCCCCAATCAATGGATTGGCCGTGCAGAACCAGTGGCTTGGCCTGCACGCTCTCCAGATCTGACACCACTGCATTTTTTTGCTTGGGGTGACATTAAACACAAAGTCTAAGCAAGTCCGGTCAATGATCTTAATTAATTATTATGAAAAAAAATTAATTAAAGTAGTTGGAACAAATAAATGGGTTTTATTTATTCCATATATCGTAAATAATTCTTAACTACGAAAATCTTTAGGTGTGAATTTCTCCTAAACAAAATGTTTGCGGACATACCTGCAAATGAAATTTTTTTCTTGTTTTGAGGTTCATTTTTGCAGTTTGGCCTCTTAACCGTGAACCACCCTGTATATCCTTTAACAGTTTCTATGCAAATAAAAAAAAAAAACTGTTCGTGAGAATATAAGGTTTTAAATTTCTTTATAAATGTAACGTGATAATGCAACATCGCTAAAGTAAAAATGAATTATTATATTCAGAATAATATAGAATATAAATATTTATGTTGGTTCAATATTGCAAATGCTGACATTAATGACTGAAATTCAAACAACAATAATCATCATATTAGAAAATATGAACATTGAACATTGATTTATTTTCTTATGAATGAACGTTATGTACTTATCTTCACTTTGTAACATTTACAATCTTGGCCTTGTAACATTGTTAAATATTTTGTTGATATCACTATTTCTGAGTTGATTGAATATATCATATCGTGTTAATTGAGTAATGTTTCATAAAATTAAAGCACCAAGTAATTTGATGAATTTTCTCTCTCTGAAATATAAACATTTTTTACATAGTAGAATTATTTTTGATATATGCAAGTGTTTTTGTCGTTTTGATGCAGTTACCGTTGTTTTCTAATGTTAATTGAGTAAAGTTTCATAAAATTAAATCACCAAATAATTGGATGAATTTCCTTCCTCTGAAATATAAACATTTTGTAGTTGATGGAATTATGTTTGATATATAAAAGTGTTTTTTCGTTTGTATGCAGTAACCGTTGTTTTTTCATCAATAAATAAGGAAAAAATTTAAAAAAAAAAATCGACTTATAAATTTAACTTTATCAAAAATGTACTTAGTGACTTTGCAATGATCTCAAATATTTTTTTAAAAAATCATATTTTGATTAATAATTTTTTTTTGTTTCTATATTCATAAACCTAATCTAACTCAAGTTTCCATCATTTTATCTGTTCTTGGTTCTAATTATTTTTGGCCAGTGTTACGTCCAAACCATCTTAAGCTGTTGGTTCCATTGATCCATGGTATTCCTTTTTTTTTATGTTTTATTTATCAGTTGTCTTAGTTTGGAATTTTGAAATGAGAAAGTAATTATAGACTAAAACATCGCATGGTTTTCTCCAATAATGCATTTACATGACCAGTTTTTTTTTTTTTTTTTTTTTTTTCCATAGTTTTCCTAACTTCTACTGAATATTGGATTTAATGCCAATTTTCTTTCTGATATTCATTCTTGACTGTTCTACTTAAATAAATTTGCAATATCATTCTATATTTAGGATGATTCCTTGTGTATTATAGATCATGTACAATATCTTCCTGACTTCATGCCTTCAGATACTGTACTCTTACAGAATCTATGACCGCGACTGTAGGTGGAGAAAATTACATCAATTATTTCTTTTGATTATTATGTTGATAATGTTCATTCCATTGAATGTTTTTCTATTTCTTTACTTATTAAGGTTACAAGAAAACTTTAACAATGTTTCTCAGTTTAGTTTTGAAGTAATGCCAGGATAAAAGCTGTAATTATGACCTGTATCAAAAACTGATCTCATCAGAAAATATTACAATTGTTACGTTACATGAAGTAGAGGAATTTTCACGGGAATTAGTAACGAGGATATGGTAACACAATTCAATGGCATGACTACCAAAACAAAAACAAAAAAACAAAAGGCACCCTGGAGCGAAGGAAGGGAACAAGGAGGAGAAAAAAATAGTTTTCAAAACTGGCTAAAAAAATATCCACAGATCTTGCAGATAGCAATCTGGTAAATAAAATAAAACTAGTTGGTCCGTGCGAATAATTCGCAGAAAATTTTGTTTAGTGAAGAAATATAAAAACAATATGGAAATAAGTAGATCCTATGTATTATGTTAGGAAGGAATTAATATTTTTTCCTTGGTCGATTACAATATTCCATTTAACATATTAGACCAAAATATTTGTACAAATTGCTTTGCTAGGACCTATTTTTAAACGCTGACTGGAAAGATAATAAAAGTAATAAAAACAAAATAATAACCCGATCATGGGATTTTCTAAATTATGAAAAAAAATAAAATGTAAGAACAAACAAATTAAGAAATAATAAAGTTAATATATCAGCCAGGAAAAAAAGTGTAGTAGACTATTCCACTCCTAAATGCAATATCTTTAAAGAGGAAGACATTATTAAGTATATCAAATTAATGGACTGTATCTTTGTTAATAATTGTCCGATTTTTGTTTGTTTTGCAGGTAATTTGGTAATCGTTCTAATTTTATCATGGGTACGATCAAGAAAAAAATGCATACGTTTTGAGTTATTTGCGAATAAAGTTTCTTTTCCTTCATAACTTTTTTCCAGAAATTTCTGGAGGATAGGACTATTTCTCGCATGTGAAGGAGAAGAATATCTTCAAAATGAGTAGTCAATCATTGGATTTGATGAAGAATTGACGAAGTTATGGCGAATCGACAAAAAAATACCTTTTAGAAATAACATGTTGGATATTTACTGGTTGATACAATTTCTTCAATTCATATGTACTTTATGATTTGTCGAGCGCACGATTCTGCATTAATTTTGTCAAATATTATAATCAAATTTTAAGAAATGATATTGCTTCTTATTGAACCCTTTGTAATTGATTTAAGAGGCTATTACTAAATATTTTTAAACCCTCTTGAAAGTAAAGATTCCAATTTGAAAGCTTCCAGAGAAAGGCAGTTGGAAGGAAATAACAAGAGAAATCAGAGTTAGCTTGGCCGTGCTAACTGGGGCCCTTTCAATTAGGTTCTAGGTTGCCCATCTGTTTCACATTTCGTGCCTCCAACCCCTCGCTTCCCTCCAACACCCTAGACCCTCTCGGATTCACAATAGAACAGGACAGAAAATAACTGGGTGATATCAACCTAAATGTAAAACTATTGTGAAATACTGAAAATTAAAAATTATCCCACACAAGCCTGGATAAGAGGAAAAATGACATTCGTTCCCCTAAGAATAATAAAAATAAACAATACAATTACAAATGGTTGGGGATTCTAGTTAGATAGATAGAAAAATAACTTTATTCTGGGACACAGTCCCTTGAGAATTACAAAATAGAACAAAATTAAAATATTACATCTGGCCAAATAAAATCAATCGAAAAAAAGAAATAATGTAAAAAAAATATAAGGTAAAAATTCTATATACAAAACAAACTAAACTATATACAAAACCATTAATACAATGACAAGACACTTAAAGCTATTTGCTCTTATAGACCAGTATACACTTTTCCGAAAAAAATAAAAAATTAAAAAATAAAAATGTATCAAATTCTCTATTAAAATCCGCTCGAATGGTTAGCAAGTATCTGACTGTTTTTGTGATAGGAATTGGAATAGGAGGGATTTGAATGTGGATATGGAGGGGAAATGTCGAATTTTGATAGGGAGGGAATTCCAGAAATTGACAGAGCGAACAATAAAGGAATTTTGGAATGAGGCAGATCTGTGAGAAGGCATGTAAAGGTCAGAAGGTCGAGATCTTGTGGACAGGGAATGGACTGAGGATTTGAACTGGAGAAGGTTGTAGGCGTAAGAAGGGCGATGGTTGTTGATGATTTGGTAGAGGAACGTACCTAGAAAGTATTGTCTTCGGAAGGAGGGGAAGAGCCACCTTAACTCAGTGTAGTGGTGAGAGACATGGGAGTACCTCTGGGCACCAATAACAAATCTTGCGCAGGTATTCATTAATCTTTTCAGTCAATCACGGAGCTCCACCAAGAGGCCATCATACACCACACAGCTGTAGTCAAAGTGGGGGAAGATGAGAGAGGAAATTAGGAGTCTACGGATAAGTTATTGACTGAATATAAATTATATTTTTTATTATGCAATTATTATATCTGTGAAATGTGTAAAATGTGGCTGACCACACCAAAGTGCGAACATTTATTTCTTAAGTATATTCGAGAGATTGATTACTGAGGAGATGGAAAAGCAATTTAAATGGGATTTTTTTTTATTTATTGAAAAATATTACAATCCGTCTCAAGGACATTTATAATAGTGTTCACAGATCACATTCACACTCTATGTACAGTAAATAAAATAAATTATACAGAAAAATAATACATATACAATAAATAAGAATGAAATAACCTAAAAATAAATGAATAAAAATAACACATACATACCTATATACAATATTTACAATCTGGCGAGAGAACTCCAAACCAGACTTGTCCCTCCAACTGTGGAGGAAAAAGCATGATTCCAGCAGATCCCTGCGACTTCTCTCTCAACCGCGTCACTGGGGCTAAACCCAGTGGAGATTGAGCAAGAGTGCTTAAGCCACATACACTCATGTCGTGAGTGGAGAATCTGACCATTGCCAGAACTCCAATATTTACAAACTATAAAAGGTCGCGGGGCCACTGCCTTTATTAAAAAAAATGGGATTAAAGGTAAAGTTTTTCGTACAGGGGTGGCTAAGTAATTCCAAAAAATATAGTATTCATGATAAAGGATTTTTTAAAGGAAACACTTCTATGAAAAGAAATATACAGATTTGCGTGATGGGATCTCGTGTTCAAGGAACAGCCTGAGGTATAAGGAATAAATAAATCAAGAAGGTAAATTAAGACGAACGGAAATTAAAATAAATATAGTAGTTGTGTTGTTAGTTAGGGTTTGCAGTCTGAATGAAAAACACAAATACAAATTTCAAAAATTATTATCAGAGCTAAGGAAAGACAAGATAAACAAACAAAAGATATTACAAACATATTGAAAAAAAATGAAAACGAAAATTACATATCATGTGCTAATAAATAGATTCAAGGAAGTTACTAAAAATTACGTTTCATCAAATAAAACGAAATATATAATTACTATATGTAATTGTAAGGCATGGTGGTGTTCGGAAATGACTGCCGTAATCTGCAGTTTAACCTCAAGATCCTTCAAGCTGAGTTGAGGAATATAAACATGGAAATTAACATCTCCAAAACAAAACTTATGAGGATTGGGAGAAGTGAAAGAGGAGAGCGGATCGTTCGGATGGGTAGAATCCACCTTGAGCAAGTAATGAATTTTAAGTACCTGGGTCAAATAAATAAATTAGATTAGTGTATACAAGTAATGAAAAATAAATTTAGTAATTAATGAATGGAAAATATTGATATGTAAGGTGTATAAGTAACGGTTACAAACAGTGACAAAATAATGGTTAAAAAGTAATGAAATAAATAATTAAATGGAATATTAGGTAATGTATGAAAATCGGAGGAATGTCTAGCAAAGAAAAATTAATAAAATGAGGTAATAACTAAAAGTTGATGTCATAATATGTTCCATACAAATGATGTCCCTATCTGTCTGCTATTTCTCTATCATTAAAATAAATATAAATTTAATGCCTCTGCTCATACAAATGTTTTCGTTCCAGTTTCATAGAGATAAATATTATTGCTAAAAATTCTCTTGTATGTTAAAATTGAAAATAAATTTAAAAGGATTTTCAAATTGTAAAATTTCAGCGAGAGAGGTAATCTCAGACTTCATACCTTCTATTATTTCAATGAATAACGTTTCGGACACAAACTCGTCCATTTACTACACAGAATCATTTTAAAAATTATTTTAAATATTAAAACTATTAAATAATATTATAAAAATCATTATAGTTATCCTATTTACAATTAGAACTCTTTAATAAACCTATGGACAAATGTATTAATATCATTAATTAAAAAATAAAATTTAAATTAAAGGTTGATACATTTTTTTATGTTATAAGTATTTTTGTTAAAACGCTCTTCGAGATTTATTTCATTTTCGGTCGAAATATAAATGGGGCGATTTATTTTCATTGCATGAAGCTATAAAGAAAATTTAATATTTTAAATTAATACTTGAACAAAAGCCTCGACTACCTAAAAGAGCACTCATCTAGCAGCTTTTGCTTCAAAGCTGTTGCCCCCCCCCAACTCCAGGGGGGAGGGAGTGGACTGCCCTACTTCATCTTTTATCTGCCAATAATGTTATTTTCATCGGTGTCAGTATCAGCCCCATAAAAGAACTACCTTACATCACTTCACTTTAATGTCAGCTACAAAGACAAAGAGAAACTTATTTACTTATATAGCATAAAAAAGTATTAAAAAAAAAAGATCAAAGAGAAAAAAACTCCTTTATCTAATAAAAATAATAATGATGATGTCCATAGAGATCTTTCAGCGTAGCGGTGTTGCTCAATAAGGAAGGCACTGCTCTAGTGTTTTGAGGTCTCAGGTTCGATTTCGGTCATTACAAGTTATTATTTATTCTGTTTCATTAGCCATTGATCGATCACGGACCCTCTTGAGGCACATCCAGCCTCTTTAAGTGGTAACTCATAATTAATTAATTCATTCGGATGTAAAAACTTGCAATTGAATGTGTTTTCGACCCAATCATCTTCCTGCAAACGCGTTATCCATGAAATAGTACAAAAAAATCTGTTATGCTGCCCATACAAAATGTAATGCCCTTCATGCGTTTCAGTGGTACAGAATAAAAAAAAAAATCTTTCAAAACTCCCCTGTTTTAATACATAAGAAATCTAAATAATTAACAATGTATGATAGATACAATGTATTTTAAAATTGTGACATTAAGATTTGTCACTATTATAATAAATAAAGTATAAATTTATATACCTAGTTCTGCCATAAATACTGTTACGAAAGTTGAACATTCACATCCTTGGATATTATTTAGATAATCCTTAGTTTGTGTTTTTCTATCTCTCGGTTAACATGGAGTGGGATGATACAGAAAACCGAATGGCTGTATCATCTTATACCAAGTTGGAAAATGTAGGTCAGAGAATTTCAAAACTTCATAACCTTTGGGTATCAGCCGTAAGTTCGTGTACCGCACTATAAATAGATATAATGAGACCCTACATGTATATGACAGACCTCAACCGGTCCGTCCCCGCACTGTGAGAACGGCATATGCATTGAGAGCAGTGGCTGCTCGAATCAGAAGAAATCCCATTCGAAAACAACAAATCATGTCTCGGGAAACGGGAATCTCTGTCAGGTCAATGTCTCGCATAGTAAAAAGTGACCTTTGGATGGGTGCATTTCGAAGGATGACAGGACAATGGCTAACCACTTCCATAATTAAACTTACAGTGGATAGATGTAAAGTGCTCCTTGGCCGTTGCACCAATGGTATTCATCAAAAGATTTTGTTTAGCGATGAGAAAATTTTTAAAATTGAAAAAAAATTTAATGATCGTGTGTAAGATGAACACAGCTCTAAAGAAGCCCAGGAAGTGATGGTTTGCTTTGATGGCACCATAAAGCTTCAGTTTTTGTGAAAAAGGAGTTAAAGCAGATGCTAAAATCTATCTGGACGATATTTTGGAACCTGTTGTCAAGCCTCTATGTGATACCCAGTTTGCTGGAAGTCAGTGGGTTTTCCAGCAGGATTCCACTCCAGCTCACAAGACCAGGTCCATTCAGTGGCTGCAAAAGAACATTACAGAATTCATCTCTTCCTCGGATTAGCCCCCAGAGAATGCTACGCCACCCTAACTTGGAAAGCACAAACAATCTCTGATCTGAGCAGTTGAGCGCTTTCCTCAAGAAGTGCTATGTGCTGCTATTGATGACTGGTCACGGAGATTAAATGCCTGTGTCAAGGCAAAAGGGTGACAATTTGAGTAATTTCTTTTTTGTTTTACTCTCTATAGATATACATTTTATTTGCTAATTAAATTTTGAAAAAATTGATTTTTCTTTGGAAAATATGTATATATTTTCTTGTAAGAATATCTTTGACAGGACTAGGTAAATAGTATAAATAAGAGGAAATTAAGAGTGCGTAATGCATCAGAGATTTTAGATGGATATAAATCGCTGGTTAGTTTTTAAGTATAATAGCACGGACATTTCCATCCACACACCTCCCCAAGACAGTCAATCACCAATCACTCTAATCATTAATTTTATATTGTTGAATGTAGAGTCGTGGTGGGCGTTCTCGTGAGTGTAGTAGCCCACCTCAAGTCTGATGTGATTTTTGGCGCTAAAATTGTTGTTTCGGGTTTTTATTGAAGATGCACAACTAATATTTACATTTAAAATAACGATCCTTGTTTCCGTCCATACACCCTGACATTTCCAGGAGCAGTAAAATCTTATCAGCGCCGCCATTAATATTTAATCCCGCGATCGTGGAGGCATCGCATACCAATATATACATATTATGAATTTAATATTCCGCACTGCATGAAGTACAGTGCTTCTCCCGTTTATATTCCTATTGCATTCTATGCCAACTTAATGCACCATACTACGTGCTTATATCGAAATCAGCTTCCTCATATCTGAAGAATACCAATCGGAAAAACAACTCAAGGGGGTTGTGCATGTGCAATCGTATTTCCATTTCATTAGACCTCTTGTCAAACTCAATTGCATATATACATTATTTGTTTAGGATAAATTAGGTAAAATTTGAAATTATATTTTTTATATTTATTTTTTAAGAGTCAAGCCTTCCTCATGGCTAAGGAAAGACAAAACATCCAACAAAAAAAATTTCAAACCCATTATTAAAAAATAAGAAAACAATGTATGTTATCAGCTGATAAATGCATTGTAAGAAGTCTATAAAAATTACATTGTTCAACATAAATAAAATTATGTATGTATTATGTAATTAAGTACTGTATATAGCGGTAAGGTATACAAGTATATATGAAATATTTACATTTATTATACAAATATTATTAAATACTATGATATGAATCAAAATACTATCATCTCCCATGATCAATAATATTTTCTTTATATTAATATTTTTTTGTCTATATGTCAGTATATTAAATAATACATTTAATATTGATTATTGTTTATTATTAAACGTTTTGGGAAATCTCTGCTCTCCTCTTCAGCATCTAATCTAATATATTTTTATCTAATCTAATATAACAAACAATTTTTTTAACATGTTTTTTTAAAATTTTTTTGTTTTAAAGTTAAATATAACTGGTTTATGATAGAACCTATATTATATTGATGTATAATTTTAGATGTTGAAGAAGTGGACAGATAAACGTTCACTAATAAATTATTCACCAGAACTAAATGTATTATTTTATATCGATATTGAAGGAAATGTGTTTAAACACATACAGAATTATAGGTATCTAGGGTCTACGATAACTAGGAAAACTAAATTGAAGAGGTTATTAAAGTTAAGTTGAAGGCAGGAAATGCTAGTTATTTTTCTTTGTCAAAAATACTTAGTTTTCACCTCCTGTCCCGAAAGCCTCCAGTCCGATTCATATCATGGTATTTAACAATATTTGTATCATAAATGTAAATATTTCACATATATTTGTATGCCTTACCGATATATACAGTACTCATATATTTTTATTTATCTTGAACAATGTAACTTTTATACACTTCTTACAATTCATTTATCAGCTGAGAGCGTAATTATTCTTAAAACGATTATTTAAAAAAAAAAATAGCTTTAAAAGATTGATTACACGTTATTTAAATAATTTTATCTTACAATTTCTATTATTTTGCGTGGTTACAATATAACATTGTTATGCTATTTCTCCGATATCAAATTCATATCCTTTATATTTTTCATTTTGTATATTTGATTGCTATGTAACTTCGTAGTTACAAAATCTTAATAGACGGATTTTAGCTATCTTTTTATTTTTTTTGTATTTCTCATATTCACACCTGTCTGTATTTCTGACAGGATTATCATTAATTGCAGGTGTTAATGACAGACCTGATGTAAGGGTTAATGAGCATAATTATCTTTTTAACTTGAATTAATTATTTGTTGTTACTTAAGGATACGCTTCCTTCTTATTTTTTTGTGGCTTCTATGGTACTATTTTGATTGTGAACACTTAAAACAGTGAATTTGTATCTGAATATTTTCCAATACCTTCTAAATCCAATTGCCATTAAAATTGTATCAGATTCAATCATATGGCATTAGTTCAAATGTTTAATCTGTGCTGTGAGATACGATATTCTCGAAATGCCACTAATCTTACTTAAAACATACATAAATATAAGTGAATTTTAAGAAATTAAAAAAAAACATTATTATTGTACATTTAGTATTCTGAAAACATCCAAATTATCCAGGGTGGTACTGAATCCTACAAACGAAATTCAAAAATACCTCAATCAAACTAGCCTTACTTTCTCAAAGATTAGAAGGAATAATAGATAGAGTGTGTTCATCAATACGCTCGAGATTAAAGGTTGACTCGAATCTGAAGTTGACTGTGACGAATTGCTTCTATGATGAATGACCAATTATTAACTCTGTTTTCGAGAGAATTTTCAAAAAGTAAACTCAATGGTTCGTTTTGAAATTATATATGTATATGTGTATATGTATATAGAGAGGGTCTCTTAGTTTTTATCGGCTAAATATTTAGTTATTATTAAAAAAATCAATTATATGATTTTCATAATAAATATCTAAAAAATGGTTCATTATCGACTTTGATAATACATTTTTGAAAAAAAACAGTATTTTTTAAATGAATAAAAGTTGTATTTTCACAGTTAATATACTAAAATATATGTCAGGTCATAAGGAAAAGAAGGAATTAAAACATTGTAATAATTTCTTGTTTGTTATTTTTGCTGAAAATGTAAATACTCTGGAGTGACAGAATATCAAATCATAAAATATTTCACACAAATAAATGCAAATAAAAAAAACCCTCAAATAAATTAATATACAATTAAAGCTTATTTACAAGGAAGTTTTTACTAAAGTGGGATATCTATATTATAATTTTAGAATGACAAAAAAACATAGCGAATAATCCATGATTTAATGAAAAACACAACTTAGCGTAGTTTAACAGTTCAAAAATCCCGTTTAAATTTTTAAAAAGAGAAATTCTACTTGTATTTAAAGTAAATTTTGTCTAGTTTACTAGAAAGAACTTTTTAGTTACCTGAATTAAATAATTTTTGTGTTATCGCTACTTATGAAAGAGAAGACATGATCACCTTATGAAAAGATAAAATTGAACTTAACTTCTTTTTCCGTTCCAAATCGGTCCATACATCTAATGATATTGTTTGTTGGAAATTTTATATAAAATCACCTCCCAGAGTTTTGCCATTAAGAACTGAAACATCCAGTAAATAAGTCATAAGAGATTCAACCATAATTTATGTAATAATACATAACTTACCAATACTTAGTGTTTTGTCGTTTGTATTGCAAGAACTAATGTTTTCTAATTTTAGCATTAGTGAAAAATGTCCTGAGCAGTTGAAAAAACCTTAGCTTGATAAATAAATAAAACAAAAAATGTATTATTGGTATTTCTGTCTGTAACTTTAATTTTACATGAGTCAATTCATTATGTATAATTATATTAATTGTTCGTGAAATATATCTACTGGGATAAAGTTATGTATGATATTTTTTTCCGCCAGCCATTTAAGATCAATTAACAGAAAATCTGCTGTTTGATATGTTGTTAACAATTAGCAAGGAATCATCAAATATTTTTACTCACTAATTGAATTCACATGTCCCATACTATAATCTATTATAGTATTTATTATTTAGTCATTTTTAATAAAATGACATTATGTTTTCGTACTGAGCGAAAATGAACTGAGTTGTTTAATAAAATAAATAAATAATGAATTATCGATTTTGCTTGATATCACTATTATTTTTAAAAATTAATAAATAAAATAATAATTGAGGCGATGATGGAGAAAACAAATATAAAAATAAAAATAAAATAATATAAGATGGATAAATTATAATCACAAAATCTTGCCGTACAAAAAAAAAAAACAAAAAAAAAAAAAACAAAAAAAAAAAAAAAAAAAAAAAAAAAAAAAAAAAAAAAAAAAAAAAAAAAAAAAAAAAAAAAAAAACGAAGTAAATTAACATTAAATCAAAATATGATTAGTCAGTTTTATAATGTAAAAAAGAAATATGTATACTTAAAACAATGTGTCTACATAAAAAGAATGATTTATAGTACATTAATTTTCTTTAAAACTATTACATGTTATATATTGAAATCATATATTAATATTTGTTTTAAAAATATATATATACCCTTTCCCTTGCAAACCTACTTGACTTCTAGTAAAAAAAATTATTTTATATTATATTTTCTTCTGACTGCTGTAGTAGAATTCTAAGCCAAGTCATTAATTCAATTGCTTATCTCAGATTTTGGACAAGATAAATTTAACAAGATTGGAGATTCGTGGTAGGCAATATTGAAATAAAACGTGGTTTTCTTGCTGATGGTAGGTTTAAGATAAATGTACTTATGAGAGACGGTCGGGTAATCAATGATTTGTTATTTTAAGACTGTCATTTCATTTTAACATTTATTGGCTACAACTAGTGCTCATAATTATTAACAAGAAAAAAAAGTCGGATTCGTCGTCGTTCGAAAAAAGTCGTTCGATTTAACTGAATATTAAACAGGCAGTTTATGAATAAAAACATATATCTTTTGGAATAAGTTTGTAATTTAAAGTTTGTAAAATATATTCAAGATAACTCAAGTTTACTGTTTTTAAGTGTTATTTCCAGACATCCTAAAACATTTTTCCCTCTAATTGGAATCCACGTGTCCCTTACTTTCCCTGCACAGCCTTGTGGGTCGAATTAAAAGCTAATCTGGAACGCCAGGAAAGAATTAAGTTATAATGGAATGCTGGTCGCATGCCATTTTAAGACTACATGTGGAATCAATCGGCACACTTTAAATGATACTGCTTGTGATCCTAATGTAGATTGAGCATATGAATAAACCAAATAATTTAAATTACTCAAAACACTGTTTGATAATTATAAAGAAAAACACAATAAAATTAGTATTTAAATTCAGCATTAGTTGTAAAAATTATATATTTTTAAAACAATTAATTATGTCTAGATTAAGGATATTACATTACATTATTAACTTTAGTATAAAATATCTCAGAAACTAAAAATCGGATCCGCACATTGTTGGCGAGAGAAATGTTCATCATTTCATTTTCTTTGTAATGAGCTGTTATTCAAAATCTTAACGCAACGTATTTTAATCACCCCTAATCAAACTATATTGAATTTTATTGATGATATGAATTTAAATGGATCTCAAACACTAAAAATGGGACCTGCATACTGCAAGCGAGGGAAATGTTCAGCATTTCATCCTCTTTGTAATGAGCTATTATTTATAACATATATTTCATCTTATTAACCTCCCTTGTTCATGTTTTCACTTATATCGTGTGGTCTAAAGCACAGACTTTAGATTTTTATTTCCAAGTTAATTGTTTGATCTACTTAAATATGCAGAAAAGGTCACATGACTGCATTAACCATATCTAAAAGAAGCTTGACGCGAGATATTGATAGTAAGCTACTCACGTTTATTTAAAAAAAAAAATATATTGACAATTGATGGGTAAGGTTTCCACGATTTATGACAAGGTAATGTACTAATGTTGCGAGGTATACAACGAAAAATATAGCTATAGATGGCCGATTTCTAAAGAAATATTTGAATAAAAGATTTATTTAGGCTTTTTTTTGTAGGATTCTTAGGGTGTAAAACTTTATCAATAAACTCTTGTTATATATATAACATAACATAATTATTTTAGTTACTACATATATAGCCTGGAAATAAAATACAGCAAACTGAATAAGAAATTATTTTCTCGGGGTTGTCATATCAGAAAATATATCTATAAACTATGGCACAGCCCCAGTTGGTTCGAGTGTGGATCTTTATTTCGTGTTTATAATAAATACATTTTTTTATCTGATATTTCCTAATTATATATAATAATAAAACCAGGAGGACAATAGCTTTTATTTATCTACTAGTTCTTTTGAAGTTAAATACATTTTTCTTTTGTATCTAACCGTCGATAATTTTATCAGATGAGTTTCGTTTCTCTATTTATGTCCTCCCCTCTCCTATGGGTTATCTCGCCTCACATTTAGATGGCATCAATGATGAAAAACCATCTCTGTGGTAAGTAATAATAATTGAAGCTTTTATCAATTATTTAAAATCTTGATCTCCTCAAATTTAATGATGCGATAATCTAAGTCTGGGTGGGGTCTGTGAGGGAGTAGAGGAGAAGGAGATTTGAGGCGGCGTCAAATTAGAAGACAATTTTCATTTTAGGTTAACCAGAACGTATTTGTTTATTAATTTGACCTGAATTCATCCAATGAAATAAGTTAACGTTTAGAGATGATATTTGTTACTTTTTAGATATGGATAAGTTGTAGAATGGAATTGTTTGATACTAGATAAATAAAAACTATTGTCCTACTGCTTTTATTATTATGTATAATTAGGAAATATCAGATAAAAAAAAATGTATTAATTATCTACGCGAAATAAAGATCCACTGTTCGGGAAGCATCTGGGGCTGTGCCATAATTAATAGATACATTTTCGGATATGATTTTTTATATATGAATAGATATGAAGAGTTTTTTTTTTTTTTAGATCGCTGGATTTCATCTACAGGCTACGTACATAGCAACTAAAATAATTATGTTATATTATATATAACAAGAGTTTATTTATAAAGTTTTACATTCGAAGAAACCTAAAAAATAAGATAAATCTTTTATTAAAATATTTTTTGTAGAAATCGGCTATCAGTACTCAGCATTTAAATAATTAATCATTTTATAGCTATAGTTTTTTTACGTACCTCGCAATAGTAGTACTCCTTAATAAACTTATCCTGTGATAAATCGTAGAAATGTTACCCAACAATTGTCAATATATATGTTTTTTAAATAAACTATGTAGTTTACTATCAGCATCTAAAGTCAAGATTCTTTTAGATATGACCATTCGATTCATGCGACCTTTTCTGTATATTTAAATAGATTAGACATTTAAGTTGGAAAAAAAAAATGTAAGGTGTGTGCTTTACACACCTTACAAAGAGAGGTTGATAATATGAAATGTAAGTTATAAATAATAGCTCATTACAAAGAGGATGAAATGCTTAAGATTCCCCTCGTTTACAGTATGTAAGCCGGTTTTTTAATTTCTGAGATATTAATATCCACATAGCAACACAAAACGCTTTAATTAGTCGACTTCACCAGAGTGTTACACATCGGAAATCTGACGGCTCAATCTTATTCGTCAAAAAAGTGCAAAACGCGCCTGAAGAGGTTTTTAATTAAAAAAATAACCGATCCAACAGTCAATAATTAATTTTAGATATAAATATTTTAGTAAACCTAATTATTTTTTTTTCCTTTTCATTTTTCTATTATATTTTAGTCTTTTGATCAGAAATAAATTGAAATTTCCCGTAACTGATGTATTTCTCAAAGGAAATTGTAACAGAATTAAGTTATTTTTCTATTTATTTATTTATTTAAAAACATAACAATCTGTCACAGAGTGAGATTCACACCATAATTACAGAAAACATAAAATAAACAGAAGCACAATAACAACTAAATATATACAGTAAAAAATAAAATAACTTAAAGATAACTTAATTAAAAACATAAAAACACAGCCATGGCTATATGCATATCATACTTATTTCAGATTTCCTATAAAATTAATTACTCCTCAGTTTTAAGATGGAAAAGTCTGCATTATTTTTTAACAAGGCATAAATAAAAAAAACTCCTCTATCTAATTATGTATGACATCAATAAAGCATAGTAATTAATTATTATTGATGCTCCATTGTTGTAAGTTGGGTATAGCCTGATCCTGGGGCAGACAAGGGCCCAATGGTTGTGCTTAAACAGGGCTTTGCAAGGCTTACACCCACCACAGTGTTAATTGGCTATCCAATCTGTGATCCCTGTCTCTGTCAACTAACCGCTTTCCTTCACGGCAATCCAATCTTCCGTCTATGCCATCCAAAGGGTTTCCTTCTTTACAACACTCCACAAAGAGCTTTGTAGTTTTAATACTGAACGAAAAATAAAGGCAATTAGGAAATGTGATTTTCAGTCTGGAATAATGCTTCCACGAGCTTCATACCTTCTTCTGTTTTTGGAATATTTTCGCAACTCAACCACCTTTCTACGTTAGATGGAATGGGTACGGTAACATTGAAGATCTTATCTGCTAAATTTAAAAGGAGCTTCTTAACAAAGAATATAACCCATATTCTTTTCTTTTTTGGCTTTCTTCTCTGGTTTGGGGGAGGAGAGGAGGACAGGCAATGGAGTTAACCTAGTCAATGCAATTGTTGTTAAAGGAAAAATATAATACTCTATATCAAAATAAATTAGTGTTGCCCAAAACCGGTCTTGATCTTGAACTTTGCAAGACCAAGAACAAGGTCACCTAACTGTTGCAAGGCCAAGACCAGGACTGGTAAAAAACTCGAATTTTTTAAAAAAAATCAAGCCAAATAGTTAGTAATACTTGACAATCTTAGTTACCATATGTAAAGAATTAACAACCAATATACTTTTGCATTTAACTCATCTAATTTTCCATTCGAGCTTAATTAGGCTTTCTCCTATCTAAAAAAATACAGTAATATCTCTAGAGTAATAAGTTAATAAGTAACTGCAAGAATGTTGCGAGACTCTTGCGCAAGACCAAGACTATGACCAAGCGCATTTACTGATGCTTGTCGTTTCCGAAAACTCGGTACTACCTCCTCCCTGAATTGCTTAACATTCAACTTTAAAGGTTTAATTTTATCTCGACCTACAACGTTACATTAATGTCATTCGGTCGTTTTTAATCTAGAGGTCGGTAAAGTTTGTTAATTTAACGAACTCCAAAACACCCATTTGATTTCCACTTAAATTAGAAGATAATCATCAGAGTTCTATTAGAACAGAGAAAAAAAAGTGTTCTGCAGGAATATTGGACTGCTTGGTGTGAACTCCACCAACAACATTTCTGCTCCTTCTTTAATTTGTTTTAATTTTTCTCCTTTTTTCAAGACGATTAAGTCAACGCACCATTTATGGACAGGGGGGCCAGTGATGGACAGATTGGACTTTAAATGTAAATAATAAGCTCCCTTGTTGATTAAAAGGTTCCAGTTTTTTCTAGATTGTAAAACAATGCCTATTGACAAATTTATGAAAAGTTCCCAAAAGAAAATTTTAAAATGCCTATCCTTGATGTTTTTATAGTGCTCTTGAGATCAATGTGTTTTATACTTTCCTACTAACAGTGTTCCTGAGAATAAGTTGAACATTATGTTATCTTACCTTTATCGTTATCGTTATCTTTAGAGATAAATAAAGATTTTAGAGTTTTTCTGAGGTATGTCCAATACTGTACATTGGACCTGTACATTACTAGGACCTGTACATCGTGTGTCCATCAATAGTGCAAAAAAGGTGTTGTTTTTTAAAATGGAGATTATAACTGAATATTTTTTCAATTTTAAAGTATTAAATAGAATGAGAGGATCATAGTAATTCTAAATGTCCAACGGAGAAGTTTATAACTATAATAATTACCACGACATAAGCCATAAAAGACAAAAATGTCCTTAGTTATTTACTGGTGGGCTTACCCTATATGCACTCTCGAGATAATAGTTTTGTTATATTTTTAATGTTAATAATGTAGATAAATTATTTCAACCTTATTATTGTTTTTGGCAAGTATTATTATTTTTTTTTATTTATATGTTATTATTAAGGTCCTAGTCCTAGAATAAAATCTGTTTCTATTATTTTTTTTCTGTATTTACATTGTTTATTTTCCAGTCGCTTCCGGCTCCACCCTTGTCCATAACCGGTCGGATCCGGAAGATTCCGGTCGGTAACAAGCGCACTCGTTATGAATGGACGATGGGTAGGCAGGCCGCGTTATGAATGGGCTCTAATTACGGCTAGCGGTCCGGACCACGAATCGAAGGAGGTTATGGATTCAGCCGACGAGCAACTGGCCATTATGAACCGCGGAAGGAAGGGTGCACTGGACTACACTTCCTCGGGTCCAGATGCGGTCAGTAGCCCTACCCTGGGTATCGGGTATTCTGGACCCAGGTACCACTGCTTCCTCCCACCTAATCCGGACGGACGGAACTTCGTGACTTCCTGACCGTCGGCTTAATCGGCGACTGGGGTCACGTTCTTTGACGTCAGGGGCGCCTCGGACCCGCCCGTCGCCGCCCGACTGGTAAATAAACCCTCATACATACACAGTGCTTCATAATGTGTGCTTTCGGTCTTCGGTGTGTCTTTGAGGGGCAGGTGTCATAAATAATTTAGTTCATAAAAATAAAATGAGTTTGGAAGAGATCTGCAGTTTTGATGTTCAACTTTATTGTATTTGTTTTTAAATTTTGTTTCTAATATTCCTTGACGATTTTAAAGTCTCATTATCTTATAATTTATTTTTTCCTTTATTTTTTTTTCTTTTAATTAATACCATATTTACTTACAAATCATTAAAGTGTCATATCAATATAAACGGAATAAATAAACAGAGATTTAAAAAAAAATTAGAATTAAGTTAAAATACAATTTCATAAATATTTCTTCACATTCAAATATATTATTTACGCTCAGCCTGAAAAACCTCAGACTATGACTTCAGTTGTAGAAGGAAAAAATACCCCATGATATCTCAGGGCTACCACTTTACTAGTATTATAAGCCAATTGAAACCGAACAAGATTATTTTCAATGTTTAAAAATGTTTTATGTTAATAAACAACGTAAAATAGTATAGCATGTAAAACAACTGCAGAGTATTTCATGAGAAGCAACACAACGATAATTACTTAGCTAAAAAAGAAAGAAAGAAACAAGCTATAAAAAATGAAGTTATGCTTGAAACACTATTAAAAAAAAATTACATGAGCAATAATACTTGTAGACACTAATTTTTAATATTTGTTTCGTAAGACAGTTATATTTAGTAGCTTATTATTATAAGTTAAATAATAAAACATATTGTGATGGTTTAAGTATTTAGCTTAGATCACTCACAGTAATAAATATATAACAATGAAAAAAAAAATCATTTTTTCATTTGGGAAGGGTTTCAGTCCGAAAGCCCTCTCCCATTTTAGAGATTATCTCTTAAGACAGCTTCTGAGATTATCGCTTTGTTCTTTTAAAATTGGTACGATTTTAATAAAAAATAAATAGAACATATGTACTTGTATGAAGTAAAATATAGAATCGAGAAAGTAACTTAGTTATTAAAAAATGTAAATATTTTAAAAATTTCTTCTTCTATAATTTATAAAAGAAAAAAATTAAATATACCTAAAGTTAAATTTAAAAAAAAACAGTCGGTATACTAAATTTATTTTAATTAAGATTAGAGAAATAACTTTACTATAAATAACTAAAGACCGAGAAGATTGTTAAATAAATAATAGCTGAATACTAAAATGTATTTCAATAGTAACAGATTAATACTTAGGTAGCTAGCTAACCAAAAATGTAGCCGCCCTGATTAATTATCATTTTCATCATTTTCTTCACTCAAAATTTATGTTAAGTAAATCTTCATTGGTTAAGCAGCTTAAAGTGTTGTATGGTATGAGAGTAGTTTATGCTGATTTGCAATTGAAATTGAGAGCCCTTATTTTACATCACTATGAGCAACTGGTAGACAATTAAAGCGTTTCGGGAAACCAAAGCCTCCGTTTTGACATCGATTGTCAACCTTGTTTTCTCAACAACAATTTTCATCTTGAGGGAAATCAACCGCAGAGGGATTCCAACTCCGCCCTGACCCTAAGCGAAGTTAGCAGACCAATTAGCAACTTGCTGATTAAAGTCCGTTCCATTGAAACAGGATTCTACTTTGACAAGTAGGATCTACAACTCCGACTAATTAATATTCTGCAAGCGGGAAAATAGTTTTTTGTTTAAAGGTCATGTTTAAAAAACATATACATAACATTAGTTAGTAGAATACTATCCAAACTATTCTCTCCATAACCAATTGAAGTTCAGGAAGAAAGTTTGGGGAGATGCGTTAAAGAATGGTACGCTTTCCGATATTGCAATATATTGTTTGGATTTTATGAGTCTCCAACATACGCAAGTGTTTGGATGACGCATTGTGGTGCATATATCTACTAAATATAGTATTATTTTTACTTTCACTTACCAATATATGAAATATATTATAAAGGAAAGTATTGCAAGCGTATTCGAATCTCAGTTTTTAACGGAAATACATGTTTAAATCATACTATTAACCTCTGCTTAGTTTTTTTATTTTCATTTCTTCATCCATACCTGTCAGAAATACTGACATCGTATTTAAGAAAGGGTGGTTAGGGGTGGTGAGCCACTCATCCAGCTTCTTTTGGGGAATCTAAGCGTGTTAGCACTCATGTTAATTCTAGCCATACCCTGTATGAGTGGGATAGTATGGCGTTGTAAATTATCGTGAAATATTTTTAAACACTAAGTAGTCGTTAACTGTTGGCATATAAAGTAATGCCAACGATAAATAACGTTAAAGTTAAAAAAGATATAAAAATTCAACCCCATTAAAAATCACTTGTTGGAGGCATGATCATAGATGAGGTGACGTTGTTGCCTTGTTGAGTACATCATCAACAACCGATGGAGCCTCTAATTCGACGGAGCGCCTGGTGTCGGTTGTCCTATCGTAACGTCAACACCAAACAAAAACAAAAGTGACTAATACCGTACTGACATTTGTCATAACTACCTCGGGGGAGCAAAACAAACTCATTAAGAGTTAAAAATGCTCGGAGGGCTCGTGTAGGGTTGACGGCTGAGCAACACCCTTTCATTATTTCTATTATTATTTTCATTATTAAAATCTAAAAATGTCATCCTTAAAAAAAAATAGAAGTTTTTTAAATTAGTTGTAGAAACATATCATCTCCCAAGCTTTAAAATATTCGGGCTCAAATAAGCATACAACAGTGAGCTAAATGATTTTTTCTTATGTAATATTTGATGTGTGATGGTAATTAAATTGATTTTTAGACGATATCAGACAATATTTTTTTTCCAAAGTTAGGATATTTTAGTATCTGTAACTTAAAAAAAAAAAAATTATCAAGAATACAAAATTGCTTGTGATGTTTGTCCAACAGAATGAACAGGATTTGACAGGGAGTACTGTCAAAAATATAACACTTGGTTATGAATTATTTACTGATTATGAATAATAGGTGTGCGGGATTGCTTATTGAGTCAAGTGCCGGAGCTATTTTCCCAGTTTTAGGTTCGAGTCCCGCTGTGACAGATAATTATAATAATAATAATTATATGCATCAGGCTCTAGCTCAACAATATAAATTAATAACGGGCCATCAGCCTTTGTATAGATATCAGTCGCAGGCAATATATGAAGGCCAAATTAGATAGTAGGCCATACAGGCAATATTAGAAAAATGAATTGTCAAGCTACACTAGAATCAAACTATGATAACTGGCCATAGTATTCTCCACAGTACACCAAATTTACTGCTCGTTGACAAAGAAACAAAGAAAGCCATCATTATCGAATTTGGAGTCCCTGCTGATGATAATGTAGCTAAAATGTTAAGTGAACAAAATTCGGACGTATCAAGAGTTATGTGAGCGATTACAGCAGCTATACTGGTGGAAGTAAAAGTACTACCCATTATTGCATCCAGAAATTGCTTGATTCCTGCGGAGACTCTGAAATCATGCAAGGTACTTGTATTAAGCTGGGAACTTCAGGAAATCCAGAAAGCGGTAATGCTGAGAACCGCCTACATTGTTCGAAAATATTTTAATATCTCAAATTAAATATTCAATATACTGTACCTTTGACCTCGGTTCGGGTCAGTGAATTTATCCGACTCAAAGCCGGAAATTGAAAAAATATAATTATAATTACACCAGCGTGATATCGAACCTGAGATAGAGAGCCCAGCCACTTTATAGTGAGTACTTCGTAGTCAAATCCTCTACTTTTCTAACCGTCAGCCTAAAAATAGTATTTTATTAAATAGTGCTGAACACAAGACCATGGTTTGTAGATGGTACAGGTTCTGTGTATTTTATTTCAGACCAAACGATCTCGAACTCGTCTATGGCAAATTTCCATAATTGATAAAAGGCTTTAGTTTTATTTGTGATTTAGTTTTATTTATGACGATTCACTTTATTAGATTTTTTTTTAGTACATAGATTTCACTATTAGTGGCTTCAAGTAGGGCATGATAATAAATGCTATTAACAGTTTACGAGATAAACTAAGTAAAGATACCTACTTTCCGATCACTTACCCGATATTTGTTTATTGCTTGATAAGTTAGTTGACAGCTTATAAGTTCAATAACGTTCTTCCAATGGCACCGATGTTGGACACCGGGTTTGTTTGGAAGCAATCCAAAGTTGACGATGAGGGATAAATAATACCAGCTGACTATAATTTATCACAAGATAGGCGTTATTTCCCATTGGCAATACGATTCGGGAATTTCTTAGAAGTTCGGAGATAGTGGTGAGGTAGTCGTCTGGGAGTTCGCGTCGTCTCCTAGCTGAGATGTGAAGTGTCTGCAACGTCGTTCCTACTTTAAGCAATGACTTGCGTCAATAATATAACATGCAAAGGGCGACTCATAAGTAGTGGGAAATATTTATAGGAGGGAAAGCGAATCTTAAGTTTACATAAAAATTGACCCGATTTTCGAGAGAAAAATGGAAAATTTAAGCTTTATGCTTTGTGTTTTTTTTTTTTAATAAATCATGTTTTTTGTTGATTAGGAAGCGATGACTAAAGAAATATTTAAGATAAGTAATTAACAACGGCTCCACTGTAAACTAGATAAAAATTGTTCAAAGAAAATAGTTTGTTATTGATGAATCCAATTAAATAGAACTTTAAGAGGCTAAACTCAGCTAAGTGGTGTTTTTTGAAAACTTATATATTATTCCCGATTTTTATCATCCTCCAACTATAATATAGATGCCCCAATTTTATAAAAACTTCATAGTTTAATAAGCTTTAAGTTTTTATAAACTTTGTTAAGATCAATTCTTTTTTTTTTTTAAATTACTTTAGAAACTTTTTTTTATGTACATTGTCGTATACCCAACGTCAATGTTTAAGTAAATTGTGTTAAAATTTCATAATTTTCAAGCGGTTATTCCATTTTCATTCCTCTGAAACTCCTCAAAATTTAATAAGAGCGTTAAAAATTTGAATATGTATTGAATTGGTGTGAGAGAAGTGGCTATTGAGTGTCAATATTTTTCTTCCACCCTGCCATTTTTCTCTTCATATGAACTCTGAACTTTAAAAAAAAAATAGATATAATGCGTTCTCAATGGTGGTCTGTTTTTCATCACTTTTTTTGTTTTGTTTAACTCTGATTTTAATGAAATTATTTTTTTAAATATAACAGCGCCGATACTTGAATTCGTGCATTGTTATTTTTGAGTTGATGTACCCTAAAGTGCTGTAAGATGCCACATTTTATTGATTCAGTAATTAAAATTATGGCGATGGTCATCAATGTTTTTTTTTTTTATTATTTCTTAATGATATTTAAAACTGTATTAAAGAAATAAATTTAGTAAATTTGAACATATGAATATAAACAATTGTTGGTTGAGTAACTACCCAATGGTAGTACTCTAATGATATGTCTACATTAGGATATCACGATGCCATCTTTTTTTTTTTCAGACGCCTCGGAGGGTTAATAGGAATTGAAGGGGAAGCAAGGTTAGAAACGAGAGGGTTGGGATGATTCTGAAGTTTATTATGGAAAGATAGGTATCTGGATTGGGCCAGATCTGAAACATAAGAGAAGATAAGGTCATTATGGATGGTTTTATTTTTTAACAAAGTAGGGTGCATTGAGGATTTTACGAAGTATTTTGGGTTGTAAGGATTGGATACGTTAGGAATTCGATGGTTTAGTGGAGCCCCATAGCTCAACTCCGTAAGTCCAAATAGGCCTTATTATAATCATGTATATGAGTGTTTTGTATTTAGTTGGAAGTTTAGAGCGTTTGTCTTGTAAGTGCTGAAGTAATCGAAAACGTCGAGTGGTTCCTTGTCGTTTCAATCTGGTATGAGCCATCAATGGGTGAAGAATTAAAACCGTTGCTTTATCCAAGGACATTATTTTCTCTTAAATTTAATTTATTATTATTACAGAACTTTATTTAACAATTTGAAAAACTATATTTACACTTTATTTATCGACTAAAATTTATCACAGATCACTTGCTAGTAGCCTGCTTAAAATACAAGAAAAAAAAAATTAAAATCGAGAATCCTTGATTTTTAATCCATTATTGATATTTTAATTGACATTGCGTAATTTTATTTTTCTAAAGATTATTGTTTCAATCAATGTCAATAAAATCCGACATATGTCAAACCTGTTCCATGACATATCGACAGGAAATCTATAATCTCACACCTATAACATTAAGCGCCCAAAAACATCTGTTATTGCTTGAACTGTTATTATATGATATTAACTATGACGCGATAAAAATAAGGTTCCATTAAAACAAGCGTCACTAAACGATAACTTTGTTGGAGGCTCCTGTAACATCGGTGTGATACTAACGGGAAGGAAGCACGGTGGCTATCTTTGAAACATGTTCTATTTTAAATTCGACGAAGGAATGGCCGATATATTTTTAAATGTGATTTAATTATACTCTGCTACGGGACTCGGCAAAAAATAGGACGGGGCAAGGCTACTTTCAACCAAAGCAAGCTTTGCTATCCTCGCTGTGCTAATTATCTGTCCCAAATCGGATGCTAACTGGGTCCCCAGAATAAGAAAAAAAAAACCTAAAATTTAGATGGCTAGTGATAAGTGACGATCCAATGTAAATAATTGATAGTGAAGAAAACTCATTAATTATTGGCATAACTATACTCATGTTCATACATTTGAACAAAAAAAGGTTTATGTTGTTTTTTTTCGATTACTCACTACTTCGTCACTTCAGGCATATAGGAGTGTTTTTGTATAGATACAACCAAATCTGTTCTGACCAGAATGGGAAGGTCGAGATTCATTCCTTGGAACCACCAACAAATAAACTTCAACCCATTCTGACCGGATTCGAACCCGTTTTGCTTAAGCATTCAGAATGTTAAAGCGGATCTTAACGCTGAGAAATTAACATATACTCTTTTCTAATTTATTTCATGCTGAACACTGGCCCATTACATTCATTCGTACAGATTAATTTCTTCAAATAGATGAAGGAGGCTTGATTATTTATCAAAATTTTTTTGTCGAATTTTCTGTTAGTTCATAATAGTAATAAATATCTTTTTCAGTGCGCGCATCACACAAAATTCACTCACCGCTTAATTTAATTAATTAAATGTTGAGAATGCTTTCGTATATTACTATCAGTAAATATTTTCATTTCATTTCACTTCTCCTTGAGAAATAAGTATTTTCATAGGTTGGAAAATTAAAGTTGAATTATAAACGATATGACATAGCCATTTACAAAAAAAAAATACCATAAGAAAATTTGTGGCCAGCTTCAAAATATTAAATAAAATGCACAAATGTTAAAAAATATATACTTGTTACTTGACAAATATGAAAAAAAAATGATAACACTGAATAAAAAACTGGATCTTTTATTAAAAAATCTGAGCTTTATCCAAAATATATACTATGAAACACGTTTAGAAAAAAAGAGTTAATATTAGTAGATATATATTATGATTGATGATAAATAGTCAGGACTCAGCTATTTTTAATGTTTTTATCGGTGCCGACGGTTCAAACCAGGATGTGTGGTGTCATGCTTCGAGCACTGAAGGTGATCTGATTATTTATCACCTATGATATGTAGAGTAATTCACTAACTTCAATATATTAAGATAAAACACCATACACAGACTTGAGAATTTCTAATGGAGCAGATTACTAAAATGCCGGGCCTTCGGCTTTTTCTGATTTGACAGTTTTTATCTGTAATCTCATTAATGTTTATTTATCGATTCTTTATTTATTTGGTTTACTGTAAAAATGTTGATAATTGTTTATATATTACTATCAGTAATTGTTCTATAAAAACTGGTAATAAAAAAAGTAAGAACTAAAAAACCTAATAAAATATTATTACTTGAAAAAGAGTTTATTGAACTGTGGTATAATTGATTAGTCATTCAAATAAATCATATATTGTTAGAAAAAATAAAAATAAACTTGCGAAGTTTACCATAGTTTATTCCTATACCCGTCACTCCAATGCCCTACCCACTATTAAATACCGCCTATTCAATCACTTTCTATCCATCCAGTTCCCGAAAATTTTTAAATATCTTCTCCTGTAAATATGTATATAATTTATTAGTTTGTTTCTAAGTATCTTTTTTTTTTTTTAATTCATTATTGGTAGAAATTATCATATATTGTTTTTATATTTCTATTTATAAAATTCTGAGGCTCTTAAGCTTACAATTATATTAATCTGTATGATGTTAATGATACTTGTATCAGAATAAATGAAGCATATTATTATAATTAGTATTAGTATCGTTTGGTACTTACAGCCGCATCGATTGTGTCAATCGGTCTCAGCGGATATGGGTGATTGAAACTTGGAAGGGCCTATATATTGCGTTTCAATAATAATATATCACACAGGAGACTGTGAAGCGAGGCATTATAAAATAATATGTTAGCCATCTTGGCTCTAAACACAGCCATTATCAGCCGTGGGCACGAGCCAAAAACACGCAACGACCCAGTGCACCTGGTCTTGTGACGTTATTGGCTTCCTTGGGGACTTTATTTTCTGCCTCTCGCCAGTGTGCAATGTAAGTTCGGGACGGGGGGACATCTTATGTAGGGCGAGTCCACGCTATTCAAGTTCGATTACGGAAAAAACAAAACTGGAATCGTAAGTTATAAAGTAATTGTCATACTGTTTTATTTCAAAATGTCTATAGTTTGCAACAATCTAACCATATCGAATCTTCATGTATTATTTATCAAAGGTTTTGTTTTGTCTGTAGCCATATCTTTGTGTATTATTCATCAAATCCAATGATTGAAAATCATTTTGAATATTATCAATAATTTTTCAGATGCAAAAAAAAAAAAAAAGCAATTAGCAATTTTTACATATATTTTAGTCCAGAGATACCCACACGGTGTTTCATGGTGATTTCAAAAAGTTTTGAGGGTAACACGTTTTGATGGGGTTATGAATTATCATTTTGTAATAATGATAGAATTATTCGCACATGGGTTTGGAAGGGCAAGAAGTTTACTATAGGAGGATAGGTATCTGGATTGGGGGTGGGGAGGGGAGCAAGGTAGCCGAACTGGCTAACGTGTGTGCACATTTAAAGGCGATAGCTTAAAAGGCGAGGTATGGAAAAACAAACAAAAAAAAGATATCTGGATTGGATTAAATAGACTACATATGGTTCAGTAAGATCGTTATTGATAATTGTATTTAGGACAAATTAAGAAGTACTGAGGACTTTGAATTCTATGGATTGGATACGAATTAGGTGGTTCAGTGAAGTCCCAAATACCAACTCTATAAGTCCAAATAGGGCAAGTAAATGAGTCTTTTTTAATTAATTGTAGGCTTAGAGCGTTTTCTCTAGTATATGTTGAAATAGCCAGATGCGTTGAGCAGTTTCCTGTCGTTTTAATCTATGAAGATTCCGAGTAAGATGTTTATCCAGATGGGGTCCTAGGTAACGGATGTGTTTTATAGGAATAACTATAGATGTGTTGTTAAAGGATACTTCCTGTAGGATAAGAAGTTATTTATTTACTAAGTAAAAGTGATTTGATGGATGTGACGCTAAAATTCTAATTAACTGGATGAACGAATGCATCTTAATGTAAATTTATTTATTAAAAGTTCTAATTATCCCATCATTATTGGGTGGGTCGTTAATAACAGTTATTGCGTTAATAACCGATTAATGAAGAGCGGTGACAAAAAGCGCTGCAGCGTGCAGCGCTGGTCGCAGACAAGACCGGTGCAGCTGCCCCTTCCAAAGGGTTCACCACTTTTTGTTGCCACCCGCGCCAGAGGATCCCATCTGCCACACACGTGTCACATCTAATATTCAATACCTGGCTCTATTTCCGTCTCCTTCTGCCCTCGCTTCCGCCAGGGATTGCTTATTCCGGTAGCGTCCTCACAGATACGGCGGTTACGACTCTCTCTGCGGCTAGGAGGTGCTATTGCCTTCTCAGCATACGATCCGCAATATACATGAATGAATATGAAAAACCACAGGAAGATATTATTGTAATCATCAAGTCACAACATAAAATAAGATATAGGTACTAAGAAGTGAAGATCACACAAGACTTACATGAGTGTGTAAGATACCTTATGTATCAGGTTTAAAAAACGGTCTTAAATGTATCCGTCGTATTACAGAGCCAAAGCAGAGAGTAGCAGCGATATAATATTTGAGGACAAAAACATGTAAATTTCTCATGAGAATTCCTGTTTTGACATTAAATTCCAGTTGATAGATAGAACAGTTTTTCTGGTATTTACAGTGAGGGTTTAAGCATATGAGGTATACAGGCTGGTAATATATTACTTTTCCGTATATACCTTGATATTCAAGCAATGTTTATTTATTCTAGCTTCAATTATTTTGTAAAAATATTTATCCAAAAGTCAACCTCAATCGGCAAATTTTATATTGCAAATAGATAGTCCTAGGTACAGACCCCTTGATATCGAATTATTAACATCCGCCTGAAACTTGGTAAATAGTTTCATCATAACCTACAACTATTTTATTTACGAAAACTCTTGGGATTGGGGCGTTTTCAATCTGGAGGGGAGCAAACTTTGTCTATTTAATTAGGTATTAAAAACTCGTAAATACCCATTTGCTTTCTACTAACATCATAGGATAAATTGATCACAAAATCGATAAAAAAAGCGGTATACAAAAATATTGGTTCCTTTGTCCTATACAACCTCGTTATTTTGGAAATTTAAGGGTGTATGTCACGCCAAACGGCTCAATATTTTTGAAGGCCACCTTATTTCCCGATTATTTGATCAAATTATCTTACGATCCAAGTAGAAAGCAAATGGGTATTTACGACTTATTAGTACCTAATTAAATAGATCAAAGTTTGCCCCCCTCCAGATTGAAAACGCACCAATTCCAAGAGTTTTCGTAAATAAAATAGTTGTAGGTTATGATGAGATGAAACTATTTACCAAGTTTCAAGTGGATGTTAATAATTCGATAAAAAGGTGTCTGTACCACGGACTTAAAAGCGGACATGTGTGTGTATCATATCTAATTCAGCTACCAGTTGCTAAAGTTCGAAACCACAATCAATTTCCAATCTTCATAGGACTTTTAATACATTCTTTATTGAGTAATATTACATTCTGCCACGTTCAACGATACTAGTAAAACTCTACTTGCAATAAAACAAAATGAAACAAAAATAATCAAAATAACAAGTTAAATACACACATATTCAATATAAATCAATTATAAAAATCAATGACAACCAATCTACGTCTCGTTCTACTGTTTACACGTTCTTTGTCATTAATTAGATTTTTCATGTAATTTATTATATTTTTCTATTTAATTTTATTTGTCAAATGCTTCTATCCATAATGGGGTCATTAGCATACTACATAGCTTTCATTTTTTTTTTTCACTTTCATATATTAGCCCACACCTGTCAATTATAACTATCGACAATCAATACATTTTTATTTAGTTTAATTTTGTGTCTCACTAATATCTGTTTACTTTTATCAATTTTTATTGACTGATCATCATACTTATACGCTCTGTCACTGATATAAGACAATACAAATCTTATTTGAATCTGAAAAAATATAAAATTCATGACCCTTCTTGGTTTTCGGGAAGGAAATCTTGTCGTAGAGATTGTTGAACTACTTAAATTTAAGAACCTCCGGTATATACAAAGAGAACTCTTATGATTGATATTACTACCTAAATAGAATATTAATATGTCATTACACGATCTTGACTCTTAAATAAATTGCAAAAAAAAAAGTTTAGTAAACCATATTCTTTTCAATTGTTCCATGAAATGATAGAAAAAAAAAAATTAATTTTCATCGACAACAAAAGGAACTGGTTGTATAATAACCAGCTTATAAATATGGATGGATCTATTGGGCACATTTAAAAGTAGAATGAATCACATCTATTGTGATCGCGGTGGGATGGTTGCCAAACAGCGTTGGGTTGGCCACAACATCGGCACACTGTTCCTAGCTCTCATATTTATGTTCACAGCTTTAATCAAAACAGTCCCAATGAAGCAAAACATTCATTAAAAATGAATGAATGAAAAAAATAATTTTAATTAACTTATTTAAAGCCGTTTTATAAAATTGATAAAAAAATTATTTTAAAAAACCTGTACCACTACAACCCATAAAAAGTTTTGGGTTCAATACTTTCTAAGGAAGTATTGTTTCTTCAGCGACGCTTGGGCAAGGAAGTGATTTGACCAATATTACGCTCATCCGCTAAGTTTTTTCTTCTTAATCAATTATTTGAGCATATTGATTTTATAGAGGCTGGGTGTGCCCAAGGAGGGCTGATCCACGGCTGATTAAACAGAATAAATAATTAATGTGGGTCATCATCAGTGCTCGAAACACGCCCTGATGATGACACACATGTTTGGGTTGAAACGTCGGCACTAATAAAAACCATATAATGACTGCGTCCTGAATATTCATCACCCATGATTTATGGAACAGTCGACAAACTTCCTCCAATAATTCATTGAATGTTGAATATGTCTTCCTCAAAAGTACCTTTAATTTGGTTTATTTTAAATAATTAACCATCTCTCATTATTAAGAGTTACGAAAAAATGCTAAATAAAACTTTTGAAAAAAAATGATTAATGAAAAAAAGGAGAAAAAAGGGGGAAAAATGTGGATTGATGGTGGAAAATGAATTTAGGAAATTCTGGTCAGATTACGACAGGTATCTGCGTTGGAACGCGGAACAATTTACCAAAAAGCAATATGTAATAAAGAAAGTCGTGCAGAGTAAAGGAAGTGAGAAAATTCATCTCTAATAATTATTGAAACTTATATTATTTAACGGAACAATCGCATTGTTTCAAGAAAATGTAATGAAATTTACTGTTAAAATGTAAACTTTTTTTATGTCTTGAAAAGAAGTATTTAAAATTCATTCTAATCATGGCAATGGCAGTTAGTTGTCTGTAAAAACCTATCTTCATAGTATTATGTGAAAGAAAAGTGGAAAATATAAAAATATTTCATGGAATCATAAAAGCCTATGTTTTATACTTGTATACATTTACTTGTATTTAACTATTGGAAAATGCATCTTATATTTAAATAATTAGCTCGCGTATATTCCGAAATATCGGACGAGTAAACTTTTAAAAAATAAAATTAGCTGGATAATCTAATGAATTTTTCCTTTATGGAAATCCAAACTAATCCGCATAACTTATTGGTAAAAAACTTTTGATATCTATGGCCGGCAATGAAATTCGCATTTTTTTGTAGTAAACATTCAATGGAACATTAACGTCTTTGTATAGACTAATAGGCGAATAATCCATATATTTATAGTTGTGATAGAGATATGCCTTAACATATTTCTAAGGTATATATATATGTTGTTGAGAGAGGAGTTAAGTGTTTACAAAAACAGATGGAGTACCGAGGTTTTTATTGTCTACTGTTGATATAATTAATAGGATTTTTGTTATTTTAGTGGTGTTAATGATTTTTTGTGGTGTAAACTTTAACTCTTACCTTCAACATTTCAAGAAAATAATTTCTGTTCAAAGTAGAAGGGTAAGTGAAAGTTGTGTGTTGCACGCACCAGATTTTTAGTAATGCCGCCTAAAACATACATGCAGTCTATGTATTACAACAAACTATATCCTATTCAAATTATATGCTACTTTCATATGCTAATATTATTGAGCGATTTGAGCGCATTCATAACCCTTAGAAAACTTTATCGAGTGGAAGGTTGTTCAAAGGTAAAGTTCTGAACAGGAGCAGTAAGTAGGTATGTTAAACATGTTTGGATAAAGTTGGCACTATACAAACATGGAACGTAAATGTACTATTAAAGGATACGTAATATGGAATCATGTTTTTTAATTATGCCACAGTGAACATTGTATAGGCTTACCTCTTTAAAGTTTTAATTAAGTGCTTCTATAAAATTAAAAATGATCTTTTTTATTATTATAATCTTTTTTATTTTATATAAGAGCTTAAAATTGGATTTATTTATCAATTTTATATTTACATCACCCATTTAAGCCGTACATGATTTAGCCTTTTTACACTTATCAGTCCATTTCCTCATAACCATTCTCTAACTTATGTCCTGATATAAAATAATTAAAAAGTATTCCTCATATGGCATCTTTTCGAAAGTCCTCTAAACACAGAAACAACCGTGTGTACGCAAAATTAGCAGGTTGAAATAATGTTGTGAGTTTACAAATTAAAAAATAAAATTGTCCTCTTTCAGTCTCCGCTGGCTTCTAATACTAGTGATGCGGCTGGAAAAGTGGCACTGGGATCTTCCGGAGTCTTGTTTTGCCTTCCACATGTGGTGGAAAAAGCCTGGCTCGGAGATTCTTGGGCGAATGTATATATTGTATATAGTTATGATTGTGTTTAGAAGTTTTTATTTTATATGTTTATTTTATTTTTTTATTTACCTTCTTCATCAGTATTATTTATTTACTTCTTATATTTATATTTATTTTTTTATTATTTGTATATATTGTATGAATGAGAACTTTTAGCCCTAATGCTTATAGCCCTCCAGCAGTGGCTGATTGTATTATTATTCAATAAATAAATTAAAAAAAAAAATAATAAAATAAATACAGTGCTATAGATAAAATAAAATTTCGCTATACATAACAACAATTAAGAATCAAAATCATCATGAAAATATAATTTGTTCATTGAAATGTAACATGGGTAGTGGAAAAATAGAAATAAACAGTTCTGTATTTTTTTTTCTAAAAGATAATTAATTAATTTAACTAAATTGATTAATTTGGAAAAATACAAACACAATTAACATTTAAAAAACTTGAAAAATGATTCTGATCCTAATATTAATGTTTGAATTTAAATAATTGAAACAATTAGCAGTTTTTTAAAATTTATATTAAACATAAATTTGCTGCTTTTCTGCAGAAAAACGGCACATTGTTTATATGAATTTTTTTTTTGCTGTTGATGTCTGCTATCACTCATATAAAAATTTAACTCAGCTTTCGGGATACCCTGTAAATATATTTTTATTTATTTATTTTTTTATATATACCGTTTAGCTTTAAAAGTGAGAAAAAAACTTGGAATTAAAGCATAAAATTGCCTAAAGAATGCCCTCCCAAGCCTTGACTGAAAGCTACAAAAGGCGCACCCCCGCAGCTCTAAGTTTAGACCTGTTTAATTGCTTTTTTTCAACCACGCCCAGGGGTCTGGTAAAAATCAACATCCTATCCTCTGAGCTGCCCGTCAGCTTTCAAATTTTTGTAAAAAATTTAATCCATTTTATTAACATGAAATGTATTCTCTCTAAAACATTATTTATTGAACACGTCCACTGTACTTTATGTATTTTTATGAATTAGGTTAGAAAGAGAGAGAATAAAATATAAGGAGTGGGAAAAATGAATAAGGGGAGAGAAGGAAGAGAAAGGGTATAGAATGATAGTAAATGAACGAATGAAATAGTAAAATAAAAGAAGAAAAAAAGGAAAAGAACGTACAAAAAAAAAAAAAATAATAATACCCATATATATAAATAATAATAATAATAATATATATATATATATAAATATATATATATACACGAAACAGTCAGATACTTGCTAAACTTTCGATATTATACATTTCTAGTCATCATCAAACGATAGTGCTATTCATACTGTGAACTTCACTAGGGATATTACAATATTTCCTGCTCTTAATGCCACTGACCGCATCTATTGTTTGTTTTTTTTTTTATTATTATTTTTATTGGTATATAATTAAATCTGTACCTCTAGCATTTGACAATGATGAGTCTACATATTAATCATTATTTAAAGACACTGATATTTTATATTGTCAGCTTTGTCTTTTCTTTGTTAGCAGAAACACACCTCATTTTAAAGAAGAACTCAATGTATTTTTTATTATTTTATTTTTCAAAAGAGTATAATTATAATTTTTCCTACTGTACATAGTCTTAAGTGTTTTATCATAGTTTTAAGTGTTTTGTATATAGATTTTTTTTTTTGTATATAGCTTGTTTAACTAATATTTTCTTTACTTTCTCTTTTTTATTATTGTTTTATTTTGGCCAGATGTAGTATTTTAATTATAATTACAATATATATTAATATATGACTTAATAAATAAAAATATATTATATACAGATGACAAATCGTTCATTATCCGATCCTCATCTCTATGGAACTCCATCCCTTCCCATATCCGTCAATCTAATACCCTTCCTACCTTTAAATCCCGCCTGTTCAATCATTTCTTATCCATCCAGTCCCCATAAAATCGTAAATAGATACTACTGAAAATATGTACATAAATTATTAGTTCGTTCTTCATTATTTGTACTCCAATTTTTGTTTATCTATTTTTTTTTTCTCTTTTATTATAATACAATTTAAAAAATAAAAAAAAATATATATATATAGATTGGCTTACATATTGTTAATCTTATATAATTGTATATTATTTTTTAAAAATTGTCTGTAGTGATTAATAAGTATACTGTGTTTTTAGCAACCCAATGTAATTAGGCAGCACCATTTTATGATAATAAAGTGATTCTCTCTCTCTCTCTCTACGTTATTTATTAACCCATTATGTCGGACTGTTTAGCTTATTAAATACAATTTAACCCTCTAAAGTAGGAAGATTGTTTTTATTATTCTATCTTCAATAAACAAGTGTTCCGCTCGAAAGACGAAATATTTCAATTGTGAAATATCTTAAGTCGGAATTGGGTTATGGAGTCATTTGTAGGAAGCGAGATTGGGAACCATTTTCGAAATTGGTTCCCTAAATTAACCCTTGAGAAATATGATATTGAAAAGCAGATAACAAAAGCACCCCCTAGTCATCCCTTTGTACAGTCATGACAATAAATCACGGGTCATTTAGCCGGCTCAATTGGCCCACAATGACTTTTCTAGGGCCGCGGTAAATCTTGAGGCACCCACCCACCGTTATTAAAAACAGACTGTACACGGCAACAATAACTGCCTACTAAATCTTAGGAGTTGTTACTATCCCTCTTGTCAGTGGGCTCTTTTAAAAGAATTTAATTTAGTTAGCTATATTTAGTGAGCATGAACTTCCTCTTCCGTCCGCCATGACTATAATGGTAAGAGCGTACAATACTGCTTCCTTTGACAGTTACGTGCTTAAGGAACCTATCATTCATAACAACCTACCCTACGGCAACATTGTCGCTCAAGTATTGTGATTCTTAAAGTTTCGGATTATTTGTAGCTTCCTTAAAGATAAATAAATAATCTAAATTTAAGAAGAATTTGGACCAAAACCTTAAGAGCGACTGGATACCGTCAACCGTAATCAGGAACCTTTTCAAAAATAATATTTTTTTTTCTTTTATTATAGGTAATATAGTTATGTGTAATAGTAACAATTATTAAATATAGGATGAAACAAAATTGTCAGGATTTTCAGTCGAAATTTCACTGTGACCCAAACATGTGAGTTATCACCAGGGCTAAAAATTAAAAAATATAATATAACATCACAGAAATATAAAAGTGTTATAGTAATAACAGTCACAAGATAATAGTAATTAAAATAAATAAATTGTACCTTTCAACTTTTTCTTCCTTTATAATTTTACATCATTTTTCTAATTCTATTCTTTACTTTTATAACTATTATCTTACTTATATCTTCTTATCACTATTATCTTCTGACATTATCTTACTTTTACATTTTTATAATTATTATTTCTCTAATATTATTTTATATTTTGTAATTTTTAGCTCTGATGGATGACCCACATGTTGTGGTCGAAGCGTCACCTAACTATCTAAAGAAATTTTGACTGAAATTCCTCACAATTTCATTGCATGCTTATAAATCAACAGTCGACTACTTACTACTATTATATTCTTATATTATCAATTTTCTTTTATATTCCTTCAGATATTTACACATCACTGTGCTGTGATAGGAAAATAACAAAAAAAGCAACCGAAGTAAAAAAACAAACAATATTTCATGATAAAAATATTTTATTAAAAAGCAATATATTATTTTCCAATAAAATAAAAAAAAAATGAGCTATTTCTTAATATCAAAATAAAAAATATTGACATGACAATTCTTAAAATTCTACGGCTGTATTACTTTTCCCTTAATCGATATCTAAGTGTTTTTCAAAATATCGTAAGGAAATAAAATTGTCTGTTTCAAAAAAGGGAATGGTTTTAAAACTGGTCGAATCTTTTATATAGAGAAGGAAAATATTTTATTACATCATCTCATAGAAAAAAATTGTCACTGATTCATAATTCGAAGCGGAAGAGATTCTTATCTTTAAGCGGAAATTTACGATTAGAAATATGATTGTGCTAAAATATGTAAGAGTAGAATATAATGAATCGAAAGTTAATTTCATAATAATGAATTCATATATTCATGCATATTGAAATAAAAAATAGAATATGAATGCAGGGACATTGTTCCATTATTTTTGGAGGTAATCATAATAAAAAATATCTGTCTTTACAAAAGTGAATATTTAGTGTGACGTCTCTTGCTTGATGTATACTCATTTATCTGTGTGTATATATATATATAATTTTAATTACCATAACTGTTCAGATAGCTATCCAATTTATTTATCGATTCGAAACATGATAATAAATGATAGGATGGATATATTTATTTATTTATTTTTTCTCCATTTTTTTTTTAAACTTTATATATCACAACTCGGCCCTGACTGCGGACGTCTAAGAGGCAATCTGGAGTCTGGGTATGATGCCGAGGCCGGAAGCTGAAGCAAAAAAACCAAACAGAAATATCTGTCTGTCCAGGCCCTACAAATTAGGGGACTTTGTTCTGCTTGGAACAGGACGCCCGCTTGTTGTCCTGTCTTCTCTTTTCTTTCGACTTCTTTGATTTTGAAAAAAAAAATTGTTTCTTTTCTCTTAAATCTCGTTACTTAGGCGTGACTAGGGCTTCAGACAAAGTGTGAAATTGGTTCGAAAATATCTGCTTGTTGTTTTGAGAAGAATTTTCTTATTTTTGATGAAGTATAGGGAAAGTTTCTATATTTAGCTTTACGCTCATTGATGACATCGTTTCGCCCAGATTAGAGGCGGATACATGGTGAGTTTAGAAACTTATCAACTCTTGGAACTAAACATGCCTTAAATATCGTACATAATAATTTTGACAAATTAACATACTTTATGGACCAGAATTTAAAAAAAAATTACCTATACCAACATACTCCATGACAGGTGTATTCAGTAAGGAAGTACTGTTTCTATACCAACTGTTGTGAAAAGGAGTAAAAAGGTAGTTTTCGTTCAATCGTCTGGTTTATTCTCCAACAAGTGGTACTGGCTGGGAATGCTTGAAAGTGTCTTTTGTATACATCTGATAATAACAAAATAAATAATAATCTGTTAAAGCCATACTCGAACCCGTGCATTCTTAAAGTAAGTGTAGGTATCTAACACTATGTGTGGTATAGATAGTCGTTCCTCTAACTCAACTTGAACGTTCCGAATAAATGAATAATTTTATTGAATTCAACAAAAATGATTTTCATCCAATTTGATGTATCTTCGTCTTTTAGACATTAGCGGGAAAACACGTTTAAGTGCCGATTGAGCATTAAGTGAAGGAGCATTAATGACACTACTTCACTTTATTGTTTTATAGAAGCGTCTCTGCAATTAAATTGGTTGAAAGAGTTCCTTTTTCATTTAGTTTTATAAGAGTATTCCTTTTTTAAGGAAAGTTCAAGTGGAATGAGAGGGACAACTAAGCACACCACCTTAAGTATCTTTAATAGTACCTATTTTTCTTTTTTCTTCAGTTTCATATTCTCTGTAATTAATTGTTTTTATTTTATCGGACGATGTGAGGACACAGGTTACTATCACACAGTTTGCTCTCAGATGACATTTGTTTTGGTAAAGAACGGGAAGACGCGTCCGAAACTCAGCGGTGTTTACAAAGGAACATCGGAACGTCACCGTTGAGTGAAGGATTTCAAACGCTGTGACAGCGGTTGTTAATGATGTCGTCTGGGTCTCTTTTTTTCTCCCTCAGTAGTCACCCCGACACATTGGGGTAGTCGACGGAAGAACGGCTCTCAGGATCGTCCGGATGGACCGCTTTGCCAGAAGTAGCAGGAAGTAGAGGATCACGAAAGGAGGACTCAACCTGTTTTTCATTAATATATCTACGTTCCGTTCCCCTGGACTACTCCGTCTTGGGAGTTTCTTACATTTTTTTTATTTAAAACTTTTATTAATAACTTGTTCCAAAATAGTTCTCGTCATGGTGAAATAATGACCGAGATTATGAACAGATGCAACGGTGCTCAGACATCAGTCATCTGTTGGCGACCCAAAACCAAAAGACAGAATTAGATTAAAGTTTAAAGAGATCGGAATAAAAATGTCGGTTTTTTATTTTACTTTTTTTTAGTTTCTCTTTTGGAATAATTTAAACTTGTTAATCAAAATCTGGTATAATTTGCTTCAAAGAGGTAACCTAAGTTACCGTATTTCGAACAGATACTGATTCAAATACTTGTTTTGTTTGGAATAGTAGTAATTAATTTGTTTGATTATTATTTAATATAATAGCTGTTTGGAGTTATGAATCATATTTCCGTTTTCTATTTTTAAGATTAAATGGGGTTGGAAAAAAAAATATATATATGTATATTGGAAGCAGAATGAGACCAAACCACAATTAAACTTAAGTTTTGATCAATCTATTGATAGAATGGCAATATTTTTGGTTGGATTGAATGTAGAGCACTAAATAAATATTAAATCAAAATAGGAGAGAATACCGCGGGGCACTCCTCTCAATCACGCTTACCAATGCCTTACTCCATATTCTTCTAACCCAAAGCACACTGTCTTATGCTGCTTAAGAATTGGGTATTGTGAATTCTCACTAAGAGGACTAGATCCACCGACATGCGATAGCTGTAAGGTCCAAAGAACAGTACAACACATCATCCAAGACTGCCCAGTAATGAAGAATATAAGGAAAAAATTGGATATAGCTCAGAGCCTAAAAAAAACCCTGATTGACAATGAAAAAGCCGTGGAAAAAAAAACTGAAATTATTAAAAATTATAAAACTCTAAAACAGAGTATAAGCAAAAGGTGTTGCCAGTGATTCTGCAGAGTAGAGGCAATAATAAACACAAATAAATGATTAAATATTCATTAAACAACTTTTCTGTATTAACAAACCACAAATACAAGTTCAGATTTCGAGTGTATTACTTATTTACTATATGTATCTCTGTATTATAAATGTATGTATTATTAATGTATTTATTATTAATAATAATTAGGCAGATTAGTAAGATCATTATTCCCTAATTTATTTTTTTTCATTTGGATTAATAATACATTTTGTATAGTTTCAGGTCCTAGCAGCCCAAGCAAACCGGGACCTCATGGTTTTGGATTAAAACACAACCCTGGAATCGGAAGTAAGTGTGTTCTTATATAATATTAGATGTATTTCTGTTTCGGTTATGGAAGTCATAATTTAAAAAAATGTTTGAAAATACCACAATTGGTTTATGAACATTTTAGGTTTCGTTTTAGAAGGGCTTTCTTTTTTTTTTTTTCTTTTTGTTTAAGGATTTATAAGAGATATATATATGTTGTAAAACCTACAAAAATCGTCCAATAGAGGTCGCATAAACCAATTTACCGTTGGCCCGAGGAAAAGGTCGGGTAAACTGGTAGCAGAAGTTGGGAACTAATCAGACGAACAGTTTACAAGTTGCTATCTCGGGGAAGTACTAAGGAGCTTGTTAATCACCAGGCAGTTTAGCCACCGCTCTGATTCGGAGAGATTGCCGAGAATTATATGGAGATGGAATATTCACGAGAGGGGGGGGCGGCACTAATTGAAAACCTAATAGGGGCTAACTGGGTTCGAGTACCTGCCGGTAGCACACGTCCAATTAGGGGCTAATTCTATCATGAGGCCTTTGTCTGTCAGACAGAAACTTGATCAGCAGTTGAAATGTAAATGTTTCGCGTTCTAGCGATGCCTTCCATTTTATTTAACACTCTCAGAAAAATAAATAAACTTGGTATCAGAAATAAAAATTTAAAAAAAAAATAGTTGATGAAAGGTATTCATCTGCATATACAAAACCAAAGAAGGGGGGAAAAACTAAGGTGTGTGCTTTAGACCACATGATATAAATGAAAACACCAACAAGCCGGGATTAATAATATGAAATATAAATTATAAATAATAGCTCATTATAAAGAGGATGGAATGCTGAACATTTCTCTCGCTTACAGTATGCAGGTCCAATTTTTAGTTTCTGAGATATTTTAATCCATATCTTTCATACAAGTCGTTATCATTTGGTTTTCGACACTATTTTTGCCTATTCGCATCTCTTAACACGGCGTCGCGTTAAGATACAATTTTGAATAATAGCTAAATATAAAAAGGATGAAATGATGAACATTTCCCTCGCTAACAATATGCAGGTCCGATTTTTAATGTTTGAAATATTTTAATCAGTATGCAAAAAGCATTTCAATTAGTCGACTCCAGCCAACTTTAACCGAACGTTACCCATCGAAAATCTGACGGCTCATTCTAATTCTCTCTTCGCAAAAAAGTGCAAAACGCGCCTAAAAGAAGTTATCCCTTTAAAAATCTTCAAAGACAGGAAACGTGATAGAGACAAAACTAGCAACTTTAATTAAAATTTCAGATTATCTTTTTGTGGGCCCAGAAAGTGGCTATGACAGTTTATAAGCTAAAAAACAATATATTTTTTTTTGAGTAAGGAGGTAGTTCGGGATGACGGTCTTGAAATAGACTTAAAACAGGGTAAACTTGTAAATAAGTTTAATTAAAATGGGAAAATGTACTTATATCAGGTTTAACAGATAAGAATGATATATAGTAGGTACCTACGAGCCCTGGTATATATATATATATATAGATTATTTTATGATTGTTAAGACTGGTTTATATTTGTAATAGATAAATTTTACAGAATGGACGATTCTATTTAATAAACCAATTTTTTATTTTATTAATGAAATTATTTTATACACTCTCCACTAATATATTAAGGCTAGAATAATACTGTTAAATAATAAATAATTAAAATAGTTACTCATAGATTTATCTAATCCCTATCGTAGAAAGACACTCATCCAAAGTTCTAAATGGTCATCAAGTTCTGGAATCAGTCACTCCCCTTTATTGAAAGATGGGGCTGTTACAAAGAAGCTCTTTTATCTGATTAGCGAAATTTGCTTAGGGTGCCTTTTAGTAGAGGGGCAGCGCGTGGGAAATGTAAGGAGGAAAATCAAATCAATTGGAGGAGGAAAATATAAAGGAAATCTTCTCTAATCCAAGGATTATGGTCCTCAGAGCTGGACCCACTCCGTCTTCTCCCACGGTGGCAAACTCTATGGAATATTAAATCCTTTTGCAACAGGTATAAGATTATATCTCATGACTCCATGTTTCGTTCCTGAAAGAAGAGACAACTTTTGAAGATGAAAAATAATATATAATATATAATAAGAATATATTGTATATAAATGTTGTACAAATAAATTGTTCTTAACTTTATTTATTTAATTTATTGATTCTTTGTTTCTTTATTTATTACTAGAAAGTTCAAAATATAAATATAAAATACACTATAAACTTAATACCTCTGACTGGTTAGAACTGAATATAAAAAATAAAGTTAAACAAATAAAGAAATATAGTAAAACGAAATAAAATAATAAAAGGTAAGAAAAATAACAAAAATTAGCAGATGAACTAAATAAGGCAGAGAAATTAATTGTATATTAAAAATAAAAACTATCTGTAACTATCTACAACTTATCATTATTGCAAAAAATGACAATTTATAAAATAAAAACGTTAAGTAGTTGCCTGAATTTACTCTCAATAAAATAAAAAGATTACTGTTAATCTAACCATATTAGACCACTCTAAACATATCATTCTGGTGAAATTAATGTGTTTCTATATCCATCAATAGATTCGAAATTAATAAAACTTACTTCAAAGTTTAGCTCTATCAAAAAAATATACTTGGTGCTTCGCAATAACTGGCGATAATATATATAGTAAATAGCAAAGGTAAATTATATAAATTTAGAAGTTAGACAGTAATTACAAAAATACTCAAATAAATTAGAAAAATTAAAATATTATTTATTAAATTATTCTTATTACTTGTGTTCATATCTCATAATATGATTATTTTCATACAAATCATTAATGGTGGTTTTAAAAAAAAAATTGTGTGCAATCGAATCTGTTTTTCAAGAATTATAATTATTTAGTCAGCGGATCAGTTATAGTGAATGATTGTACAAAAAAGAATTATTGTAAGAAATAAATAATATTAATAATAAAATGTGGTTTTAATAAATAATTTTTTTTTCTTCTAATTTAATAATTCCAGGGACATAATAAAGGTATAAAAACTAGATCAACAAAAATAAAAGTAATAATAATACTAACAAAAAATACAAGTAATTACCAATTCCTTCACAGTAAATTGGCCAAAATTTAGTTCAAACTATGCTCAGTTTTAAAAAAATCATTGAATTATACCCTGACTTTTTTTATCAACCTCCAAATACAGTACTACACTTTTCGTGTAGCGTACACTTTTCGTACGTAATATTACAGATACAAAACTTTTCGGAAAAAAACTTCTTTGTTTAATAAGCTTTTAGTCCATATTAATTAAGTTTAGGATTTATTACGAAATTAGTTGCAATTCACCTCAAGTTGTGTAGGTGAGTTTATATCTTGTCATCTAAAATCTAGATTTATTACAACTATTTCATTTACTGTTTTTTATTATGATTAATCTTTTTTTTTAATACGCGAAATTCTTATTTTATGGATACTTATTTCAGAAAAAAACTATTTTTAAAACTATGCAAGAACTCTACATTAAAATATTTATGTTAACGTTTAATTACCTAGGACTCCACATGGACAAAGTCTTCCAAGTCTAACTTGGAATCCTCATACGAGACCGAAACGATGAGAAACTGCTCGACGTTTCCGACTACTTCACCACTTACTAGACAAAATGCTCTAACGTTTCAATTAATTAAAAAATGTACTTATATACATGACCACAATAAGACCTATTAGAGAACTTATGGAGTTGAGCTATGGTGCTCCACTAAACCATCGAATACCTCTCGTATCCAATCTTTACAATCCAAAATCCTTCGTGAAATCCTTAATGCTTCTTACTTTGTAACAAAAAAAAAAAAAATCCATATGTTTCCGATTTGGTCCAATCCAGATACCTATCCTTCCATAATAAACTTCGGAACCATCCTAATCTTCTCGTTTATAACCTTGCTTCCTCTTCGATCCCTCATAACCCTCCTAGGCGTCTGAAAAGAAGGTGGCCTAATTTAGAAACTTTATTACAATGCTACAAATGGGTAGATTCTCTACAAGCCTTGTCACGTTATGTATTTCTCTGTATCACATTTGCTGAATATATATTTATTGTGCAGTTGTAAATTTCATAAATAATAATAATAAGGTTTAATTTTTTACTGTAATTTATTTTTTAAGGACTTTTTATTAAACGCATATAAACAGTTTAATTGTTTTTATGTACCATCATATCATATTTTAGAGGTAAACAAGTTTATTAATTATTTATCCTTATAATAATGTACCATATCGAATAAAATATCAATTATTTACGAAATAAATTTTAATTTTTATAATAAAAATATTGAACCGGAGAGATAGTACCAAAATAACAAAGAAATAATGATATATTTGGTACTTGACCAGAACAATACAGTCCTTCATTATTTTAAGCCATTTTATGATTATACGTCATAAACCCAAAACTTATTGCCACCATATATTACAAACTGTGGACATGGTCCAGATTTAATGACGTTTCAACAAATTTGTTGCATTTAAATTCTATTATTATCAGCCCATTAAGTCGAACGGCTACTAAATTACTAATAAGTGTTATAGCGACCGTATTTCATCTAAGAGATGCTAGAGTACTTGGAAACGTTTTGATATTCTTTGTCGGATTGTAATCCAGATATTTTTCATTTTTACAGAAAATAAATAACGGCGCCATGTCCCTTGGCGCCGAATATTTCACGATGGGTCTAAATATAATTTGGAGGGAAAGCTTTTAGGTTTTCACTGGAAACAGAATTTACATGGATCAGAATGCTAAATATGTTTACCAAACAGCTTTTCCTCGAACGTGTGGGTGGTGAATGAATAACCAGCTACTGAAATATTATCAAAATAAATATGATATAACTTTTGATATTATATTATATCATTGCAAAGAAAAAAATATTTTTTAAAACATTATTTTTTTACTATCGAAAATCTAATTATAATTTAACTTCTACATTTTAATTAATTTACGATGAAAAATGAACATTTTAAGGTTAATTTGTGAATTTCAATTCTGAATAGTGAATGGGAAATGAGCAAGTTTTAAAGTCCTTAGCGATAATTTCATCGATAATATCCATAAATTGATTGAATCCTGCTGGATCCCATAATGCTAGCGATTTACGCTGTGCTTATATTCGAGCTGCTTTATTCAAGCGGAACGTATGTTAGTAACTCCTGGAAGTTAACATAACATATGAAAAATGAATTAGAAAGTACCTATCTTATGAATTGTTGAACTTAGTTAAGTAAATGGATAAGTATGTGTACTGAGGCCATAATGAGATTTCATTAAGTAAATCTATCGATGGGTTTGGAGATGGTATTTATAATGTCATCGGTGAACTCAATGCAGAGTTTAGAAACTTAAAATACTTCAGCCGATACATTTTAAACTACAATTTCAATGCGATATATTTTTTTTTATCTTTCTATTAAGAATTATCTATAAAATATTATGGTTTGTTGATTAAGATTTAATAATTATATAAATTGATATAGTTCTCGTAGATTGCATTCGGTGTAACGTGAGATCTGGCCCGCTTTCAAAATTCAAGAACACAAGCTGCTTAAAAATGGAATCCTATCTTTTTTTGTTAAACATTTACATAATGAGTGTTTAAACAATTTTTGTTTTACAAATAATTTTTTTCTCACCGTACTATGTTTTTTTTTTCAACCAATAGTTATGATATAAAATAATTAATTATATGTAGATTTAAATAATGAAATATGGAGTATTTTTTATTGTATACTTACTATTATATAGGGCCTAAATTCGATTAAAACAAATCTTTTTATCTACTGCCTCATATAAAATCAATTGATCCTATAAACATTTTTTGGTCAGTATCATTAGTGAAGACCGAAAAGCAATGGAAGAGAGACCTCGTTATAAATTTTATTAAATACAAGATGGGTGAGAATGTTCAGTAAAAAAAATGTAAATATAAATAAATTATATTTATTTTTATTTTTTACTTTGTTAGTAACAGCACATATGCTTATTGTCCTTAGTTCATGAAAGGTGTGAATGGAAATATGAAGAAAAATAAAAAAATAATAATTAGTATAATTAATTTAATTTTACATTTTTTTTTTACTGAACACCCCAACCAAATTTCTACTCAACCATTTCCTACAGTCAACCATCAATCCACAATTATAAATTTTATTAGTTAATGTTAAATTCGCTGTTCAATTTTTTTTTATTTTACTATATTATTTTTAGTGTAGACATTAAGTTGGTAAAATATATATATATATATATTTTTTTTAAAGTAATTTGATTAATAATTTATAAGAAATGATTTGTTTACATCCTAGCCATTGCAAAACGAAGACAATGTCCCTGAGACATCTTTAATGCCAGGTCGTTTCTTTAATCAGGAAGCCAGACCACTTTCGCTTGGTTGCTGATTCGACTCCCGCGCAGTTCAAAAGAAATCACCGCTTAAATTAGACCAAACCTATGTCACCTTATAACCATATTTTTCGTATAAACACCTTTGAATCTTTGAAACAAATTGTGTTTTTTTTTTCCATATGCCTTACAAATAAAATAGTGGTATTCAATCATTAGCACGATGTATAATAATAAATCGAATGACACGAGAGGCATCAGAGAGCGGAGTGTTCCTAATCCAAATTGTTGGTTGATGTTTTATTACAAATATGATTGGTTTCGTTTATTTTAGTATGATACTAAATGGTTTTTTACTCCTGATCCGATACAGCTACATCCATTATCTACTCAGTTATCGCCCATACACTGTACCGACTGAACCCAAATTGAAAGAACTACTATGGAATATTCTTGACGACCAATATGATATTCTTTACCACTGGACAACAATCCACTCACTTAGTACAGCAGTCTCCAAACAACGTCACGTGCAATTGTTTTTTTTTTATTACATGTTAAAATTTTAAAATCTATTTAAAAATATGAAATTTAGCAAATTATTCGCAAACGGTGTTACTACAACATTCCTTGCCTGTTTTTTCCCCTCTTAGAAAGCTCACTTCAGAGTTGGAAAAAGATATTCATAAATGGATTTTTTAAAGAGTAGAGAGGGTGAGGTGATTTTAATTTTTTTATCAGTAATTTTTTTTTTATTTATTCATGATATTTGCTTTAGTATTAAAATAAAAATATAACTGGTAAATGTGTACATAGGAATATAATCACATGAAAATGCTTGTTGAGAAACTATCCACTGTTAGCACTATAATTATCAATAATTAATTAATGACAATTAATAAATTTCTAACACATAAAAATTCTTTTATCGATATAAAAAAAACAACTAATAATAATAACGTATAATAATAATAATAAAGTTCACTTGCTAAAAATTAGATTTTTCATTTTTACTTTTTATTTAATTAATTTTTTATGCAAAATATATTGGTTTATAATACAAAAAAATACGTAAATAAAAATTTTTGTCTAGATGAAATTGACGAATAATTTTACAAAAAAATTCAGACAATTGGAAAATAGCACATGTAAAGAAATATTGGAAAATGGCCAAGTGGTTGAAACGTCATAATGATATATGTCAATATAACTAAATAATTTTTTTTTAATATTAACAAAATAATGTTTATTTTTTATGTATTTGGGATAAAAATGAGTTGAAAAATTTATTAATAATTATTAATAAATTAATATTATTACATCCCATGTTTATATAACATTATATTTGTGTATATATATATATATATATATATATGACAATAAGAAATTATTTACCTATTTAATATTGAAAAAAGATAATTTTTTTTTATAAATTTGGGATAAATTAAGGAGCTCTATATACCTTTTACAGGTGACCGTAACGTATTGCTGGTTATCTACCTGAAATTGTAGGGGCAGGTTATTATTATTTTCGTTGAGATGAATACAACTGGAAACCTCTGTTATCCAATACAATTAATAATTATTTGATTTTAATGATGTAATACAATCGAAAAATAAAATGATAAAACGAACATACGTTTTAATGAATTTCAGAGTTATTATTTAGCAATTCAATATATTATATTAAAAACAAATATTTTAAAATTAAAAAAAAAAAAAAATATATCAGGGAGTGTTCTCTGAAACTTTTATGATATTGTTTTATTAATTAATACATAATCAATGTTTGGTGCTAACCTTATTAAATGAGAAATAAAAATAAAAAATCTTTTGCAGCTCGGTATCGTATTTCCCAGAAATTCTGGAATACCTGTTTACCTCTGAAAGGTAAAAATTACCTCTGAAACAACAGAGATATTGGTTATTCCAAAAATTTTAACGTAATAACTTTTTCAGTCTAATATTTACAATACGAACTTCAATATAAATTCTCAATGTTATGGTTTGGAATGATTATTCATTTTGAGGAGTTGATCGGGGGGTGCGGTCAAATTAATACAAAATTATACAAGTATAATTATTTAATTTTTGCCGACGTTTCGACCAACTTTGCAGGTCTTTATCAGGGGTACAAAAGATACAAAACATGGTAAAATAAAATAAATGAATATAAGTAGATATAAAATAAGAATAAGTTATCTGATACAGAAATAAAATTCTTATTCTTATTTTATATCTACTTATATTCATTTATTTTATTTTACCATGTTTTGTATAGTTTGTAGCCCTGATGAAGACCTGCAAAGTTGGTCGAAACGTCGGCAAAAATTAAATAATTCTACTTGTTTAATTTGACAGCACCTCCCTCCCCCCATCAACTCCTTCTCATATTACAACAACGGTCAACCATCTCTACTTGATTATACATTTTATTTTATTTACTTTTTTTATACGTTAAAAATAGTTTTTTTATTTAGAATTTTTCATTTAGTATATACTAGTCAGAATATTCCTTGTTTAGATATATTGTATGCATATAAACATGAATGCGATTTTACTTTCAATATATATATGCATACGAATTAAAATATTGAATCACTCAATGAACGCTGCGAGAATGGTGTTTGTTCGTGATAGAAATAGACTTCGCGGAATTGTAAGGAATCATCTGTCTATACAACTATCCCATCCATGCAAATGACAACGTTACTTTTAAATTACTAATATATATATTATTTTTCCAGTTGCATATCTTACACATTTGAATTTGTATCATTGAAACAAATATTTATTAAAAGATTTCCTAGATTTCACCATGTATATATTATCTGCGTGTATATACAGGATGTCGCGTGGTTAGAGTCAAAACATTAAAGATGCCATAGTAGATATCATGAGCTACAAAAAAAAAGATTTTCTGTAGAAATATTTATTTTAATTTTTTTTTTATAGGAAGCGACAGCTAAAAAATACTTAATTTAGGTAATTAACAATTGTTTCATAGTAAACTAGATTATGTTTCTTTTTAAAGTAAGTAGAATAAACTTTAAAATTTATTTTAAATGAAAATACAGTTTGTCCTTACTAAAACCATTCATGAAATCGAGGATTGTTTGGAATTTTTTATCACTCTTTAATTGGACTACAGAAACCGAACTCTTAGAAAACTTCCATGTATAATAACATTTAAGGCCATATTAATTATGTTGAAATTTTTTACAGAATAGGTTTAGATTTGTATATAAAAAAGTTGTAATTTGATTTTCTGTTATCTCCGGAATAGTTGAATTTTCAGCATAAATTAATTAATAAACAACACGGCTACAATTAATTATTGCAAAACATTTATTTTTTTTTCCATGACCTGAAAACATTATAATAAACAACATTAAAAAATATATATTAATATATACTGCATATTCAAATTTTTAAAATACGAAAATTTAATGAAGCGTTGTTTTTAGGATGAACTCATGATGCCTGGTTATCCTATAAATTATTTCTAAAAGTTATTGTCGGTACTCCATAACTTCGCCAATTCTTCATCAGATCCAATGATTGACCACTCATTTTGAAGATATTCTTCTCCTTCACGTATTAAAATTAGTCCTATCCCCCCGAAATCTCTGAAAAAAAAAAAGTTATGAAGGAAAAGAAACTTTATTTGCGAATAACACAAAAAGTATGTACTTTTTTTTCTGGATTGTACCCATGGTAATTAGAAAAATTACCTACAAAAAAAGTCATAAAAGCCGGCAATTATTAAGAAAGATACAATCCAATGGTTTTGGTATACTTAATGACGTCTTCCTCTTTAAAGATATTGCATTTAGGAGTAGAATAGTCTACTACACTTTTTTTACTGGCTTATATATTAACTTTATTATTTCTTAAAGGCATTTGTTTTTTCTTAAATTTAATTTTTTTAATAGTTTAGAAAACCCTATGATCGGGGCATTATTTTGTCTTTATTACTTTTATTATCTTTCTGAGCAGCGTTTAAAAATAGGCCCTAGCAAAGCAATTTGTACAAATATTTTGGTCTATTATGTTAAATGGAATATTGTAATCGACCAAGGAAAAACTATACTATTAATTCCTTCCTTACATAATACATAGCGTATACTTATTTCCATATTGTTTTGCTATTTCTGTACTAAACAAAATTTTCTGCGAATTATTCTCACGGGCCAACGAGTTCATCCTTATTGTGTTATGTGACTAACTAAATGTTCCTAATATTAATATTTACGTTTTGTTGAAAATAATTAAAGCCGAAGAACAAATTTAACATAGTTTAATCGCTTAAATGTCCTTAAAAAATGTTTTTTTTTAAAGACCTAGTCTAATAGCACCTGTAGTAAATTTGATCTTGTTTACTAAGAAATAAATATTAATTATCAAAATTAAATATTTTTGCTATCGCTTCCCATTCAACAAAAAAATATGACTCTTGGAAATTCAGAAAACCTAAAATTTCATACTATTCATATCGGATCAATGTTTATATTAACCAATGTTTATATGTTTATATAAACCAATTGGTTAATTTTTTATATTAACCAATGTTTATATGTTTATATTAACCAATGTTTATATTAACTTTGTAGTACTTAGGGTCTACTATCGTCCCTTTAAATATTTCCCTTTACCTACGTTAGACCTTGTCTAAGAGTGGGAGGGTTGTATCCTCGGCGAATTATTTCTGGAGATGTCCTCGTGCCTTAAAGACATCTGGCCACAGTCAGTCCTGAAGCAGGTGGAGATGACAAGAAGCAGCATCTGCCTCCGAACCGTAGGATTCTGGAAACCACACATGCGTGCATTTATGTGGTGTTGTTTATGGTAAAACATCGCTCCACGATGGAACCGTCCGAAATGTGTAGAATTGAGTTCATCGTCCTCTAACTGATGTTTGAGGGAAAACATCCCGGGTTGAAAATATGAAAATACAATTATTAATTCATAATGTATAGATGGACTTTTTAATTTTATTTCTTGACGTTTTTATCTCCTTACAAGATATAACAACAACAAATTAACATGTTAAGTATTTATTTTTTCTGAAAGTTTTTTTTTTTAATTAAAAAAATACATCTAGTAAATGTGCAGTCAGTAATATAATAACATGAAATAGCTTGTTAAGAAACTACCCACTGGTAGCACTTAAATAATAAATTTACACAAGAAGATCACGAGGCGACCTTCTTTTCAGACGCCTTGGAGGGTTATCAAGGATCGAGGAGAAAGCAAGGTTTAAAACGACTGGGTTCGGATGGTCCTGAAGTTTGTTATGGAAGGATAGGTATCTGGATTGGGCCAAATCGGAAACATACGGTCATTATGGATGATTTTATTTGTGACAAAGTAAGGAGCGTTGAGGATTTTACCATGGATTTTTGGTTGTAAGGATTGGATACTAGAGAAATTCGATGGTTTATTGGAGCCCCAAAGCTCAATTCCGTAAGTCCAAATAGGCCTTATTATTGTCATATATATATGAGTCGTTTGCAATTCATTGAAAGCTGGAATGTTTGTCTAGTAAGTGCTGGAGTAGTCGGAAACGTCGATCGGTTTCTTGTCAATCAAGTCTTGTATGAGGATTCCATGTGAGTCCTTTGTCCAGGAGGAGGTCTAGGTAACGGATTTATTCAACTAGGATAAGTGTGGTAATTCAGGGTTATTTATTCAGGGTAAAGGTAATTTGATGGCATTTATGGGAATTTATTTTAACTCACCAGTTGAAAGCTTTAATCGTAAAACATCAATGCTACAAAATTTATTATTTATTCTTTTTCGCTATTGTAAAAGGGACACCTAGGAAATATGATTTTTAATTTTGAAGCAACTGGACTTGGATAGTGACCTTGATTTAGTTTGTTATTAGTTGTAAAGCAGCATATCCCTGGGCCAGTTTCATTTTAAATGCTCCTGTACTGAGAATACGATATGTCGGCATCGCTGCAGATTATCGCGTTCAGTGTGACTACTATAATATAATAGATAGTAATACAACTATATCTCCATATTGCTACCGACAGGAATATCGTATCACCGAGACGTATCGCACCCTGTATGTAGAAGCCTTAACTTGCGTCAATCGGGTAATGGAGCTAAGGAAAATAAAACATAGGACAAGTGGATAAGCGTAATCGTCGATTTAAGGGTTAAGTACAGAGTATTAGTAGTTAATGTATGATTATTCTGTTACAATGTTGTACATTGTTTTTTGAAAAATATCATGTCACCTTAAAAATTTTAGGTCTAATTTTGGATTACGTTGTTTGTAGGTGTTCTACTTAAATTCTGCTCTGTATAAATAAATGGCTTTAAATGTTCAGTCATTTGGTTCATACGTTAATCTTTATTTTCCAAAAGACTTGACAGCATATTTAACGCGATGTTAATTTATAGTACTAAATTAATTTGTTTGATACTAAATTAAATTTTACAAAAAAAAAAAAGTGTGATTTTTAATAACAGCGGAATACTAATTTTTAAAATTGTATTCATAAAAAAATATATTGAGTATTAAAATTATGAAATGTTCGCTTAAAAGTTTGTTAATAGCCTTTTCAATATAAGTCTTATTATATTTGAAAATCTCAATAAATTGTTATAAAAAGCAAATCAGATGAAAATATATTTAGTTATTGAATAGTAGAAAATATTTTTTATACGGATGTGGACGTATCCAAACATTTTAAATACTTAGTGTTCGAAAAAAAGAAATCTATTTATCTTGATTCAAACATGTTTAATATTATATTACAAAAATGACTTTTGAAAAATTTAAATTAATAGTTACTAATTTTATATGTAAATAATTCAAAGGGCTTAGGGACACAAAGGAGCAATTAAACACTAATTAGTGATATAAACAGTACTAAGCCACAAACACATGGCTTTTTCCTTTGAAGGGATCACTGTTAATATTACATGTTATAAACAGCTTCTGTTAAGTGGATTATTTTAAATCAAACTCCCCGCTTCTGCTAAATCCCCAACAGTCTGAAGTAACTTCATTCACTCGTCGACTGTTAATTTTGATTGCCTTTTGATTGCCATGATTATATGTATATTGTTATAAATATCCTCGACAATTTTACGAATTCTTTTGGCTTTTATGAAATTTCTTCTCCGCTCCCTCCATATTTCTTCGTCGACAGACTTCAAGGACAGCGAAACCCCCAGCTTGCTCTAAATAGTAACTACTTACATGAGAGATTTGCCTATCGACCTAAGCCTCTGAAATAGCTCAGTCAATGACCTGGATGTTTTGTTGTTTACTGTTCAATATATTCCAGCTGCCTCTTTTGCGAGCACATGCAACTCTCTGGCATAAATATTTGCTGGATATTTTAAATCTGCATGCATACACATACACATGGCGAACCTCTATGGGGGTTTTCAATATAAATTACGTTATTAGCTTCCTTCAGGAGTCAAAACAGCAAACAACATAAGATACTAAATCAATCCTATAGGGCATGCCGTAGCAGCCCTATTAGCATGTTTACCACGCATTACTACGCATTAACGTGTAGTAAGAACCCTTAACAAGAAACGGTTATCTAGTAAAAGGGTTTATGAATTATATTTATTTATTTTTTTTTTTTTTTTGGAATTTTATTATATTCTCTATATATAATATATTTTCAATATATAAGATAATACGCCCTTCCTTATAATAATAGCGAATTTTATTTATATTTATTTATGGCGGATACTATTTTTAGTTTATATTTCATTTGCTTATTTATTCATTTTACTTCTAATTTATTTTCAGGCATTTAATAATTTATTTTTCAAGTACATCTTAATGATCTATTGCCCACAAATGCAAGATTGCAACATCATTATATTAATAGGCAAAGGCAAAACATTTGAGTCCCTTTTTCGCCTGTTTATTTTATTCAGAATTTATATTATTGTTTAAAATGTGTTGATTATTAATTTTTATGTAGGTATTTTATTCATTACATGATTTATTATCTACGTTCTGTCTCAAAAATAAATAATAATGAATTAATAAAGATAATGTATTGTAAGAAATATAAAACCGAGAGATGCTTCACGAATTTTTCAATTTCATTATAAAACTATTTATGTATATTAATAGCTTCTGTAATAAAGTTCTATTAGCGATAAAGTATTAAAATACGATTTTTTATACTTATATAAAATTTATAACATAAGCAACAGTTATCATTTTAAATTACATATATAGTTTTATTCAGAATTTAGATTACTGTTTGAAATGTGTTGATTATTAAATATTATAATTATATGTGTTGTTATATATTATAATTATATAAATATTTTATATATTATAATATGTGTTGTAATTAAATATTTTATTCATTACATGATTTATTATCTAGATTCTATCTTAAAAAATAAATAATAATAAATGAAAAGATATAAGGAATTGTAAGAAATATAAAACCGAGAGATGTTTTACGAATTTTTCAATTCCATAATAAAACTATTAATTTATTTTGAATAAAACTCTGTTATATTATATATATATATATATATATATATATATATATATATATATATATATATATATATAAACACCTGTAAAATACAACGGCGGTTTATTATGCTGAGAGGTCAGTATAGCTTTGGGTCAGTCAAGTGGTAGCCATATGGTCTCAGGCTTGTGTCTTTTTTTGTAGTCTATGGTCAGTTCTGTGCCTTGCTCTCTGTTCTATGTATAATATGTTTAATTATTTCTTCTATAACTGCGAATACTAAATATATAATTGGATGTGTACAAATAAAGAAAAGAATAATCACATCCACAGTTCTGCGGGGATTGGCTTTGGACAGCGATCGGTGGATGGAAGTATGTAGACAACGATTGGTGGTTTCGGTATCGAACCTTTAGGTTACCTAAGCCTTTATTATTGTTAATTATATACAATCTGCCGGTTTCTTAGGAAAAAAAAAAAAAAACTACAGGCATACCTGCATGTTACGGGAGAACTGAACACTGAATAAACTGAGAATTGAAAATAATGAATGAAATGGAATGATTACAAATCTTAAATTATTAAACGATACGTAATTAAATTAGATAGATGTAAATTTTATTACTAAATGCTGTTAAAATAAGAGCTATAATTAAAATTCCTAAAAATTCATTTTATTTTATGTTTTACTTGATAACGTTAGTGTCCAAATTTATTGAAAATTGTTTTAATAATAAATAATATGAATTATTTTGAACCATCGGGAAACCAACTAGCTTAACTTCTTAAACACTAACGCGACCTAGCATCATTACGATGAAACTAAATGACGGTGTACATTTCATTTACTTGCTTTTGTTAAAAACATTTTAACAAACTAAGTAATTTTTATTGCAACAAGTTTTTTAGTAATTAGTAACTATTACAACATTGTTTGTTGTTATTATTTTTTGTTGTTGCAATATTTAAATATTAGTTCCATAATAAAGTTTACAATAGGGGATATAAAATGAATTAATCCGTATGCGTCTCATAATATTCATGCTTGAGCATGTATTCAAATGAGGCTGTAGAATTTTCAACATCTCGCCATGTTTGTTTTCAGAGCTATATTAACCTACATTAATCACAATGAAAACTCATGAATCAATAAGTAGTAGGAGGCGAACGAAGGATTATAACAATATTTTTTTACAAAAAATAACATGTCAATTATCACTTTATTATTATTATCATGTTAATTATTAGAATGTTTAATATTCTTGAATAATAGTTGGCTATAACTGTGTTCAGTAATTTACTGTACTATTCTCCATAATTTGAAGTTGAAACATTTTACTATGAGAGACCCCGTTCCGTGGTTATGTGCAGAAATAGATTTACTAAAATATTGAAATATCTAATGATACATAATCGGTACACTATCTGATGAAATTAATATAATGCTTTCTAGATTACAATAAATAATGCATGAAATGAACTTATGGGTATCCACAGACTCCATAAATTACTTTGGTATAAAGAGTTACTGTGATCCTATTTTGCTATCAGAATGATTCCTAGTATCCTTTTATATAAGGAAAAAAAAACCTCCCTACATTCTTGATGTTTTTACCTTCCGTCCTTCACACTAGCAGATCCAATTTTATAATAATAATTTTAGATGGGGTGAGAGACTTCAGCCTGAAAGCTTTTCCATATATATATATATATATATATATAGAAAACGATAATTACTTTGGAAATAAAAGAAAGATACTAACTGCCTATATGAAATGTTGTTTTAGTGATTCTTGAAGTCCTATTAATTGTAAATACACGAACAATAATACTTTAAGAGATAATTTTTCACCATAAATATGGTTACATTTTACCATTTTGATAAAATCAACTGTAAACATATATAGAACCAGTAAATTTGCTACAGGAATATATTACATGAAGGTACTAGTGAAAAAGCTACCCATTGGTAACACTTCAAAGATAAATTAATTTAGGAGGTCCCTTGGCCATCTTCTTTTCAGGCGCCTCGGAGGGTTGTCAGGAATTTTGTTGGTTAAAAGGTTACAAACTAGAGGATTGGGGTGACCAAAGAGTTTGGAATGAAAAGAGGTATATCTAGTTCGGGCCAAGTCTTCCACAAGAGGAATGTTGAGGTCTTTATGGATAATTTTATTTGTTACATAATAAGGAGCATTTAGGATTTTACGGAGGATTTCGGATTGGGTATGGGAAGAATTTGATGCTTTTGTAGAGTCCTAAAGTTCAATACCGTATGTCCCAATGGGCCTGATTATGGTAGTGTAAATGAGTTTTTTGTAGAATATTGGAAGTTTAGAGCGTTTGTCAAGTAAGTGTTGTAGTAGTCGGAATCTGTTGGCAGTTTCTTGTCTTTTAAGTCTAGTATGAGGATTCCATGTAGGGCGTTTGTCAAGAAGGAGTCCTAGGTAACGGATCTGTTAGACATGGATCAGTGGAATATTTGTTCAAAAACAAAATATAAGAAAGAAATTCCAGCCAGCAGTTTTGTTTCCTTAAACAAATATTAATAAAACAATGAAAATCATCACTTGTTTTTCAAACAAAACATTAAAAATATATTACCTCAGGGGTGGAGCTGTGTTGTTCCTGAATTTTTTTTTTTATTCTTTCCACATACGCGGAACCTATTTGTGAGAAAGAAAGGAGAGAAAAGGCAGAGAGGAAGAATGTGAGAAGGGGAGCCAGATAAGAGAACAAAACAGACACAAACAAGAGTGCTTATCGCTACTGACTAATTGTTCTTGTAGTGTTCTTTAACTTGAGAACACAAATAAAGAACTCGAGGCCTCGGGGTCGGAGACCAGGACTCTATTTTGGAAAGGTCAATGTTTACAGGGGAGAGGCCATGTGCTGGTCCAGTTCAACATGGTCATTCCTCAGCCTGGGCTTCCCTACGGGGCTTCTTGCCACCGGTATATTTGTTCTTATTCTAAAATGTCGGAACCCAGTTGCATACTCAATACCTACGTTACATAATTATTTCTAATTATATTTCCAATATATGCCAGAGTCAGCTAATGTGTTACGACATTGATCTATAAAGAAACCGTTTATAGCTCTTTAATGGTTGTCCTGTATTAGAAGATCCCGACGCCATCTTGCTCTGTTAGATTTTCTGTTTTAAGATGGAAAAGTTTTGAGCTAGCAAGGCTGTGTAAGAGGCTTGGAGCGGAAGGAAATGTATGTGTATTCCAATTCTGTTTCATATCGGATGTTAAGATTGAGTTGATAATGTAAACTCCATAATTTAAGGAGCAATGAAGACTTAAAGGGATTTTGATATTTATTTGTATCAGATATAATATAAGTTTGATATTTCAGAGAAGCTCAACGTTCAGCACCTTTTATTCTTATGTAAAATATTAAGGAACGAAATTTTAATAATAAAACCATTAATAATACCATTAAGGAACGAAATTTGTATTGCTTGAATACCAAACGTGGCTAGAAGCTGGAGATAAATACACATATTGTAATATATAACCCAGCCGATACAATTATTTCAGCAAATAAGAACGTACAACTGTAAGGGGACCCGACACGGTCATTCGGAATTGCATTCCGAGGCACTAATGACGTTCCGAATGATCGTGTAAGGTAGTGAATGAAGTACTGGTGGACGTATTTTCGAAAATCCGGCAATCAAAGATTCATTCACGAGAATTGCAGGGGAGACTGAGGTAAACGTAGTGGGGAGACTAACCATACTACCAGATAGGTTAGTTTACCTAGGTCTCACAACCATTATAAATTCCTGATTTTCATTTTTTCCTTCTGAGACATCTGGAAAAAAGACGGCCTAAGGTCCATAATTAAATTACTATTAATGGGTATTTTCTTCACAAGCTACTATCATGTTTTATATTCTTACAACAGATTTTCTGATTGTATTTTATTTATATAGTTATAATATTCAGCAAATGAAAAAAAAAAAGATGATACTAACAGAGGGTGTAAGAAAAAAGTTGGGACATTCTAAATTTGAGATATTTCTCTACCACAAACTCAATTTATTTCCACATTTTCCATTTTTATTTCAATTTGGATTTTCCACCATTTTGTACACACCGCAATTTGGATTTCATTTATATTTATTTGTATATACATATATAAACCAAGAAGGAAATGTAACTTGGAGTTTATAAGCGATGAAATCACATTAAGAACATTTCTATTGGGAATTGATATAAATACTCGAATCATTCAATGGACAAGCGATTAAATATCGGCAAGGGAGTAATTAAATCGATAATTAAAAATAAATTAATAAGATCGAATTCACTCGGGCTCTCTTATTCATGAATAAACATGGGTTCAGAAAATTATTCTAACATATCTGATACGTCCTGAACACCTTAAAGGGAGTATAACGGCCTTCAGAATATGTTATTCCGCACAATATATATTTGTATTCAGGCCATATATCATCTACGCATTATTTATTCTACCAGGATATAACTGACCGGGTATTCGTAGTTCTGTCAGGAGTATTATGTATCTTTTATAAATATGAACATTCACTCATGAAATTCCTAAGTAAAGATTTGTTAATATTGAGGGGGGGAAGGAAATTTGTGATTAAATACGTAGGTTTGAGTTCAACTAAAGTTTGGTAGAATCCCTTTGCTTACAAGTTTCAAAAGGAACTTCAAAAGCTGTAACTGAACTGAAACTAACTTTATATCAATCACAGGCTCTTTAATTCTGCTTTTGAGAATGTTGCATATGTTTGTAAGGAAAACTTATAATAATTAAGAGGAGGGAATAAATAATTAATAATGAGAAACTTAATTTAAATAATGTTGATTATTCGAAATAAACAAAACTGTTGAAGGTTTACTTTGTAATTTAAAAAATATGCTGTAGGTCACTGTGATATCATCAATCTCTCTCTCTCTCTCTCTCTCAAATAATAATAATACATAAGGGTCTATAAAATAAAATAGTGTTTTCCATAAAAACATTTTGATCATAATTATATATTTATGAGGAAAAAAACTAAAAATCCATTACTTAAAAATCTGTGTACGCGTAAATAAAAATTATTGTAACAAATGTACATGTGGAAAAATAAAGTTATTTAACCACAGTATTGACTACACTTAAGGATGTAAACGTAGCTTGTGATAAATAATCGATATATTACCGTGCTAAATATTTAGCGTGAATTTTGAGTTATTTGCAAAACTTAGTGCTAAAGTACTATCATTTATGGTAATGCTAAACGTGTTATGTAAATAAGATTATAAAATTACTCAACTCTGCTAACCCCGAACATTATTGTTATTCCACAATTATTTTTGTCCTTTTTCGTTTAACGCTTTTCGGATTCCTTTCGATTTCTTTCTCTAAAATATATTTCAAAAGTATTGAATTTTTTTTTAAGTATGAAATTTTAAACAAAGCTAGAAAATACGAGATTAAAAACATTTTAATCTTATCCACGCGTTTAGATTAGCATATTGCAGCTAATTCTAGTCCTTGTTACAACGTGCTATATTTAGCACATAATGCTGAATAAGTCTTTCGATTTTAACAGGAGAGATTTAACACGATGTTTACATGAATAACCCTACTGCCTACAGTGATTCCCTCAATAATATGTAGAATTAATATATTGTTAATATTTATTCTGCAATATTATATTTTAATATAGTTGGTTAATGCTCATGTTTCAGACCTTTGAGTCATTTTTCAGGGGAGGGGGGCTTTATTTTTTAAAAACCTTATTTCATTTTATTTTTTAAATTTATTTGTTTTGTAATATAATAATCCGTCACGCGGACAATAATTAGCTAGAAGGGAGCGGGGTGGCCGAATGGGCTAAAGCGTGTGCACAGCACCGCGAGTTGCCTGGCAACCGGAGAACAAAGATTTGAGATGATAAAAAAGTACGAGTTCGCGTCCCGGTGCCGGAGGGGATTTTAAATTCCCCGCCCTCACCCTCCGGCCCGGGAAAATCCCGTATAGACTATAAGGCGAGGTAGGGAAGAACAAAAAAAAATAAATAAAATAATTAGCGAGATATGAACACATTCACACCATATATACAGAAAACATAAAATTAACAAAAGTAAAATAATGACTAAAAATAATCAAAAACTATATACAGTAAAAAATAAAATAACCTAAAGATAAGTAAATTAAAAACATAAAAACACAGTCATACAATATATACAATCAGGCAGGGAATCCCAAGCCAGGCTTCTCCCTCCAACTATAGAAGGAAAAACAGGACTCCAGGAGATCCCTGCGCTACTCTCTCAACCGCGTCACTGGTGCTAAAGTCAATGGAGATTAAGCGAGAGCTCGTATTTTAATATTAAAAACATTTCGGACTATTTGCCTACTTACATTTTTTATGCAATAATTATTATTTTAAGTATTACAGTATTACATACAAATGTGACATAGCCAAATTAGACTACATGTTTTTAATTTTAAAATAATATTTTTCCTCTTGAAAGAAGCATGAGGGCTTGAAACATTGGGGAATGCAAAAATAAAGACTGATGGATTAAATATATGGAGTTTTGTTCTGCATTTAAACATCCACTAAAAGTTTAATGAATTAATAAATAAAGGATGAAATTACTTTGATTTATTCAATTCTATCTAATTCTTATTAATATTAGCCGAGTTCTAGAAAAATTTCGTTCCCCAAGGAAATAATAAAAAATTATTTTTTCTTGTATAATTTGTTTTTAAATATTCCAAATCAGTTTGAAAATAAACAATGATTTATCCTAATAGCGAATTGGCTCCTTTTTCGATTATTAAATAAATAGTAAAAAGAAAAACAGATGATACGCCCTTACTATAGCAATTATAACGCTATACAATTTTTTTCTTTTAAAAGAAAATGATTTGGATTCAAAGTATGGTTGGCTAAGTTAATTTGCGACTCACCCGTTACACAGAGTTTAAAGCTTAAAGATGAAAATGTCAAAAGACTTTATTGGACAAAAAAAAAACTAGCAAGGCTGAAAACGCTAATTGAACCAATAAAACCAGATAAAAAGTGATGGCTATTCTGTAAAACGTTTCCAAGAAAGGAAAATAGCACCGTATTTTCCTCTTACACTTCAATAAAAAGTAAAAAAGAAATCAAAAGTCAATATTAAATTATGTATTACGCAATTACAGGGCTTCAATGGAAATTAATTTACTCCGTATAATAAATACTTATTGCGAAATAATATTAATTAAATAAATATAAAATTTAATTATTCGATAACGGGTTCGAGGAATTTAATTAGCAAAGTATTTTATGATAAATATAGACCGAATAATAAATTGTAACGTGATTGAAGGTTCCAATTAACTTTATTTTATTTCAGCTAAAACCTAATCAGCTAAAGTAATTTTTATCATCCCGTTAAAAGTAATATAACAAGCAAACTAGTCATTAATCATTTCTATATTTTTTTTAATTTTTATTATTTTATTATATTATCATAGACTAATGCAATAATCCGTAGATCGATCTTAGTCAGAAGACTTATGTAGGTAACCTTAATTAAATGTGGAAAAAGCTGGAAGTTGAGCTTGATCTAAACCAAATCACCTCCTTGAATAACAGCTCATGATTTGTAGTGGTATTATTATTTTTTGTATTCCATAAACTGTCTTGATTGATATACTATCTTTTTTGGTTAGTTCTTTAACAATTGATGATGAAATGAAATGAAAATATATTTTATTATTCTTGTTGCCACTTTAGATCAAATTATAAGTACTGAATACATAAATGTGTTCATAAATAAAGTAAATATTTGTTATTTAAATGTAAAAATACTGAAACAGGGAGAGAAAAAGAAAAGTATATATATATATATATATATATATATATATATATATATATATATATATATATATATATATATATATATAATAAAAAGAGACAAAACTAAAATAACAGAAATATTTTCTGGGGGTAAGTAAATAGCTCTCTTAGGTACATTTCGTAATCAAACGGATTGAGAAAGGAGTAGGTGTTTAAAGAGGAGGGGTTTGAAAAAGGAAACTGATTGTGTGTGTCGAATATCGGCAGAGATGGAATTCCAGAAGGAGGCGGCTTGAATGATGATTTGTCAAACGCAGCACTTCGGTGAGAAGTGAGATAGAGGTCGGAAGTACGAGATCTAGTGGGACGGGATTGGATTGGTTGTTTAAATTGTAAACTGTGAAAAATATAGGAGGGTAGATGAGTTCTAATGATCTGGTACAGAAAGGTGGCCAGGATGTACTGAGGGCGATAGGATGGATAGAGCCACTTCAACTCGGTGTAACACTGGGTAATATGCGTATCTCTTGAAATTTCGAAAACAAAACGTTGCAGAATCTGTATATTAATTATATTTTATGATCTCTGTCCTGAAAAATCCTTGATTGGCAAAATCTTGATCTGTTTATTATTTACCAGTATTTGGTAGATTTGAGAAATCGTTTTAGAATTTCCATGTAATATCCTAACTATGTTGGAACAGACAGAATCAGTTTATATCGGTGAGAACCAAATTTTTCAGATGGACACTATATGTTATTTCGGGCTAATATTCGACAGAGTGATGACCTGGGGTCCATTTGTCAAAATGGAACGACTTTGAACAAGCAATTTAAAATACTATACTCACTTTTTTTCAAATCGAAATTGAAAATCAGACAAAAACTAAATACCTACTCTTGCCTATCCATATGGACAAACGCCTCAAAAATTTACGGTTCCACAAAAAAGAGTGATCGCCATTTGAGTAAGTAAACTAAGACTATGAAGAGTTGCTGCTGGGTACGATTTTTCTTCATACCTAAAATGTCAATTTTCTAAGCAATAAGAAAACATCTGCTTATTGTCTTGCTTATGACAGTTGTGGATGAAGAGATGAAGAAAACAAAATTCGCTTCCCTAAAAATATGTAATTTTCGACATCTATCTTTTCACTAGATCGTATTTAAGAGATTGGTTTCGATGTTTGGTAACCGTTAAATGACATATCACTACCATAGAAAAAAAATAAGCATGAATACACCCAAGAGACAATGAAAACTAGGCCTTATGATGTGCCGTTGAATCATTTATTACCATCCGTAGTCCAAGGCTGTTTCATTATTCAGCAAAGTTAAATACTCCTAGTTCAAAGGATGCCTTTATATAATATTCTGATAAAGTCAAAGGCAGTTCACTAAGTCCACAAAGTACCTTTCTTAGGTGCTTAAGCATTGTCTCTCAAGTCCTGGGACTGCGTATAAGAAGGCATATAACAACTGACGTAGGTATTGTGGATTAATTTATGTTTTATGTTAATCCCAGCTAATGCATCATCAATCTTGGTCTATAACAATAGAAAAAGGTAAGAGTTAAAGACAGTAGTTGCTCGTTAGTGAGAATGACGGGTCATCATCTCCGAAACACGAGGAAACAGAAAACCTGCGGGGTTAAGAGGAGCTGGAGAGGGAGAAAAAATCGAGAAAGTAGATAAAAAAACTTGGAAAAACCATGGTTTTTAAGGTCCTTTTACACCCAAGACGGAGCCTTTTAGTAATAATAAATTTCAGAGGCTGACAGATGTTTCTGACACGTGAGCCGCTTCTTGAGCAGCAGATTCCCAAAATGTATGACAGCCCTGGCAGTAGGAAAAAAAACCGTTTGTTTTGTAGATATTTTTAGATGATTCGAATCCTAATAATCGCTTATCAATCAGCAACAGAATTGGAATTTAGGAACTACGTACATTATTTATAAACATTAAGTGTATACAATAGATTTCTTAGAAAAATATTTAATTTAAAAATAACGATTCTCATGTTAAAAATACAACACTAAAAAAGTGATTTTGACTATCTAAAGTAAAGTTGGATTTATGAATATATTTTTTAATTTTTATTTCGATTTATAATAATGTGCAAGTTATTTCTTTATTTCAATTTTATGCTAAAGACATTTTCTTTTTTATCTAGCATATCTGTATCATATATTTAAAATGCATGTATTCTACTCCCATTTCCACTAATTTATGCGGATCATAGAAAATTTTTTTTATTTTTTTATATCATTAATTAATTTTATAAACAATGATTTCTTAATTAAAAAATAAATCGACGCAACAGAAATGTGTTTTAAAACATCCAAACACTGGTTCATTTCAGATAATGGGACATTACATTCAACCCAAGAGTGAATTGCATTGTAAGGCATTACAAATTCAAAGCTCAACAATCCTTCAACTGAGTCAAGGCTTTGAGAGCTGTCATCCAAAAGTAATTTCTTTGTTGTTTGTTGTTTTAGGTCCTTTTATTACTTAAAATATGCTAGATTCAAATTTGGTAATATTTAATTTTTATTTTTATTTTCATATTTTATTTTTCTGTTGCCACTATAGATCTTATAGATATTTTTCCGCCGAAACCTCCTAGCCTTCATATCATGAGATATTGATTGACCAATTTCTGTAAGAAGCTCTTTATTGGTCTTTCTTCTCCATGCGTTAGTACTCTGATCCCAGATCGCTTCAGTTATTATTCGGAGGATTTTTCTGTCAGAAGATTCAATACTTCTTTCTAGGGTGTTGGTAAGTTTCTAGATGTTGAAGTTGCGTATCATGGCATTGTACACCATTGATTTGATATTTTTTCGAGATTTGAATAGTTTTGCAAGAATGGAGAAAGCTCTGTTTGCGCTAGTTATACACTTGTCTATTTCCGACCAGTGGTCATTCATTGAGGTCATTATGGATGAGGGGTATTTGAATTTATCTACCCTCAGGAACGATTTCTCTTCTACGCAGATACCGTTATCGTGGTGAAATCATCAGATTATTATCATATTTTGTTGTACCTTCATTTACCTTTAAGCCCATTTGCTGTGCTTCTCGTATCCGTATCTTTGCGATCTTTCTCTTATACTATTTAGTTATATTAATATCAATTTCCGAATGTAAAGAGGACAAACGTCATTCAAACTCATAAATGAATTAGTCCGTTAGAAGAATTTCTCTTCTACAGAGTCGGAACGAGGTGATAAGAGCTTTGTCCCTCCGTAAATGGGCATCGCTTTGACGTAGATAAGGCTGATTAATTGAGTAGCGATAAGAATCATAATGGAAGCGGTGCCGTCACCGGCTTTTGCCTCTCTTCTCTCAGCACTTACTCCCGCATCTTTGTTATTTCCTCTATCTAATTATAGCCCGATAAGAATAATCGACGTATATAACAGATACAATTAATTATATAAACCACAAAAATAACATCTCTGTTATTATTGGATTAAAAATGTCATATAGTTTGTGGTACAGATCCTTTTATCGAATTATTGACATCCTTCTAAAACTCTGTGAATGAAACTTCATCTTATCGTAACCTACAAAAAATTTTTAAACGAAAATTCTTGGAATGGGGTGTTTTCAATTTGTAGATCGACTAATTTTGTCCATTTAATGAGCTATGAAAAACTTATGAAAATTTAGAAAAAAAATTGCCTACTAAATTATTAGGCCGTTTCGCCTGAACTCCACCCCCAAGATATCCAAATAACAAGGTTATATAGACTAAACGGCCCAATATTTTTTAGGGATCTTTTTTCCGATTTTTCGGTCAAATTATCTTACGGTCAAGTGGAAAGCAAATGGAAATATTTGTTTCAGATACATTCTATGTGAATAATATGATAATGTTTTACGCAAACTTAGCTGATACAAGTGATACATCTCATGCCAACCGAAAAATGCGGGTAAAACAGAGATAAAACTAAACGTAAGATTTTTTAGTATGTTACTTTTTTTCTTTTTTTTTCTCGCTGCTGATAGTAGAGAGCAATTTAAATTTTTTATTCATGCAAAACTTGAAAAAAGACTTCAAGAAACTAATTTAGTCCTGCGTCTGTTTTGTTACAATAATTATGTGCAGGAGACTATCGTTAATTTGATTGTAATACAATTTTCAATGGATGCGCAAGTAAGAATCTCGATGGTCCACTATTTATTCGATGGAAATTCCATCTTCTGCTTTCTCTTACGCCTGCGCAAACGTGATTCGGTTCAATGCTGTAGAAAAATTAGTTTCTAGTGTGAAATTTTTCAAGTATCATTTTAATCAAATTCTATGCATTACTTTTGTTTAATTTTTTTTTTTTTTTTTTTTTTTTTGGTTTAAGCGTAATAATATAAAATTTGTTTAAGCATTCGCAAATATATTTCCCATGGAATGAGTATGTTTCAAATATGGTACATTCCCGTAAATATTATTTTAAACGATAAATCATTGACTTTGAAATTAAAATAATTATGTATACTATATAAATAGTCAGAAAGTTATACTAATCGTCAGGGCGGTCCCTCCACGCCCAGTGGTATATTAAAAGGCCTCTGGTCACAGATGCAAAGAACGCATACAGCGTGCATAGCCCTCTTACCTTAAAATGCCCTTGGGCAATAAAAGGAAATTGAAAATTTATGTATATATAACATTTATATATATATATATATATATATATATATATTGTATTTTGTAATCAAGAAATTCCTGGGGGGTAGGAAAAAAAAAAAAATACTAATCGTCACCCTGAGTAGTATAATGTTTATTTCATTATTGATTTTCTCATTTCATTACATTTGTTAATTTGTTATGTTTTCCTTGAATTTATTTTTATTTAGTGAAGTTAGTTACACGGTAAAAGACGGATTATTATCCGTATAACATTAATCAGAACACATTTCTGTTTGTTTTAAGCAAAAAAAAAATACTAGAATTCTAGTATGAAAAATACATAATATAATATTTTGTATAAATAAAACTTCTGGACTATTGGAATAATTTTCGTATTAAACAATTTTTAAATTTAAGACCATGTTATCATATAAATGATCTACTCTACGCTCTTCAAGAAATTCAATTATTTTTTATTATCTTCATATTGAAACTGAATAATATTTAGTATAACAAAATAATTACTAACAAGGGACGCAAACACTGGATGGTTGTGGATCATATATTCACAAGCATTGTTAACTGATCCAAAAATCGAGAAAACAATTATTTTAATTAATTATTCCAAAGCATCAAAGGTCACAGAGAGCGTTGAGAGACTAAATCGGTTACCCCAAGATCAAATTTCAAACCCACTACTCACGGAGTGTCCAATATCCTTCAATCCTAACTCACCCTCGGTAATTTATTGCTCCCCCCGCCCTCTCCCCTTGGATATTTCTGTAAACTGCCGTGTCGAGTACCGCTGCGTAACCTCTAGGCAGCTTGTAAACAAAATTTATCGATCATGATTTGTTGATAGTAAGAAAATATTATTACTTATTAATTTTTTTTTCTCAGACGAATTGCATTAGTTCATTCATAATTACCCAAAACATGTGCTTTGGTTTGATTAACCCAAATGCTCTGTTTTTGATCAGTCATTCATCAAAATTCATCACTTTTGAGAGCCGAAAAATCAATCTGCACAGCAAAAAACTATCGTATAATATATAAAGATATTTATCACAATATTATTTTTATAACATTATAGTAATTATTATTGTTAGTTTCTTTATTATGTTTAGTGTATTATTATCATTATCATTACTCCATTGTACCGATATTGTATTTAGTGTCAGACAGATGGTACTCCAAGACAGCGCCGACCTTAGACATACGGTGCCCAGAGCAATGACGTCATCTCTCTCTAAAAAATTTAATTTATTTCATAAGCTGTTTTATATAATATAATATTTAAATCTTATTTCATTGAACGTTACTGTTATACAATTTCTTTATTTATTGGCTAAAGTTAATTATTTTAATGCGTTTTGAATATATTTTTTTATTTCTAACAAGTTATGAGCCCCTCAGGGGTGATTGCCCCGTTTGCTTCACCCTAAAGCCTGCTCTATGATATAAACTATTTGTATTTTTTTATTTTAGAACTTTCTATAGAACATTCTATTTTATATATATATATATATATATTTTTTTTTTTGTTTTTCGTTTGGCGCTACAGACTATGAAGATCTTTGACCCCGATTGTGGTCTTCTACCACATCCCGATTCCCTAATTAAAGTACGGGGCAGGGACATCAATCCTACGCCCAGTCGGTATGAGTTGCCTCCAATAGGCTGACGGCCCACATATCTGGGGGAGTGGAGGAATCTTGGGCAGCTTTCCTTGGTGGACGGTCATCCATCCAAGTGCTAGTAGCCACGCTCGGCATTGCTTAACTTTGATTATTGCAAGCGCCTTAGCCCGCAAGCTACCTCAGCCCCCATATATTTATAATAAAACATAAAACATCTTTCTTAAAAAAATATCACAAGGTTAACTTACATAAATCATTTTTTATTTATTCAAATCAAATAATTTTATTTTATTGGATTTAATATTGTAACATCCTTTTTATGGTAAATATAATGTACATTTTCTTGCACGTGATCGCTACTTATATATCTAACATACTATGCATTACGAAGCTTTATTTTTTTTTATTTTTTTTTTGTATTCTTACATTTTTACAAAGACTGAACAAACATAACCGTTGTTTTGGATTAGGTTTTAAAACGACCTACGAGTAAGCATTCGATCAGTGAAGGTATTCGGGGGAGTTCATACGTGACGAGAATGGGGTTAGAACAGCAATCCACGCTTCAGATTCCATCGCAAGCCATTGAGGCAGAATACATGAGCGAAGCGTGATAAAAGCAGACAATATCGTGTATTCTGAAGCACAAATAAGAGTATTCTACTCCTTTTAAACTGTTTTCATTCATAAAAAAAAATACTTGGGGAAAAACCCTTTACAGAATACCTGGATAAAAAGAAAATTATGAGGTACAACCATTCCGTCCCTAATCTTATTTTCTCTAGCCAAAATCTGTAATGCATCCAGTTGTGAAATAATTAAAATGCACTGCAATATTATATCAATTTATTGACGAAATCTTTAGGAATAACAGTTTTTACTTAAACTATACTTTTGGAATGTAGAGATAGCGTTTAACAGAAGCAGGGAACCTTTAGCTAGGAACGTCTGTGTACATACTCAACTGAAATATCACCATTTACTCCTTACCTAAAGCAATACGACACTGCTGAAACTGTTTGTGAATCCAATAAACAGACAATTCTATTCTAAATTTAATATTTTTTCTTTATTTATTGTTTTTGTTTGTTATAGTCCGTGGTATAGACTCCTATTATCAAATAATTGATCTCCCACTGAAACTTCGTAAATAGCATCGTATCGTAACCTATAAAATTTTTATTTACTAAAATTCCCTGAACTTGGGCGTTTTCTTATTAAATTAATTAATTTAATTTTAATTAATTAATTTAATGAGGCATTAAAACTCAAAAATACTTATTTGGTTTCCATATGAACTAAGATAATTTTATCACAAAATCGAATTAAAATGGCCTACAAAAATATTGGGCGGTTTGGCCTATATAACCTTGTTAATCAGAGAGTCCGTGAGAAAAATAGACCTCCTACCGTGCACTCTCCTCCCCTCCCTCCCCCACATCCCTATAAAATGCATATCGTTGTGTTCCTTGTAACTATTTATTAAAAAAAAAAAAGCCAATGTTCCCACGAAAAAAAGTGAACTCACTGCCCCAAAATGGCGCCTAAAGATGGCAGACTGGCGACTGTGACTTGAGTTTTGGTCACTAAGAATCAGCATTGGGTTTAATTGCGTCATAATTGGGCTTTTATTAAAGTTAAATAGCCAGAAAATAATAAAACATGAAACAATATTAAAATTAGGTTAGGCAATAAAAATAAAACCACTTTTCTACCGATTAAGTGCGTTTTCTACAAAATCGCTTCAAATATTTTAAAAAGTTATCATTGTTTTAGAAAGAAATATATATTCTCCAGATGTTTTATTTCCGAACATTTTCCGTTATCATTGGCCGTTTAACTACAAACGACGGTTGATTTTCAACTTTAACATTTCTATTTGAAAAATTGACTTTACTGTTGTTTTTTATTGCCTAAACCAATTATTTTTTAATGTTGTTACATTTTTTATTTTATTCAGATTATTCAGCTTTAATAAAATGTCAACTATGACGAAATTAAACCAAATGCTGATTCTCAGTGACCAAAAAACTAACTCAAGTCAAAATCGCCAGTCCGGTATCTTTAGACGCCATTTTAGGGCAGTGCGTTCACTTTTTTCGAGTGAAAATTGTAACTATTTTTTTAAATAAATAGTTACAAGGAACACCACGGTATGCAATATATAAGGATGTGGGGGGAGGGGGTGAGTGTACCGTAGGGGATCTGGTCCACCGTGTAAAACTTTTTTAAAGTAAATTATATTTAATTTTCATTAATGTTAGATTACTTAGATGATCTTTCTCCATCATGTTTATTAAATTACTTTTTTCACGCTTTAATGTTAGAAAAAAAACCTTATCCAACATTATGGTATATTGAACTTACGCCATGAAACTTTATAAACATTTTCATCACTGGACGCGGTGCTACCAGAAATTAAGAGCCCGTAGCATTTGCTGCTGTTTCTGTTATGTTAAGGTGCGTTTAGACATTTGACAAACTATGGGAAACACAATTACCTAACTTGACTAACACAATTTCTAAACCAAACTATTTAGTTTACTTCTATTGATACCGATACCAAGTGGAAAATAAAAACATGAAACAAAATACTAGGATAGTGAAATAACCATTTATATATTTGTTTGTCCCATAGTTGGTGAAATGTTTAAAAGTACCTCTACTTACACTGCCCTACAAAAATTCAACGTTGGTGGACGAATCTACAGTTTATATTTACATAAATTTACATCTGCCGAACAACAAATAATACTTTAATAACCATTCTTGAAGACAATTTTTATTTTAATATATTTTATTTATTACGTGACGTGAAATACGACTTCTTTCTCTTCTTAAGATTTCTTCGCACATCTCTGAAACTATTTTATCATTTAAATTATATTCATGACAAATTGATGACTAGTTGTCATCTAAATTCAGTTGGGGTAATCTCTCAGTAATATTCTTATCAAGTCCACTCTCGAACGATTCCAGGATCTTCAACAATGGTTGTCCATAGCTAGAGTGGAATTTTTTGAAAATATAATTTATTCATAACTTTTAAATTAATATAAATGTTAATAATCCTTTAAAATGTAAATAAATTAATATTTTCAGAGTCAAAGGGAAAATCTTTTAATCTCAAGATAACAATAAACTAAAATTCATATTGCAATATATTAAAAAGATTATCAAGAATTATTCGATTATTATTTGAATTAATAAAAATACGAGAAAAATAAATCAACCCTGAGATAAAATAATTAATATAATGATGAAAACAATAATATAAGTAGATATATCCAGCTATAAAAAACACTATTTTTATCAAGCTGATGAGTCAGTGCTTGTTGGAGTAGGACCCCAGTATTTTCTAACTAGAAGCGGTGTCGGTTCGAAACCGCCTGAGTTTGACTTTTATTTTGGGATCTAAAAGTGAGGATCTGGACTTTTTCACTTTGGCTGAACTCTTCAGATAATTCTCTTCGCAATTAGACAAGAACTTTAAGTGAACGGATGTTAGCTTGCTTGTTAGGATATTTAATGAAGCTTGCAATTGCGATAGCTTAAGGATTTACGTAAGTATCTACGATCGCTCTCTTCGCTCGCTCGAAAAATCCCAACAGTTTTTTTTAATGACGGGAGTGAGAATGATGACCGCATTATTCAAAATGTCACGAAAAGCACCACGATTTCTTATTTCACTAGTTAGGCTACAACATTTCACTAATCTAGAGTTAATAAATCATCATGTCATTCATTTAATGTACATACATAATTTTTGTTTCATACAATAAATGTTATGACCAAAACTCATTCTTTTTTTTTAACCATTGTTTTCTATATAGTTCTATATAGTTATTTATTTAATATAACAAATCATTTGGCCGAACATTTCTTTTGTTTTTTCTGTACAACTTATTTTTTCTTAGTGTTGCTCAAATTCGAGACCAAGTACTGCTTACTTAGTCTTGCTCGTGCGCAAGATTCTCGCAACAGTCTTGTAGTTAACTATTAGCTTATAACTATAGAGATATGCTATTGTATTTTTTTAGATAGGAGAAATCTAACTAATGATTCTATAATCATCAAATCGTCATTAAACTACCATTATAAATGAAAAAAAAAATTAATTTAATTTTCTATTCATTCTTTTTTTTTCTAAAACATTAAAAATTTTAGAATTTCATAATGATCTTCTGATGAAGCATATCTTAGTTGCAACAAATTACTTTCTACTTTGAAAAAAACAAGTACAGAACACTGACCTACATACTCGCATATTACTTGTTGAACAGGAGCCAATGTTATAAGTTCTACCAAAACACATGCCTAGCTTCTAAAAATGCTCTCTTTCAAAATAATAAACCGGTTTGAGACAAACAGTGAAGCTTTCTATGTTGCTCACTATTCTCTTTTCAAGTGTTTGGGAAAGTTCCTAAATTGAGTACTGGGATCATCGATGGAATAGTTTCGCCCAGTTTAGAGAGGGGTCCGATGCCACTGATGATTTCGGCGCTTGGTTAAGGAACTCGCCATTTATCCAGAAGCAACGATCTAAAGCTTGAAGGGGAATAGGTATATATTAAATGAAAGATTCTTATAAAAAAAATATGATTATGTATATTTTAATATTCTGACTTAGGCTCTTATACAATGCCTATTTCGTTAGAGGTTGAAGGGTACATTCCTTTAAGGGACAGATTATCACGATTTTGATTTGTTTTCTTCTACTTCATTCTATGCACTGACCTATTTTATTGTATACGGTATTACTGAAATTCTGTTACTTCGAGCTTTTTTCATCGGAAAAAAATATATTAAAAATAGACTTCTTCCATTTTATATTTCTAAAAGCGACAAATCACAGACTTTAATGTATAAACATTTTAAATAAAAATGGTGAAGAAGCTGTACTGAAGATATTGGCTTAGCTTTTTTTTTTAATTCAGTCAACAGTGAATAACATTTCACGACCTACAATAATGATATCTCAATCTGAAAATTTAACGTATGTACATCTACATGATTTATTTATATCATATTATAAAATATAAAGGAAGTAGATGTTCCGTGATGGCGGTCATAAATAGGCTAAATAGTGGCAAAACTATTTTATTACCGCTATTTATAAAGGAACTATTTATGACCACCATCTCGGACCATCACCTTCCTTTATAATGCAACGGTCAACTATTAAATATTCAATATAAATATGAAAATTGAACAATAGGTATATGAAAAAAAAAATATATATATATATATATATAATATATCATATTTTTGTCTTGAAATATTTTCCAAATACGAACAAAGTAACAGTCGTAGCTTTATTTCGGCCCTTTTAGTATTAATTTATTCAATAATGTATTTTTATTACTCCTATGTGAGCTAGGTTTCAACATTTAATTTTTACATAATTTAACAAGACAAAATACAAAAACAATCATCTTCCTCTAATGTGTAATAAATTACAAAATAATTGTAAATATAAAAATCCACGAAAAAATGTAATGACTACAAAGAAACAGTAACAAATTAATTATTAACTTTATGTTTTTTTAAAATTGTTTCATCATAAAAAGGATCTTGCTCTGTTTTGAGAAGATTTTAAAAAGATACATTTCTCACTCAGTTTTATTTATTATTTATTTATAATCCCATTTATTTTTAATCCTTGGACGGAATACAATCCACCGGGGGGGTCCCTGGAATCTTTTCGGCTCTGCTACTCCTGGGCCTGATTGGTGTTGTATTATTCATGGATTGCCGGCACCTTCAAATGCATCAAACATGTTAGAGGAATTCTCAGTAAGGCTACTCAAATTTCATGTCAGGCATCTCTTGACGCACTCTGAAATAAATCCTTTGTAACAAAACCTTAAAATCATAGAAAACATCTCATATGATACACTGACGGATCAACGGGAGGAAAAAGGGGGTAAATTTCCCCTCCCAAAATAACCTGAAATTATACCTACTAGTATCCATGCTTATGAAAAAATTATTATTTATTTGAAAGAGAAAAAATAATAATTTTCTCACCTTGCGGGATATTTATCGTTGTACATACATCTAGGAAATTAATTAATTACCTTATCTGTGCATACGATAATCGATTTTAAATAGTTCTAGGCGTCGTAAACCTATGACTTCCTGTCCTACAGTATGCTTTAATAACACTCCACTTATCCCTGTTGAACAAATACGATATCTTGGACTCCACCTGGACAAACGTCTCACTTGGAATTCTCATGCAGTACTGAAACGACAAGAAACTGCTCGACTTTTCCGCTTACTCCAACACTTACTTAACAGACGCTCTAAACTTCCAATTAATTACAAAAGACTAATATACATGACTATACTAAGAAATATTTGGACTTACGGAGTTGAGCTATGGGGCTCCACTAAATCATCAAATTCCTATCGTATCCAATCCTTACAATCCAAAATCATTCCTAAAATCCTCGATGCTTCTTACTTTGTCACAAATAAAATAATCCATAATGACCTTAATGTTCAATATGTTTCCAATTTGGCCCAATCCAGATATCTATCCTTCCATAATAAACTTCATAACCATCTGAATCCTCTCGTTTCTAACCTTGCTTCCTCTTCAACTCCTGATAACCCTCCGAGGCGTCTGAAAAGAAGATGGACCCGTGATCTCATTAAGTAGACATATTGTTAGAGTGCTACCTGTAGTTAGTTTCTCAACAAGTGTTTTTGAGTGATTATATTCTTGTGTACTCATTTATTTTTTGTATTTACATTGTAATACAGTTGTAAATATCTTGACTAAATAGTTTTAAAAAAAATAGTTCTAGGTATTAAATAGTTAGCTAATCGATATATTACAGTGCCTATCTTAAATACGGCAATATTTCTTCACAATTCTGTTATCCCGTGATAAGTTACCCTCCCAAACAATACCTCTTAATCCGTTCCTGATATGATAACCTCGCCGATTTGTCGACATTTTTATTACTCCAAAGATAGACAGATTTCAACATTTATTTTTTAAATAATTTAGCATGGAAAAATATGGTTTTATTTTTTAATGTTAATGAAATCTCATATACAATTGCTTTAAATATTGATGCGAATAATATGAATAAGTTTAATATTAATTTCCTCCCATCTCGACCACTCCGATCTTCGTATATGTTAAATTAAAAAAAAAAAAAAGACCTATTACATTAAAATCTTTAATATTTTATACCAGTGGCGCAGTTGAAAGAGAAGCTTTGGGATATTTTGGAGTCTCTCTTATTCCTTCTCATTTGTGTAGAGACAAGACCGGTTGGGGGTTTCATGGATGATTATAAAAAGTGCAAAAGACTGCGTTTAAGATGTTTATTTTACTTTTTGAAGTTTAATTTTTTATTTTCTTAATGAAATTATAATCGTCCTTAATTGAGACAAAATGTAATATTTTTTTAATAAACAAGATTAAAAAATCTGAAGTGGGTCTTGGGTTTAGTATTTGTTAAAGAATAGTTTCTTGACCATTATAATAGGAGATGTTAGGACCCATGCTCAACGCTCAACCCAACAAGGATCATTCTCCTACAGTGGCTGAATGTGCCTTAAGAGGACTTACTGACCACAAAGTCGATCCATAAACGAAGTATCAGAAAAAATAAATTAACCTCTGAACAAATAAATCATAGAACGAACACATATAAATCCGTACTATACAACAATCAAACTTTATAATTGTGTAGCTAAGTATAAAATAACCTAGTTGATTATATTAATTCGAATATATATATATATACATAAGGATACTATAAGTAATCTTCATTGAATATATATATATATATGTTTGGGAGTCGCCTCGTAGAGGTATTGTGCATATCCCTTACATAAGCATGTTTATACCTCATGATGCGAGTTGGGTTTGCTATGCGCACTTGAAACGACCTCGGTTTTTCTTCACATGGTAAGCTCGCTATTTTTGGTGCCAGGAACGCACTCCGCATCTTAAATGTACCATCTTGGAATCTGCAGTTTCCCCCACTATCGGAAGCACTCGTATTTGTTTTGTTTTCTCCCCTCCCCCTCTACGCTAAAAAAGTTTGACCGCTTACGAACTATGTGGATACAGGAGTTGAATATTAAGTAGATATTTGGCGTTATTAGCATTGTTAGATTAACAAATATCATACTGATATAATGTTAAGAAATAAAATGAAACTAATATGTGTGTATATATATATATATATATATATATATATATATATATATATATATATTAACATAATTATTTAAATTTAGAATTAAGTAACTTAATTATTATTCAATAAACTACAAAATATTCATTGATCCTGCTGTTTATTCGACGTTTCAATACCGTTCTTTTGTTTAAGTTAACATAGGTTTAAAATCCTCTTCAATGTTTTAAATTAGAGCCTCGATACCTCTGGCCAGGGACACACCTACAGCCTCACAAACGTCGATTAAACAGTAGGATCAATGACATTCTGTAGTTTATTGAATAATAATTAAGTGACCTAATTCCCAATTTAAATAATTATGTTAAAATGTAATACTCAAAGGCGGAAAGAAGAAATTTTGTAAATATATATAAATATTTTTTTTTTAAGTGTAAAGTTTTTTAAACAACTTAGATTTTCAAATATAGATTTTAAACCGTACCTTAAATACTTTTTGTTTTTCACAACATGTACATAATTCGTTTAAAGTAACTATAATATTTTAATATAGCATAAACACAGGCATAACAGGGAATGAATGAGCTGATGAAGGAACAAAAGATGCTTTCAGAAGTCCCTATCCACCTTATGTCAGATCGATTTTCGTCAAAGTATGGCCGCAAGACATCATAATAAAAGTAAAAATAATTGGAATGAAGAGTGGAAACGATTACCATTTAGTCAGCTCCGCTGGTACAAAGAGAACAACCATGCTAGGATACTTCCGAAAAATCCAACACCAAAGCTGAATTAAGAATTGGACTTACTAAATTGACACATCTACATCTGCTTTTAGGCCTTCGCCAACCAACTTGCCAAGAATGTGACAATCTAAACCTCACCGTTCAAAACCTATTTCAATGCAATAAATATCGTGAAGAACGATTAAAACTAAAAATTGAGAACATCGTCTCATATCGAGAAACCTAAGGAATTGAAAAAATACCTCACTTTATTAAACTAATGAAATTAACGAATCGTATCTAACAATACAATCTTCGCTAATGGCCACGGCAGTCGAAGCCACGTTAAAAAAACTAAAATAAAAAAAATATATTTTAAAAGCTGAACTAATTATGATTAAAAAATAAGACAGAATATTTTGGTTTAAGCCGACCCTTCGACTTATTTTATTTTATTTTTTACATATTTAGTCTGTTCACACCTTTTATCGAAATCCTTCAAAATATGTTTTGTGGTTGTTCTTCTTGAAAAAGGACCGATAAAAGGATATTATAAGTAATCTTCATTGAATAATTATTATTTAAGCTTCACTTTGTATAAATGTAATTAATTTCATGTTTTGTTTCTATTTATTGATTATACCATTGTTCATTATTTTACACAATCCGAAATAGGCCGCAATAATATATATATATTAGTAGTGATAAACGGGGTATTACTGTAGTGAATACCACGATTTGAAATTTTATGGACCTTTTTAAAGAAAAATTAGAAGAAAATGAATTTTTTTTTTCATTGGTCTATATTTGTTCCTGTAAGTGATCCAAGTCAAATACTTAGCAATTGTTATACGTCCTATTTTTAAATGTAGTGGATATACAGCCACTAAAGGTAAAAACCTGTCATGAAATAAATATAAAAACTTTAACTCTAGAAGCATTATCTACGTTTCCTGTAATTACATCTTTCCTTGCTTTCTCTCTCTATCTCTCTCTTTATATGCTTTTAAGAACACTTAAACATCATATCATCATAGGTAGTTTCTTTCTTATTTTTCCGGACTAATTATTATATACGCACCAGTTATGAACAGGTCATCCAGCTTATCCATTACTAGAACAATTAATTTCGAGGTGTCCATCACTAGTGTAAACAGGTGTTTTTTAAAATGGAGATTATACCTTCATAACTCATTTTTTTTTTTCAATTTTAAAGTATTAAATAGAAAAAAAAGGTCCTACAAATTCCTTAGCTAATGTCCATCACCGGTGCGCTAAGTCTGCCGTTTAAAAAAAAATAGATTAAATAAATCTTGGATCCGCCAATCCTTAAAACTATGATGAAAATCTCTCTTTCGATTGAGGAAAGAAAACATATAAAAAAAAAAAAATCAGATATATTTTTTTTGGCAAAATCTTAAGCGGAAGTATTAAAAAAAGAAACACTAAATCAACTCAATGAATGAGATATGTTCTTATGAATGGGCGAGGTAGATAGAAGAGCGTACGAGTTCACAGAAAACATGGAGATGACCCGAAGGAACCGATGAACCCTATTAGCGACACGCGGCGGTAAAAAAAATAAACCATTATCTTGGATACGAGATACGAGATATCGGGCGCCTTAGATACCCAAGAGTTTAATTCCCTGGCTGGTGGCGTACCGATAAAGGGTACGCCGGATACTCCCTCACCCCTCCATTTCCTGCGGCTCCTGGGACAATGGTAGCCAGTCTTGGCAGCCTGCTCCTCCTGGCCGGAACCGAACCTTGGGCATGCTAGCAACTCCACCTCCTTCCTCAACCTCCGTACTCGACCCATCTTCGGGCAGCTGGATATATTGGATCCCTGTGATGATATACCATCAACGATGGATATAGATATGGAGACCTGCAGTGAGTACAGTTTTACTGATAAACAGAAAATTACTGTCAATATTATGTATTATGAAAAAGATGCCGTTTCCGTTATATATCTATAACTTCCGGTTGCTGATACCGTTATGTTCAGTAGTTTTTTTTAATTCAACCGAAATACTAGTTAATCCAACAATTTCATGGATAAAAACAATAAAAAAAAAAACTTTAGATCTTATTCTTGACCTGTAAAAAAATAATCGTTGAATGAACAATACTTTGAGAAAAATCCTAATTGCTCTTGTAATCAGGAAGTGAAAGTAAAAAAAAAAAAAAAAAAAATATATATATATATATATATATATATATATATATATATATATATAACAAAGAGATAGTTGTGTTTTTTTTATAGAAATTTATTATTATTATTTTTTTTTTTGGATATGTTTAATCTATAGTACTTATGTTCACCTCTTAAAATGTGTAGAAAAAAAAATACAAATAGGAATGAAATGTTTCTAAAAAAAAAAAAAATAATAATTTGTAAGAAAATACAACTATGAATGCAAAATGATAGTTATTTGCATAATATAAGAATGAAGTGTATTACATATTTCGTTATTTTATTGGTATGATGATATGAAGGTAGTTTAAACTATTTTTGAACTTATTAACATGAAAAAATAAATTCTGAAAATGGATAACATTACACCGAAATGTTAACTGTGACTGAATGTCTTAAAGAATACAGAACCGAATTTAGAAGACTTTAATTCCTAGATTTTTATAAAAATTTGATTTTCCTTTTTTTTTTTTCTAAATTTTATCCAAACCTGTTAAAATATTATCATAGATTAAATTATGAAAATGTTATTTCTTTTTCCCAACCCACTATTTTACGTTACACTATTTACATTAAAATATAGCCAGAAAAAAAATCATTCTTTCTTACATTAAGCGTTACTTCCTTATTAATCGTATCTTTAAGTCGTCAATTTTTTTCAACTTAAGAGCTTGATGGAATAGGTAATAGTTTTAGTGAAAGTCATTAATGCATCATGTCCATACGTCATTAATATTAATTATTTATGATATTTTTTATTTATTAGAATTTATTTAAATTATTAGTTAAAATATTATATATAATATAAACATATAGTGAGATATCATTATAACCTGAAACCTATAATTTTCCTAAATAATTATTTTTATTTATTTTTTTAAACAAGCCACAATGTAAAATCTATCAATAATATTAATTAATAAAAACTTTTTTTTTTGTATTCCTGACATTTTATGTGTATTGTACTATTCAATCATTTTTTTATTATTATTATTAATTTGTTGATATTTAGAACTGTATACATTTATACAAGTATAGATAAATATACAGATGCTAAATAAAATATTTAAATAATAATATCTTTATTTTTTTATTGTCTGTTAGCAATACAGATGTAAATCTTTTCCCGCCTTAACAAGCCTACTCAATCTCTGTCCATCTAGGGAGTTTGTATCGTATAATATATATTAAGATTTCTGGAATACAAAAAAAGGGTTTATTATTTTTTTTTTCATTGAATAAGGGTACAGTTAACGAATTAAAGTTATAGTGCGTTGCGGCTACTCCATACTTTCTAAAACTAACCCAAAATTAAACTGAATTTTATATTGTGGATTTATATGTCTCATAATATTATTGTATACAGTTACAAATTTAATTAATAATTTGACGTGAAACATAAACCGAATATTACACAACAGAGTTACATAATGCCAATGGTGTCTAATTTGTCTCTTTCGATTCCGTCCTTCTCTTGAGTTATATAAAAGAAATATCTTAAATAAATTATCAATCCATGCTGGTAATAATATTAAGCTTCCCGGCCTGTACAAGTTATCCATTATACATGCCGGAGCTCGCAGTGAAACCATCCGATCCTGGCGTGATGTTCATATCAATCCGATACGTGACATGTATCCCTTCTTAAAATTTTCCGACCGGAGAAGATCGGTCTCTTGAGATAAAGGAGGATGGTGGTAGAAGTTAAATCATTGTAACTTATTTATGTAATATATTTTAAATATCTTTTATATACATAGATATTTCATTTAGTGTTTATTGTGCTGTTATGCAGTGTTCATTAAATAGATCTCTGAAATAAATTAAGTACATAATATATAGTATATTTCTGATCTAGGTGAAGGTATACATTTCTCTATGGGTTTCTGAGACCGATAGAAATTAACTTCACCACTTTAACTTTTTTTCAGACGTTTCTTCTTTCAGTCAATCAAAATTACAGTAAAGTGAAATGCCATAAAAATTAGTGTAAAAAATTGAACTGATAATTAAAATAATTATCTAATAATATCACAATAAAATATACAAAAGCATTCATCTAATGAGTATACAAACTTAATTTATTGTTTAAATAAAAAAAAAATGATGAAATAAAATACAATAATATTAAACTAAATTCTGGAAGTGCTGAGGAGCAAAGAGCTCTGATGTAGGCCTGAATCTTGGGCCGAAACGTTGCAAAAATAAATATAATTTCTTTAGTATTACTTGTGACTCCTCACTCCAACCAACTCCTCTGGATTATATTTTATTTTATTATTGAATACATACAGATTAATATTATTGTATTTTACTTCATCAGATTTTTTTTTAACAATAAATTAATTTTTTCTGCTCATTATTTAAATACTTTTGTATTTTTTATTGTAATTTTATTAGATAATTATTGTAATTAGGGAGTGGGATTGCTCAGTGGTAGAGTACTGAGCTTCCGAATCCCGGCTCATGGCAGAAAAATTATTTATTCTGTTTCATTGCCAGTGAAGCGACCCTGGATATGTAGACCCTCCTGGGGCAAACCCCCCAGCCTCAATAATGTGGGTACCCTTAATTAAAATAATTAATTAAAGGGAAAAACCTGGCGGTTGAGCGTGATCTCGGTCAAATCACCTCCTTGTATACAACCGTAGACCAATAAACATTGCTTTCCCTAAATAGTTCTGAACCCAAGATCCATCGTGCGTTGTAGTGGTACAGGTTTTTTTTAAATTGTAATTATTATTTCAATTTTTATACTAATTTTTATTACATTTCATTTTGCTATACTATAGCCACAACATCTGGCCTTCATCAGAGCTCTTTGCTCATCCACAAGAGCCCTCTTCGCGAAAACACAGCTCTGGTGAAGGCCTGGACCCTGGGCCGAAACGTTGGCAAAAATAGATATCATTTCTTTTAACTTTTTTACTTGTGACTGTTCACCCCAACCAACTCATTATATTCACGACATTAAACTATTACAATATAATCGATTTTATAAAATATAATTAATGTAACCAGTTAGATAAAATTAATTACTTAATATTGAACTTTTAAAACTTAATGGTAATGTAAAAGGGGGCTACCCTACACATCCAACCTTATATTTAAATTAAATCTTATATGGGCCTTTTATGATGTTTTTAAAAATTTTATATGGCAAGAATTTTTTTTTGGAATGGTGAAGTCGTGTCCTTGTTGTCCCATGAAATAAATAATTTATGTATGTTTAAAATAGTTACATGTCAACACCGCAGAAAATGATCTTATAGAGATTAATTAGTGTTGTAATACAACATACCGTTGACTTGAGTCAGTATATTCAACGTATTGCTACTAGGCCATAGGAAGGCTCGGGTACCCACTTAATAAGTGACTGCTCGAGCTCGCGTGAGAATTTTACACGCTGTTAAGTAAAAGCACGTTAATTTTTCAATTTCCGGTTGGGCACTAATCCAAGTTCCTTAGCCTTTCCTCCGTAGTACCAGCCTGTTCCCAACCACTACGAGAACTCGATAAAATAACTCGTTAATTGCAATTAGGAATAAATAATAACATACGAAATTACCACAATAGCTTCCGTACAACTTCATACTTCTTAATATTTAATACCGATATTTAATTTAAAAAGTGAGGTAACCTATAACTTTTTCTATGAGGCGATATTATCAAAAATTATTTACAATCTATTATTTTCCACAATTATTATTATATATATATATATATATATATATATATATATATATATATATATTTATAACAAGCCCAAAATTTATTTAAACACAAGAAGTAGGCAGTATAAATATATAACTAATACAAGACTGCCAATAATTAAAAAGAAAACAAAATGATTTCTTAACGTTTAAAAGTACATATAAATTACTTCTAGGTTGACTATTTCAAGTTCTATAGTTCAAGTTCTATTCTTGGTACCTGACAAAAGTATTCCAATTTTACTATAAATGAAACATTCATGAATATTATTAACCACCCACTATCCACTCTCCTCCTCTCCCTCCCCCCCCAAAAAAATTAATCCATCTTATGTCTTATTAATATGTATTGTTATTTTAAATGTCCAAGTTAAAATAACAATTATTAAGGTTCTTAATTTTGACAGAATGTAAGATAATTCAATAATTAATAAAAAATAAACTAAAACAATTGTCTGAAAATTGAAAAAAAAAAATCTTAAAATATTTTGCCATGTTACTTTTACGCCTCCCTTCGGTTATGCTCTTCAGAAAGCATTATCGAAAATATTCTCGATATACTTGAAATTTCAGCAAAAGATACTCATACCTAGATACTCACGAAATTACATTTATACGTCGCTTTATGCATCAATTTTTTTTTTTTATTTTTAGAATTTTTAGTTTTTTTTAATTATTGGAAAGCAGTAAAACGTATGGTGCTTCCTTCATCTGATTTTCTAAATGTACAGAAGTTATGAATTTCATTTAAACTAATAAATATTGCATTAATACTCATTTGTTGCTTTTATTAATCGTTATAGCAGTAGTTAAATTATAATGTGATATATTATATAATATAATAAACAGGGATAATCGTGTAAAGTGTAAGTTCCTTGTGAGAGCATCGACTTTTTAAATAGATTTGAAACGAGGCCGCCCACAATTTGAAAGAATCACAAATCCCTCTTGAAAAAACACTGGAGTTTTTTTTTAGCCCTATCTCACCGACGGGGCTGGGATTCGTACCGGTGGCCGGTTTCAATAAACACCACTAGTTAAATATTTTCCAAACCTATGTTCCAAAAAGGGAGCGCTAACATCGGACTAAAACGGTAAACAGAGAAAGAGAAGTTTACCCAAGTGCTGGAACAAATCACATTTAAAAAGTCTAAACAGGGTCTCAGCTTCCTCCATTAGCCTTTCATCTCCAGGACCTGGGCCTTGTTTACGATTCTCTACACAATCGAATACCTGACACGTGTTCCGATGCCTTCGGCCTCTGGCTTACCGGCGCTCCGCCCGCGTCCCCGACAACTCTTCGGCTAGTAACAGAACTGGCTTAATGGCCGTGCTTCAAGTGGGGACAATTGTACCACTGAACTTACCGCAGTAATAATATTGTGGAAACTAAATTGGAAAATCAGTTATTCGGCCCTTTTTTTCAGAGAGGAAAAGGGTTATATCTATCGCTTACCTAACATTTCGTCCACGAATTTCAACAGACTAATAGATACTCCTTCAAAGGGACATCTACTTTGTCGAAACAGAAGTGTAATCAGTATTGTCACTAAGTGGGGCAAAGGGGTGGTACCCACTAACAATACTCACCCCAGGACACCACTTGTCATAAGGGAAAAAAATACAAACATGTTACTATAATATTGCAATTTTTTTTTCTAACAGAATTTTCTCTCTGTACTTATATTCAATAAGTACAGAGAGCATATTAATATACTTTAATTAATTAATAATAATTTATTAATGAGCCTAAGATTAGAGCATAGATATATTCAGATATATATAGAGGAAAATGACTTCCATTATATTGTCTTTGTATTAAGAAAACATTCACAATCTGACGTTTTGGAGATCTCCTCTATCAATGTTCCAGTTGAAGAAAACAATACAACAATATAACAACACTTATCACTGTCAATAAATAAATATAAATTCTATTACCACTACATAAATATCGATATCCGAGCTTATTCAAATATAATTCCAAATAGTTGGAAAAATATATAATTAGAAGTATATATATTTTATATGATATATATTTGGTTTGCACTGCCAGCCTTAAGGGTGGGGAAAATGCCACGGGACGCCCACCTGGCCGACTGAACTTCAGGAGCACTTACAACTTGTTAGAAATACAAAATGTATAAAAATATTTAATTTTAGCCTATCAATAAAGCAACTGTAGTAGACAAATATTGAATTAAATGAAATTCAAATATCACAGTATAAAACAGCTTTAGAAATAATTTTGGGGCGTCGAATGTCTAAGGCCGGCACTGTTGATTTGCTTTCAGTACGATTGATAATGTATTTATATTCAGCTGGCTAATTATTCTACTGACTGTTAGAAATAATAAACATGATGATAGAAATAAATAGACCTAATTTTTATTGTGGTTCAAAAAATAATTCTTCCCTGGTCCCGATATGATCAAGCTACTCCAATGAGTATGATAATATATTTTCTGGAGATAAAGAAAAAAAAGAATAAATTCTATAATAACCCAGTTTGACATCAGGCGCAGCAATGAGAGTATTCCAACAGCTCTATCTTATTCATTTTTCTAGAAATGCCCAGGAAGGAAAATCAAAAGTTCCTTTGTGTCATTCTTAATGCTACAAAATAAAATGCAAATATAATTGAGGAGAGATTATATAAAAAGAGAAAGAAAGATTATAATTCGCCAAGATAAAGTATGAAATCAGATAGAAATTAAATTATTTTAAAAATACAATCAAACAAAATATTGCCTTCCATCATTTATTGCTCTATTACTCTCTGTAGCATTTTAAAAGTAATAAAAATAATAAATAAGAACTGATTCATGATATTATAATTACATTGATATAGAGTAATGTCATGACTGATTTATGCTTTAACAATGAAATTAAATTTGTATGTTCTATTTTTCAGTTATATCCGGGAAAGGTGATAGTATAATGGATATAACTATTTTGAGCAGTGCTGAAAGTGAGGATGCAACATTATGGGCTAATTACTTGTCATCATGTTTTCAAGAAATTCCCAAAGAAGAAAATAGACCTCCTTTCAAGTAAGATCATCTAATTACGAGAGAGACTATCAGAATTTTTTTAAATAAAACAATCTATAAAGAATGTTTAAAATAGTGTCGGCACCCTCTAATTTTATAATATTGGATCAAAATATATAATGAAAATAAATAAACAATATTTTACTTTTAGGTTAGCAAGAGTAATGATTGAAAATGTCCTCATGGGTCTTCCAGTTGAAGGCTCTTCTGGATCGAGACTTCAAATTGTTATCATCTGCCCTAAGTTCTTGCGAGTCCTTTCGACGAGCCAAGGCGTACCCATTCTTGCAACAATGTTGCAGCCAGCAACAGTCCTTGCAATGCTACTTGGCGTCACTGCGCAGGCTTTAGAGATGCATCAGTATGCAGGTATGGACAATGCAATACAAAATGAAATGATTTTCTGGTACTTGCAGAGAATAATTTAACTGATTGACTGTTTATAGGTCTCTTCAGGTTTGACCAGTGGAGGAAGATGACAGTTAAGGACAAAGACAAAACATTTGTTGGCGACTTCCTCGGTGTGGCAATGGATGTTCTCAGTCGATCCTGGCAACTGCAGCAAGCCATTCAACAGATCAAGTGTGATACAACTCGATCTCACTTTTCTATAATACCTAAAAAGGTCAAAATAGTAAGTATTAAATAATTACAAGTCTCACTGTGCAGATAATTATTATAAATTTGATATTCATGCCTATGTTTTTTTTGTTTTTTTTCCTCTTCAGACTCAGAACAAAGTTCTAGTCCTTCTTAATGACCCACTATGTAATGCAGACAAGATAAATATAACAGTAGAAAAAACAGGGCAAAAGCTTGAAATTACATCTATCAAGAGAAGGAACCCTTACACACTTCAATTTACAATGCCTAGTAAGTTGGCAAGACCTATTAAAAAAAATAATAAAATAGTGGCCTATTAAAATTAAACATAACATTGATCAATAATGAAATTGTTTTATTCAGGTGTGTGTCTACAAATGTCTCAATTAGTCGCAATAAATGTAGAAAGGAATGGGAGGTCCATTGGTCATCGTCTAGTCAAGTGCGAATGTCGTCTGAGAGAGTTGGACCAATTGCTTAAGACTGCCGACAATCCCTTAGCATTCATGTGCCAGGTAGGATCCTACAAAATTATACTACCATAAGTTCAAATTCTTAATTTCTGCCCATTCTTAACACTATGACCAAATACTTAAATACTTTTCTTTTTTATGCCATATAATATTTGTATATTATAGAATATATCAATTACTTAATAATTTTAGTATCAATTAAGATATTTCTTTTAACTAAAAGTGGCTTCAATCAACAGGAATTTTAGAATATTAGAAATGTTATCTTAATTATTCCAGTAGACAAATTGTAAATGGGAAAACTCCAATATTTAATTCTGAAGATCATTTCTAAATATTTCCTCTTTTTAAATTAAAATTTGCTTTATTAATAAAATTGTACTTTTAAAATAGTCCAATGGTTAGTATTACATTATGGTGTCAGCATTATATCAATTTAAATTTACTATACCCACCCTTTAGGTGTTTATATTTCTCTGTCATTCCTATACCTAATGATTAGAACTCAGTATTCCTCAACATCCCTAAGATCCGAAAATTTAAATCTACTGTTGAATCCCATCCCTCCATGTCCTGTGGTTCTGACTTCTATATTCCTCTGCAAAAGAAGTAATGCGTTTGTCAAGTCCTTGACAGTAACTTGAGCTGCCTCCCTCCAGAATTTAATTTTTACTGCCATATATCATTCACGAACAATCTTGTTGAAATCCTTCTTTTTCAACCACTTTTTCCTTGACCAGTCTGAAAAGTAGTAATTATATTAGAAGAACATTCATTTATAAATTTCATTCTCTAGTTAATCGAAATAGTTTGTTTTATTTTATTTTTCCTTTTTGATTATATTTTTTATATATTTGTTTCTACGTTATATAAACGTGTTCTATCAATATTAAGTTCAAAGGTAGTATGACCACAACGTCAGAACCAACATGACCAGTCCCATAAAGTTATCTTTCATTTAATTTTAGTTATTGCTGATTATATTTCTGTGGAATTTTTACTTCAATGTTTTTTTGTTTTTTAGGCCTTAGGGATCAATGGAGGTGACAGGGACCAGTTGGATTCATTTCTGGTTGCCTCATTACAGAGAAATATTCCACCCAATTTCAATTTATTGAATGCAGCAATGACAAGCAATTGCACAAGTAAGTATTTTTTTAAACATCGCTGAGATAATTTTGATAACTATACAGTTATTTGAAGTAGTTTTCCCAATATTATATATAATAATCCATACCAAATTTTAATTTTAATTTGTTTTTATTACCAATTTTGTTACTAAATTATCATGAAGTGGAAGAATTTCCTCTATTATATCATATTTTATTTCTTCACATCAGCTTTACAGAAGTTTCATATATTCCTTCATTAGATAATTTTTTAAATAATAGATTTAAAAGTTAATAACTCATTCATGATTTACATAATAATAACAAAATGAAATAACTTAGCTGGATAATATTTGAGAAACAGAAGGTACATAAGAGAATTTCAATGTATTTTTATTCTGAAAATGTATAACTAAAATAGTATAACTTTGTTAATCAGTCCACACATCACATTATGCTTTAATCAGGAAACAGAAACTTCATATCTAAAATTCAAATGAGCAGTGATCGTTAATTAGACATGTTGATAAAGTAGACTTATTGATAACCCAGCCCTTATTTATGAAAGGGATAATCTTATGTAAAACAGATCAAAACGAAATACAATAACAGTTTTTGTATTTATGTAACTTGTTGTTTATTGATCTTATCACACTTAAATACAAACTTCAACACTAGGAAGGAATGGTTATTTACAGGCTAGTAGCCTGTTCTTGACTTATTCAAATTCTTCTTGGGTTCACAACAAAATAGATATAAACTATTATGCGCTGAAATAAAACCAGCTGTTTATTTTATGATTCCGTACACTTCAATATCATCATTTTCTTATTCGTTTGTATAATATTCTAAAAGATTTGTTAAGTTGATACAAGTTAAGATTAGTATAATTTTTATTTTTATTTGGCCTTTGTTTTCTTGATTATCAAGAGCTGATAGACATTACTTAAGAATCTTACATTAAACATAATCTTTATACTACTTTCATTTTTTAATAATTATTAATGCCAATTGGTATATGAATGAGTTTACATTCTCATGATATCATAAGGATTAATTTAATTAAATATACATATTTAAACTTGTAGGTTAGGACTTTACTTTATCGGTAATAATAAAAACACACAATGTAATCACAACAGTCCTACTTTATTTCTTTTTCTATGCCAGTGTTTCAGCCCATAGGCCATTTTCAATGGAGAAAATCTATTTTAAAAAACTAAAATCATTGCCTGAATTGCCCTTGTCAACATAACTTAATTAGTCAAGTACTAATTTTAGCTAAAATGTTATTAAAATTTGTTCTTCTATCAGGCAGGGAAGAATACCCGACTTTACTGCATTTTGCTGCACGTTTTGGATTGGAGAAGCTTTGCTGGCAACTTCTTGAATGTCCAGGAGGTGAAGCAGCCTGTCAAATTAGAAATGGCAATCAGCTGGGCCCAGCAGAATTAGCGGAGAAAGCAGGGCACACCAGCCTCGCACAAGCACTAAATTCTTACTTGGTAGGTATTCATATTTATTCATTTCACTGTTACTAATTCATATTATTGTATAATATCACCTGTAAAGAAAATTATTATGATTTTTATTTTCTATTTATTGCTTGTTCCATGGTTCACCTTCAGCAAATGACAGAACTCTCAAGCATGTATACTTATATGAATGCTTACCTGAAAAACACTACTGAGAAACCTCAAGGTAAATATATTGTGATGTTATAAGAAACAAATTTTATTAAACTATATTACAAAATACCAAACAATAACAAGAATTGTATCATTAATTTTAATTGGATATATTAATTTGAAGATTTTGCTAGACCATCTAAAGTGATTCTGACTTAATTTGTGTCTATACCTGTTCTGTTGGATGTGAATACTAAAAAAGTAGTTTAGTATAATGGAGGGCAGAATACGATACATTATTTTGATGAGAAATAATTATAGCTATCTTATTTATTATTAATAACTTATTGAATTGAACTAATAATATTTTTTCTATGTTTTAGACTTTGGCGAAGGGAATTACCTATTGCCTAGGCCGTTGAGTGACACATACCTTGTTCCACCAAAAGCACGTCCTGTCACACCCACTGGTGAACCGCCATCACCAAGATCACCATTCCCACCCACAACTCTAAACCTTTCACATCCTATCACTAACCAGAAAACCCCTCCATCCCCCTAGTATTAGATCCGCTCGAGAATTACCAATCACCTCCTCAAGCTCGACCATTTACTCCTATGACTCCATCTACGCCAAATACACCAACTGACCACTTCTCAGCTTATCTCCAAATGCATTCTCCAAGTGAGCAAATAACAAATTCAAGAAATAAATCATATTATTATTAATGAGACTTTCAATAATCTGATTTATTCTATTTCAGTGTCAGATACTTCGAGTACTAATTTTGAACACATTTTAAGCCCAGAGAAGAAATATTCTTCCTTTCCTGGAAGTGACAGTGCTTCTCTTTCTAGTAGTAAGTTATATTAATCACTTATTATTACATATCTTGATTAAAAATATATTGCAATCAGCTTAAAACAACCATTTTATTTAGGTGGTAGTCATCATTACATGAACACAGGCAGGTGTGGAAGCAGCGCTTGCGGGAGCAGTATATCCAGTAAAATGAGTCCAGATGACGAATTAGCAGAAATCATCAATGACTTTAAAAATAATGTATATACCATAAGTGAATTAGAAAAATTAGTCGAAGCATGGAAAAATAGAAATGATGTACAACAATCATTTAGGGATAAAAAGGTACTTACTATACCACTTGCTATACATAAATAATAACGAACTATATATAAGTATTCTAAATTTTTGAGACTTTTTAGTACAAAATTTGATAATTTAATGAATAATATGAAAACAATATGCTTTAATTTATATATGTTAGTTAAAAATTAAATAAATAAGAAATCACCGTTATTGCAAGGTTACAAATAATAGCCTCAAGAATCACTTCAAAGAGAACAATCCTTTCATAAAGTTGGCTTGTTGAAATGGGATATGGTAGAATCACTGGAATTTTAATCTATATTACTTACGTGTAATGCATATTATTTCAAATATTTTGTATTTTTATCATTGCATTGCAAGATTGTAACTCTGGAAATGCCTTCATTTCAGGACATATCAACAAGTTGACTTTGAATTGAGGCTTTTGTTTTGGAATTCTCTAAATGGTCTCATTCTTATCTTCAAGTCCTAATTGAAAATTATTTTTTCAGGAACAAATAAATAAAATGAGGCAAGAATATGAAAGGATCCAACTTAAAATGAAAGAACAACTGAAAAGGCCAACACCACTTGACAGGATCAAGAAGTTTTTTTCTAGGAAATTCAAACGTAAGTGACATTTCAACGATATCATAATTTTTTCTTTTGAGAATATACAAGTCTAATTAATTTACATATCTGTATAATAGATGAAGCTGGCAGCAAAGAAAAGGGTACAGCAGACTCTGTTTCTCAGAGGCCAGTTAGCAGTTTAAGCCTACACAGCTCATGCAGTAAGTAATTCTATTATTTGTCAGACTATATTAGTTAAGTTAAATGTTGTATTCCATGGGGCGACAAAAGGTGCTGCTTTCTTCAGTCATTAATTGCCTTAACCTACAAAAACTATCTAATCTAGAATATTATATCCATGTACTGTGATGGTTTCATTGTTTTGTACCACTTTGGATGCTTTTAATAGAGCATAAAAAAATACTAGCAAACAAAAAGAAATTATATATATTCTGGGGTTACTCTTGCATGAAGATAATTTTTGATGAAAAGAAAATATAAGATTTCTCATAGCCTCGATTGTAGAAAAAAGTACTGAAAACAAATAATCTAATACATACAGGGATATAATATGTTAAATTATTTGGATTACATGAACAACACTTTGCAGTTATGAAATAAATCATTTCTGTAGTTAAGCATTTGAGGATATAAAAGCTAAAAATAAAAATGAATGAAATAAAGTCTTCTCCATAAAAAATAGAAATTCTACCCTAGTATTACTGATTAGTCTTAAAAATTGTTTACATTTCTACATATAACATTTACAAAGTAGATATTAATTATTTGTGGAATTTTAATATATTTTTTTTTTATCATTAGGTTCCTCATCCTCTGGTAGGATGAGCACAACAAGCGGAGTGAGCCTAGGCGATAGTGGGACCCATTCTGATCCTGAAGAAAAAAAGACTGAAGTAAGTTAAAAGAATATAAAAATAACTATTAAACATAAAACTGGTCCATCCTTCTCATTCAGATGATTGTTTTAACGTTTTGACAAGGAATAATATGTTTTGGTGGTTAAGAACAATGAAAAATAATGAATTTAAATTATCATCTTCAAGCTAATCCGATTCGTCAAATTTACTTTAATCTTAAATTTAAAAAAATGTGAAATACAAATTGGTTAATCAAAATGGTAAAACATCTGATAAAAAATTGTTTTGTTGAACTTAATGAATGGTTTACATACTTTACATTTATGAACAGAAAGATTTCAAAATAAACATTGTTTCATTAACTTATTCCTAAGAATTTGAAAAAATCAAATGATTATAAAAAAAAAAAAAAAATTGAGCAAATCAACCGAATAAAATTTCATTTTGATACAGATGTTAATATTTTTAAATATTAATTTTCAATAATCTGTTAAAATCTTATTTTTTAATGTCGAGTGGATCCATAAAACATCTGCTAAAAAAATCATGGTTCTCACTCTATCAAATTCCACTATTTTTTTATTAAGAGAAGTATTAGTGTATACTGTATTTTTATTTTAAATCAAAGGAAGTTAGTGTTGTACAGGCTATTTCATAGGTCTGACTTTGATATTGTTACTTATATTACTAAATTATATTTTTATAAATCGCCATTTACAAGTTTCTATAAAATATGAATACTTGTTTCAGATAGCGTTAGAAAAAGTTAGCCCTTCTCCAGCATTTTATGAGCGATTGCGACGTCAAGAGTCAGCTCCCGACGAATATGTGACTGCTTCTTATTCTGAAAAATGTAATCTTCCTCACCCGCCAGTTGTGACACGAACAGTAGTAGATGTACACAGAAGTGACATTTTGGAAGAATCTCAGGAAGAAAATTCAGACCAAACTGTAAAGACGGTTGAAGAATTGGTAGAACGGTTTGAAAGCCTACAAAACATGGATGATAGCAACTACATAAACCCGGATTTGATAGAAACAGAGCAAAAAGTCAAAATTGAGTCTAATGAGGGAAGAAAGGATAAATCTGAAATTGAAATTTTAGAACAAAGTGAAAAACTTTTAAAAAGCATGGCAAGTAGTTTGCCTAACAAAGATTACATTGATATTTTATCACCTCCTGAATCTGCTTTTATGAATGGAGATGATGAAGTAGAATCTGAAGTCATAGGTGAAAAAAAATCAAATTTACATAATCAAACAAATCCTGAAGATACCAAAGAAGCATTGACCAAAGACGATGATGATAGTTGTTTTGAGAAGATTGAACAATCTGATCAAAGTAAACTTGAGGAAAACTTCATCGATACAGCACTAACCAAAGATACAATAGTACTTAATGAGGAAAAACTTGTTAACCATGTATTTAACAATAACGTGCATGAATACATGAATGTATCTAGTTACCTTCCTCCCCCTATACCACCTCGATGCAAATACAAGAATGTATTATTGTAAAAATTAAACTTGTAAATTTATAATTGTAAATATCATTTTTTTTATAAATGTACAGCACATATTAATGGATTCTTATGATATATTTATTTATTGTGTAATATATGGAATAGATGTGTTTGTGCCAAGTATGATCTGGTATTGTTGGTAGGAGAATAAAAAAATAATTTAAAACAAAAATTGTATTTTTAATTTTATTACAGACTGCTGAAATGTAATTATGTATCATGACAAGATCTTACTGTGTAAGCTATAAGTTTATAATGTATTTAATTTAATTAAGTAAATATTTTTTATATGTGTTTATCCATAAATAAATAAGTATTTTATGACTCAGTAATTTTCTTACAAACCATTTGATTTCATTTTATTATTATGAAATCTGTTATTAAGGAAAAACTATAACAAAAACTTGAATGGCATATAAATGAGGAAAGAAGTGATCTTAACTGCAATCAGAATTATTATTATTAACTTATTTTAAAATTGACCAATTGCTAAAGGCTTAATTTCTACTTACGTATATCAGATGATTTAACATGTTTTATTGTTACTAATAACTATAAATAATAAAACTAATAAGTAATGTGTAACTAAAATGACAAATAAACATTAGATCATATGCGCAGACTTCGGAGGGGGCAGGACAAGGAGAGAGATCACCTCCAATAAAAATAGAGAGGGGGTGAGAATATCGTTTCGTCCTCCTAATATTTTGAAGAACAAAAATGAAATCCAAATCTATAATAATTAATCTACATGAATGAAAAAAAATTTTAAACCAAAATCTATTAAGGAAATAGGAAAAGTCGACTAGATGGCTAAGTTAAGGTTTAGGAGTAGGTATGCAAGTATTTTACCCTTACTTATGTTCCTATTATTAAAATTTTAGTTTATATTAAAAGATAATAACATTTAGCAACATAACCTAGCATTTTATGGTTCATTGATGAGCACTCTTCCATTTTTACGTGAATATTTTATCACACTTCCCACAGCAAATTTGAAGCATCAGAGAAATTAAAAGTTCATCTCACTGCCTCACACCTTTTAATGGGTATACAAATATGCAATATATTCAATTTCTTTGTTAACACATTTTAAAAAATAGATCCCTATCTAAAAGAAAAAAAAAAAAAATATATATATATATATATATATATATATATATATATAATTTACTTTTATATATTTTTTGTATTACAATCATTATGTTGACGGTGTTAATTATCACTCATAATTTTTATACATATGAATTCGGCGAGAGATAATACTTAGTTAAAGGACTATAGTTCCGAAGCAGGGTAAGCATCGCTCTTAATGCAAGTAATTTTTTTCAGAGGGTTGGTGTAGGAAGGGGGCAGATGCAGATTATGACAGAAACAATTATTTTAGACTTGTTAGGAATCATCCATCACCACATCTAGACTTTCACTTATTTGATTCTATGAACTGTTCTTGCAATGTCTGATATGTATTCCAATGGTCTTATATTTTTATGCAGTATAATCTTTTGATTGATGAGTAAACTGTGTTATTTAGCAACTCAACACAGTTGAGCAGCCATGCAATGTTGTTATATCTATCTCTAGTTCAACCACTTATATTAAGGATATTGTTGTTGAAAAATAATTTCAATATTGTTAATGATTAAATTATTTTTGTGATAACTCAGTCTTGAAAAATCAATTAAATATTTTTGTCAATAAATATCAAATGATGTACTAAGTTTTTGACATTCAAACTTGAAGAATTGTCAAAAACTAAATCTATCGGAAGAGGAAAATGTTGTAAACCTAGCTTTATTTTGATATCACAAGGAAAAAGAGCTAGGAGATTTTTGAAAAATATTCTTAATTAAGACAGGGCTATAAATCTAAACAAACTACATATTTTATCATCAAAAATTCTTGTAAAATATTTTACAGTGTTTAACAACTGTATCATTTATTACCACTATATTGTTCTAATGAGGCTAATTGTAAGTGTTCTGCAAAAGAAATATAATCTTGAAAAAACTGAAAAGGAGCTAATGATTAAAAATTACTTAATTATCCAGACTCGATCTTCTTGAATCAAGATACTTTTCTCCATCGCAAATTTTTTCCTCACTTAGGTTCAGCAAATATATTCACCATGGAACAACTTCATCTATGTTTTAATTTACTGATAAAGTTAACGATCCTACCCAGACTGTACAAACATTGATTACAGTCTTATTTTCAGTTTAATCGTTGATAACTTTTATATTTAATCCTGTAACAGGGATATAACAAATTATGAATAACTTGGGACATTTTTCAGACTTATTAGACATTTAAAAATCTAAAGTAGTAGTATTTATTTCATATAATTATTTGAAGGAAATTGTTTGAGGATTATTAGTTCTCTCTGCTTTCACTAAGAAGTTTAAAAAATGGAATTAGAAATTAACAGTAGCCAATTTTATTGAAGCTCAGTGAATAAGTGCTTGGCTTGCAACTAAAGTGAGTTGTAACATATTTTCAAAAGTTGAAATTTCAACAATCATTGATTAATTTGGGATGGAAAATTATAATGGCATATGCTGGAACTGGAGACCTGATATACTAATTAAATAACTTTATTTTGAATTATATAACTCTGAATTATCTACAATACTATTATGTACTCATTATTATTTGTTATATTCCACCTGCATCGAGCAAACATGTCATTTCATTATTACAATTCATTCTCATTTCAAGACAGTTAGTTTGATGCAATCTTCTGCATGAAAGAAAGAAGAAAGAGAGAACTAATAGACCTCGTCAGTTTAAATGAAAATAGAGCTTATAGATTGTTTTGATTCTAATACCTTTATTGAAACTCTTTCCAGAACTAAAATTCCTACATACAGTGTTCATTACTTCTATTAGGGTAAATTTTTTTTACAATTCCAACGATCAATTTATTAAGAACAAATATTCGAATAAGATAATTTTGACAACTGACAACGAATATGTTAACAAGACAAATGATTTTGTATACATTTTACAATTTTATACTTTAAACTTACATCTATTGATAGTTTTTTGTATTTTTTTTTTTTTTAAAGATCTATACAATTAATATTTACATATATATTCGGATAAAATTGTCAAGTTGTGTCTACCCTGTCCGAGTGAATAATTCAGTATATCTGTTGTCTTACATTGATTTGTACATAGGTTATACAATTTTAACTTCTTTGATTTCTAATTGCCAAAACACAAATGTTTCAATGAGATACAAAATTTTCTGAAACATTTATATGATATATATTTATGTTGGAATCCTTAAGGAATGTTTAGTTTTAATTGTTTATGAAAAAGAGAGAATAGAGACATCCATTTACTCATTAACACACAACCTTTAATCACTTATATCTACATTATTCATTGTATAATTATTAATCTTCCTACTGTTATGAGAGTTACATGTAAAACTTTGTATTAATATTGTATATTATAGAGGAATAAAAGAATAAGGAACAGTAGAGTGCACCACAAGTATAACCTGGCACCGAATCATATAAATCTTGCATGCACCATCGAGGTAGCAGTCTTACTTATAATATCACACTCAGTACATAAAAAATACGGAATCAGGACCAAGGATCCTAAATATACAATAAATTGTCCCTTTAAAGAAACCTTTTAATAATGAAAATAACAGTTAACTAGCTCTCAACAAATATAAAAATTCTGAAATCTAATCTATTGGAATCTGGCCTATTTGTACAAACACACATTCATTTATTACATATAATATACATTACATATATATTTATTTATTTATATAAATATAAAGATATAAAATAATTTATTTAACAGTTTCATATGTCTCCTAAAATACTTATAAAACGCGCTTACAATTAATGTTAAGGTTTCTTTCAAGGGACTATTAAAAATGTTTTGTTTTTTTAAAAAAAGAAAGTAATCACATCTTTGAGGTAACAGTTTTAAATTAACAATGTGGGCAGTGACACAGAAATTCTATCCCTCATAACACAATCTGCAGCCCTGACATCATCAACCGCAGTTATTAATAACTAGTAACGTATTGTTTCGGGGATGAGGTATTATTCCCTGGTATGGCTCTTTAAAAAAACAAATACTTAAAAAAAAGGCAAAAAAAAAATGCAAATTAAATTATTTATTGACATACTGCATTGAACAAAAAATAAATAAAGGAACCAATACCAAAATTAAAATAAATTAACTGAAAAAAATAGAGAAGATACAAATAAAATTTAAAAGATATGGTTTAGATTGAACACTAATATCATAAAATCTAGAGTTTAAAAATCAAAAACAAATTTAATTAAACAAAATAAAAATAGTATTGACAATAAAATAATTCGGATAATTCTTATTTTTATGAACTATTTCATTATATTACATCATTCTGAAATGTTCCATTACATGGTTTTGTAATAATAATACCATATTTGATGAAAATAAACCAATCTAATCTACCAGAACAGATATTGCCAACAAAATCCCTTTTCTCATTAACGATCACACAGCCTGCATATTCTGAGAAACACTCCATAGAAATGAAAATTATAATAAATTATGAACAATATACACATATAAATTCTATTTGAAATAATAATAACTAAACAAAGAAATAAAGTATAAATTGCACTTATAACTAAAACAACTAAATTATTTATATGGTTGTTTTATAACACTTAGTACAATTTAAAATTTGCAAAAAAACATTAAGAATAAACAAAGCTGTACATAGAACAATGAAAAATAATGAAACAAAATAATTATATGCATAAATAAAATCTATATTGAATAAATAATTAAATAATAATGATAATAAATAAAGAAATAGTAGCACCAAGTAAAATAGTATTGCTATAAATAAAAAAATAAAAACAAAAAAGAAAAGATTTATGGTAACATTGTAACTTTCCAATATATTTTCTACATTATCAGAAAAAGAAATCTTAAATGGATGGGTATATATTCATTCATTCATCGAAAAAATGTATGTAAGTTCTTAGAAAGAAAGATAACGAAAGCTAATTCCAGGACAAGTTACCATACCAAGATATTTTGTTATTCATTAGACTACTGTAAGACTTAATATCACACTTGTAATTGGTAAACAGCATTGATAGTTCCAAAAATCGAGGAATCATTTTAGATAAATATAATGTATCAGAATTTATGCCTATATTATGGAACTTAAATTAAGGAGTAATATTGCACATTTTAAAAAATAAGATCCAATCTTAAGTAATGCAACAATACCTACGGATAATAAAACTTCTGAATATAAATCAAATTACATAATATAGAAGGATACCTCTTAAATACATTTTAGTTGTAGTAATATTTACTATAATTAATGTATATTTAAAAAACTTTTGTTATACATGTACAAAAATAAATATTTATTGGTGGAATGTAGTAATTTTTAGATTAAGAATCATTTTCAGAAATCAAATCTTTAAAAAATGTTCTAGTAAAAATCTTAGGTTAAAAAACAAATAAATAAATAGTTTAATATAAAATAAACAAGATATGTGCCACATAAATTAGTAAAGTATCCTTTCTCTCAGTTGTGGTTATTGTAAATGATCATGACTGGTTTTAGAATTTACTGATACAAAATTATGACATTTTGTTCGCCCTTCCCCAATATCTGGAATCTAATTGTCAGATGAACTTTATGTACCACTAGTCAGTCAGGTCTAAAGTTAAAATTTAGTGAAGTAAGTAGACAAAAGAATATCTCTCAATGGAATATTAATTTGAATTTTACGACGAAAGGCGCTACTAATGTTTTATGAGTAAAATTAATTCATTGATGGATTTTCTTTTCTCAATTAAAAACAATAAATGTAAAAAAGTTTCCATATCCTCTATAAAAAATGTTTTAAAACCAAATTCACAGTAACTTTTATTTTTTCCCAAGCTTAAAAGTCTGTTTGCTTCAAAAACATATTCATCAGACTAACATTCTTATTTGTCTTTATACTGGTATTATCTATTAATTGTGGCACTGGCCAATTATTAAGAACCAAACAAAAAGAGATTTAACAGTACCAATATATGAAGATTTGAGTTTTCGAATTATGCAAATGCCTTCCTTTTGATTAATAATCTAAATAATTACCCTTACATTCCACCCCCTTCTTTTTTATTAATCATACAATTTGGTACTCATACTTTTTGACATGCAGAAAAAAATAAACATAACATCCTTTATATATATATATTTAAATATTTACTGAAAAACTAATATACTGTACACAGAATACCTTTCCAAACACCTATTGTTGGTTTTTTAATTAAATAGCCAGGTGTATATATATTTATATATATATTATTTAGTCCAATTAATTATCTGTATGTATCAGTACAAGGACAAGCATTCTTACTGAATTTAGGTTATACACTAATCTAACTCTATAACTATTTGGAAGCCTGTAGAACATTTACAAACAGATGATAACATATATATTTATAGATAATACATAAATTTTATATAAACAACTGTACAATGGTATTTTGAAGTAGCATGGGAGATTTGATTGATATGAGCATCAATACGTAATTCACATAGATTACTGCCGATTATATATGTAATATATTTCCTTCTTATTTTATTTATAAAATATAAAATGTGTTCAAGGTAGTATCCTTCTTGTTGCGAAGCTATTTAAAATATCACAAGGTAATTATTATTTAAAAGAACTATCCCATATTGTGTATATTATTGAAAAAGAGCAGTAACCAATGTAAATTGTAAACAAATCAACCGACAATGATAAACTTAATCTATGTACCTGTATCTATTGTAAAAGGCTATATCCCGATAGAGATACCTGACCCTGCAAAGTGTTATTTTTGTAGCTGTAAAAATATCAAACAGCGTTTTCTAAAATATTATATTAACAACTGTATACATGATTCCGTTAATATTGTTTGATTTTGAACAAATAGTAAATTGATAGAATATTTTTTTTTATACATTGGAAAATTTCTAAAATCATTTATCTAATTAGATCTAAAATTTTCTTGGCCTAAATTTTATACAAGTGCAGATTAAAGTGCATACATTAAATTTTGGTGCTTTCAGTATTTTTTTTTTAATTACTAATTATAACTAAATTTTTGAGGAAAATTTTAGTCCTATTCCGTCGTATGTTTATCTTTCATTCTGAAATTCGTATACCCTCAAATCTCTTAAGGGAATGTTGACAAAAAAACAATCTTCAAAAGGGGATTTTTTTCTTTAACAAAAAAATAAAAGCGAAAACATTTATAAGAACATAACAAGAGAATATTTAACAATAATGCCATATCACGAACCCAGTATTATTTTGGGTTGTTTCTTAACCTAATAAGTTACCTCCTATAACTTTCCTTTGTGTACTAATCACAAATGTTGTTGCACAAAACGTGCCCAACTGCACCATTACAGTCCTTAGTCCCTTAATCATACAGACTTTGCCACACCAAATATATAAAACCTTTCAAATGAAGGAAATCATCAAGTCTCCTTATTCGAATGAGGTCAATACTGTTAAATACTGTGCCGACTAATCTACTAGTAACCTGTTCCTATTTAATATATATTTACTATAAATTAAATCTTATTTGGTATAAATCTGTTTGCAGGAACTGTTTGTAGTAGTAGTATATTATTAAACTAAAAAAGAAATTAATAAAATTAAAAGAACTGAGTTTATGTATTCATATATAAAAGAGAAACAGAAGGTGTATGAAATATACATTAAAAATACTCTTAGAACATTGGCATGTTTCAGTCAGTCTTCTGTATTTAAATTATCAGTTTCTCACCGCCAAGAGAACTTCACACTCCATCAAAGAATTCTCACATTTTAAGTAACAAATTCAAAACAAATAAAGCAACATATCGGAAAAAAAATTCCATATAAGTCCTTATGTTAATTCATTTGTTTCATTCACTAAAGGAATTTCCTGCAAATGTATAATAATTTTATAGGAAAATTCAAAGAAAAACAAGTGTACACAGCTAAAAACCCTACATTAACAGAATAACCAAATATATTACATTATCTTAAATATAGAAAAAAGTAGGGTTTTTATTTAATATCTAGGTATTGTGTGTCAATCCTGACCATTCTGTGCTTGTTGTATTTCTCTTCCACGAGGACTGTTAGACTCCTCATTTTCAATGCAGTTGTTCCCATGTGCTTCTTCCTTAACAAAATCTAAGGCCATGGGAGAATTTCGAAGTTCCTCTTTTGGGTATTCCATTGGTGTCGCTCTTGATTCTTCTTTAGCAAAATCCACAGGCTCTCTATTCTTTTCAGATTGAGGAAGGAGATGTACCATTCCCACTGGCACAGGAAATGAAGCTCCAAAGTCAGGATAAAAATTAGTTGTGGGATAAGGACCAGGATTGAACCCAGGCGGTCCGAGCATCAGGTCCGGTTCAGGCATCTTTGGTTTTGTCGGGTTGTTGTTATTAGAAATATTACCTAACCCAAGCAGATCTAAAGGGCCACCGAGTTCGCCAAAGCACTCTTTTTTCAATTGTTCAAGTTTAAGCGATTTTCCATATTTTCCTCTGACATACATCAATAAGCTGTTGTATGGTATACCGAAAATTCGAGAAGCTTGAGAGGTTGTCATTTTTTTGTTCCAGACATGTTGCAGAGCTTCTGTTAGTTCAGCATTAGTCCAAGATCGCGGTGGACCTCCCCTAGGAGCACTGTGCTGGCCTTTAGGTCGTCCCACTGTAAAAATAATTAAACAAATGGTATGATATTAATTCATTTGGTGATTATTTAAAAAAATATAATTTTTGAAAAAATGAGGAAAAAATAATGTAGAAGTTAATATAGAAAATATCTAGCAGAGGCGAGAGATGTGATATGTATAGTCCAATGTAATCATTCATTATATACTAATAATGCCTAAAGAAATTTTTGCTTCAAAAATTTATAAGCAAATTCTATAAGAAACTTGAACTACATTATTGACCAGGTTTAGTTCTGGATAAATCATTAGTAAAATGTATTAATAACATATTAATATAAATTATTTGTTTGCCAACTTACTTTTCTTTTTGCTTGAAATGTGATTGTCAAGCCTTTGTTCTGAGAGATCATTGAGTAATGGGTTTCGACAATTATCCATACCAGGGAACAATCCTGAAAAAAAAAATATATATATATGTAAATAAATTTTAGCATTTTGTGAGAGTTAAACAGACAGAATAAAATCTACTAAAATTAATTTTAGTTGATTTTTCAAAATATAATACTGAAACTAATATTCCAACTAATAAAATAATTTTAAAATTAATGTTATTTAAGAACTTTTTATTTTGAAGGTAATGATTCTCGAGGTTTTTTAAAATTTTAGATTTATATTTCATTAATTTAATTCAGGATATATTTGTGTCCATATAATTAAACCAAATTTAAATTTAGTAATCAATAGTGAACCATTGTTATTCTTGCTTTAATTTTTCTCAAAATATTATTTTTTAAACATTTTTTCAAAATTTCATGTTCATTTCTTTATTTCCTGGAATACACTTTATGTATATATATATATATATATATATATATATATATATATATATATATATATAGAGAGAGAGAGAGAGAGAGAGAGAGAGAGGGAGAGAGAGAGAAATAGGAAATGTATATATATTTCTTATTTCTTATTATTTCAATAATTAACTATTTCACTCCTATCTGGTAATTTATTCTTCTTAATAATTATTTTTCCATTATTATAAAAACATTAAAAATTTTTAATTTAAAAACCAATTAGGAGTGACTATTGAATAACTAATAATGTTATAATAGAGTTACATTATACATAACAAGCTGCTATATCATAATTGAAGCTAAATCATGCATTTAAGGAAACATTTATTACAACACTCTAGCAAATAAAAGCAGTTTAAAGACTTAATTGTAAATGTCAGGAAAATAAAGTAGAAACATTTTTGCAAAGAAGCAAATTCCAGGCAGGCAAACTGCAATAAATGTAGAAACAAATCAAAATTATTGTTATTTTTACTAGCTTGTGTCCCAATCTTACCACCTAATTTAGCTATTATAAATAAATAATTCAACCTGAATACAATTTAAATCAAGCATCAATTCTATGTTCAAGTTTAATGATAAATTGTATCTAGGTCACTAAGAAATCTGATTCTGGATTCAATAATTAGAATTATTACTTAATAAAAAAAGTGCTCTTAACACATTATTAATTTTAGTAATGTAAAAATATAGAGATGTATAATATTTTGTTAAAGTTACATTTATAATACAGTAGAACCCACTTATCTGTTCTAGTTGGTAAGGATAAATTGTATATTGAGTGGAAAAGTTAATTATTCTAGAATATTTAAAAGTAACAAAAACTGTAATGTTAATATAACTCTTTGAGAATATCAGACAGTGTGTTGGGATGTATTTAGAGAGACTATATGGACAAATATGAATGAACTCACAGATGTAGGATACAATATAGATGATCGAGTATATTATTCTAATTACATAATTAGGAAAGTGGCCCTGAAAAGGGAAGGTCCATGGAGAAATAAAAAATGTGAAGAAGCTATAAGAGCTAAAAAACGTGCACTGAATAGATATAGAAAAAACAAAACTCTTAAAAATGCTTTATTGTTCAAAAAGTTAAAGGCGATAGGCAAATAGAGTAATTAAAGATAGTAAGAAAACTTCCTGGAGAGAGTTTGTATGTTCCATCAATAAACTTGCTGTAGTGAAAGATATATGGAACAAGATTCAGTATATAAGAGGAATAAGGCTACAACACAAAATATCCAGTTTGAAGCTCGAAGAAGTTGTTACAAATCCAAAAGCTATAACGGAGATATTTGCTAAATATTTCTCCGAAGTATCATCTGTTTTTTACACAGTAACAAAATACCATTTGATGTATCCAATACTGAGAAACTGATTACAACTAACTCTTATGAGGGCTACAATGATCCTTTGGGTTTGAATGTACTAGAATATGCCTTAAGTAGTTGCAAAAAGGTATCAGCTCCTGTTATTGGCAGTGTTTCTTATGAAATGATTAGGAATCTGTTATATAAAGGAAAGGCTTACATACTAAAACTATTCAATCAGATATGGAACAGTGGCTTTTCTGTTCGAATTTGGAAAACATCATAAGGTAGTTCCAATTCCAAAAAAAATTTGTAGCAATCATCTAAAAATCTTCTGATTCGATATCTGTGTTCATGCTTATCTAAACTTCAGAAGAAAATCGTAAACATGGGAATGGTCAATATAATCGAAAGAAAAGGATTATAATCTACCACTCAGTTTGGGTTTAAAGAAAGATACTCTAGCATTGATCCTGTTCTAATACTAATACTACACTTAGTATTTTTTATACTACACTTGAAGGAGCACTTAGTATTTTTTCGGATTTTGAGAAGGCATATGAAACAATGTGGAGGGAAAGAGTTTTGAAAATTTTAAGTGATTGGCAGATTGTTGAAAAAATGTAAAAGTATATAAAGGACTTCCTAACAGAAAGGAAGTTTTACGTACGAATTGGAAATTCATATTTATCAAGCCACTTGCTGAAAAATGTTTCCCCTCAAGATTTTCCACTTAGCGTTACCCTTTTCTTAATCACCATCAATGAACTGGCATCAATGTTTGAAAGACCAACCAAATTCATCTTGTTTGCAGATGATATTCTCATCTTTTAAAGCAGCAAATCAATCCGATTTATCTAATGGAAAATGCAAGAAGCATTAAACAGAGGAGAGGAAAGGTTTAAGAAAGCTGGGTTTGTCGGCTCTTCACACTCAGAACTCTCAACTTTCAATGGGATTGAACAATATAGCATTTACTGGCTAGAGTGAACAGTTTCTTTTTAGATTGTCTGGAGCCTGTTCTGCCTTCAGGGGAGAAGCGACTGCCTTCAAGGATAGCTGTCGTAACTGATTCGAAGAGTGTTTTTAACAGCCAGAGGCGACTTTGTTTAAGAGACCCAAAACACTCAGCAATAGCAGAACTTTTGAACATTGTATGGGAAATTGAAGAAAAAGCCTGTGATGCAGCTTTCATTTGGGCCCTATCCCATTATGTGATTAAAGGGAACGAAAAAGCAGATATCCCTTCTTGGACATCCCAAATTACTGACAGCAGTGAAATAAAAATCCTAAATTGTGTCCCTTGAGAAGATTGGGCAAGAAAGTTTAAGTCCTTGTTGGTGACCCAGTGGAATGATACCTGGAAGAGCTGCTCCTCAAAACTATTCCAGATAAAAGAAAACATCTCAAAATGGAACACTAGCTGCAGAGGATCAGGGCGGGAGGAAATAATATTGTCCCGTCTCATGGATATCTTCCTCACGGTCTGGAAGCCCTTACCTATATCGCGTGTGGTGCTCCTAGAACAGTCATCCACTTCTTGGTTAAATGAGAGCAGTATGCACCAATAAGAAAACAACTGAAGTTGAGCTATAGTATACGAGCAGTTCTAAAAGACTCGGAAACGGTTTTTCAATCTCTTGTGGAATTCTTAATATAAATCAAGTATTAACACCGATTGTAAAATATAAGAAATGCCAATGACCCTTTGGGGTAGAGGCATTACCACAATAAAAGAAAAACAATATATATAACTCTTATACTAGATAAGGATTAAAAATAATACAAAAGTTATTTAATATGTCATATGTAAATTTGAATATGATGAAGTTAAAGTTTAGACCAATCTACTATAAATGTATAGTTAAATAGTATAGCCCCTTTTTCTGGCTTTCAGGAACAATGGATTTTAACAAAAGATGTGTGGAACAAAACAAAATTTCCTGGAACAAGGAAAAATCGACCTTCCAAAAAGATTTCGACCTTCAAATTCATAATATAACTATAATAATAGTGATTTTATAATGTAAGTGATATAAATACTCTAATGGCATTTAGTTGGTGGAGGAATATGGAACAAGCTGTGTTTTAAATATTTGGAAGTGATCATCAAGACATCTCTAAGGAACATTCCAGGCTTAAAATTTAACGTTTTCGAAATAATGCATATGCCCAGCCTAATTCCAGTAATAGTTTTCCAGATGCTACAGTTGTCATCAGTTAATTATCAAAAATCATTTACAATTAAAATATCAGTATTTTTTGTAACCTTTGATGATAAATTAAAAATATATTGAAAGATTACAGCAGTATCATTTGTATGTTTGTGATCTTTTAGTCAGGATAATTTTGATCTAATGATATTAATGCTGAAATTAGTCAACTCAGTGAAAAAATTAATTTAATTTTTTTTTATTATTACTATAGTTTAATCCAAAGACCCAGCAAAACTAGTAAAGTGAGGTTCAACTGTGTTGTGGGAAATAAATCAATGAAAATGATTGCTGATATTGAATATTCCAGCTTTAGAACCATGATCAATTCATTCTTGATTTCATGAGGAATAATAATAACTATTTGTATAACCATTTTTATTTTTCATTTTAGTATTAAACAAAATTTCTATAAACATTAAAATTACAAAACTGCACCATACAAATTTCAACTTCCTACCTTGCTAAGGTGCCAACTATTTTCTAAATAAATTAACAATAAGCTAATATACATATAATTATAATATATTAGCTTAATGTGATTCTTTAGTATTTGAAGTGATTATTGATGCTCCTTGAAATATCAAAATATGTATTATCTACAGCTGGGTTAGAAAATGCAAACTAAATATTTACATACTCAATTAAAACCAATAAGCAAAGCATTATACTTATGCATATAAATCATTTTCAGAAAGAACAAAAAAACATATACTAATTTTATTTACAAATGATATTTATACACATACCAAATTGTGAGTCCAATGAAAACACTGTAACAGAAAATTTAAAAGGAGCATTATTTACACTTCATCGTTACTTAATCGCTGAACATGCATTTTTAAAAAGTAAGGTATACAAATGCATTCATAGTCCATAGCAGACTTTTAGCATGTGTCCATAGCATTGCATGATTGTTAAGTGCATTACATAATTTAAATATTTCTACCGGTAAGGAAATGAAAACTGAATATACTTACTGTGAGGTGGTGTCAGAGAAAGGGCGGAGATCGAAGCTAGATGAGGAAATGAATTTTCAATAGGAGAGTCCTAAAAAATTATCAAATATATATGATAATCCATCAAATTAAGTAATTATTATATACATTAATGTTTAATTCACTATATCTTCTATTTCTTGCCAGATTTATTGAAGTCCCTACCTTAATAAAAGTAAGTAAGACTTTGTAATAAATTAATTTTGATCAGGGGTTGAAACTTCTATGAAAATGTTTTAAGAAGTTTCAATTTAACAGTTTCTATGAAACTTTTTAGGATAAAAGTTTTAAGGAACTTTTTTGTATTTAAGTTCTAGATTTATAGTAAAAGTTTAACTTGTATTTATTAAAGTTCTTAAAAAAAGTTCTGTTATTAAAAATAAATATAAATTAAAAATAGAACAATAATTGGATTAGAGTTATTATTTGTCTCTAATGAATTAATTTCACATAATTCTAATGTGTCCTTTGTTTGAGCAGCTAAGAATAAAAGTCATCTTTTAGATCGGCTTTTTAGGGAAATTGACAGAACTTGAGAAAAAAATAAAAATTGTTTAAAAATCAAAGTTCTGTAAAACTTTCATTTGAAAAGTTGCAAAGGAAAAAGTTCTAGTTCCAAAAGATCCCCAAAACTATCAACAATAAAAATTCCAGTGATACCGAAACTTTTTAAAAATAAAAGTTTTTTCTGTTTCAACCCCTGGTTTTGATTTAAATTCGAGCCAGTTAATATTTACCTGATTAATAGTATTGAATAACTATGCATCAGTCTTTAAATAAATTTATATTTCTATTGTTAATTCATTTTCAAAAAAGCTTGTATTACATAAGTAACCTAGTCTTGTTGTGATCAACATCATGGCATAGCGCTCTTTGGAAAATAATAAGATACACCTTTACAACTTGTAAAAAACTGTAATTCATTCACTGACCATAGAGAACATTTAAAAACTAACTCAATAGCTTAATTGAATTTCAAAACTTAAAATATCTAGTGTCAAATAACATGATATTCCTTACCACTTTAGAAGAAAGTCTAATATAAAAATTGTTAAACCTTTACTATTTGTCTGATTAAGATTTTTAATTTAGCTTTATAGATAATGTAATTATCTTTCAAAAGAGCATGTCGAATGTTCAAGGAGATTTAGAATTTTTGATTTATATGAAAAATGTACAGGTTTGCATAGGAATCTATGCAAAACTCTTAGGTCCTAAGTCCAATATGCTATATTAATTTCATGGTGGACACATGGAATGATTTTAAACCTCCTCTAGCGGTTTTTTTTTTTTGTTATTCCCCTTCCTCGCGTTTAAGACTTCCCCAGGGTTTTCCCGAGCCAGGGGGTAAGGGCGTGGATTTAAAAGACTCCTCCGGCACCGGGATACAAACACGTGACTGTTTTTTTATCAGTTTGTCATAGATCAGGTTGCCCAGCAACGGTGATGCTGTGCACATACGTTAGCCCTTTCGGCTACCCCACCCACTTCCCTGCCTGGTTATAATAAGTTTGGTTTTACATCTATAACGAACACATCAGAGATTGAAATCCTACAAAAATAAAAGAAGTATTAAAATCAGTCTTCCAATCCTAGAGATAAGCATAGTAGAAAAATGGCAAATAATGCTTCTTTATGGACTCAGGGAGCTCTGAAATGAATAAACTGCACATAAATATATTTTGTTTTCTTCCATTTTTCTTATGATTTTGCTTAATATCTCCAAATAAATCAAAAAGGGATGATTAAAAAAAGAATAATACTCAGTGTCGGCTTTAGGGCCAGACACCAGGAAAATTGCCCACCATTTGTTTGAAAAAAAAAAATGCCTATGAGAATAATTTATTTTAGTCCATTTATATAGCAAATTAATTAGAGACATATTGAATGAAATAAAATTCAAATATTACATAATATAAAACAATTCAAGAAATAAATTAAATTTTTTGGAAGGAGATGACGTCTGGGCGCACCAAATGTCTAAGGTTGGTACTGACAATACTTATTTAAGTTAGCAAATGATTAGATATCTCAATTCGTTAACACTTTCTTACATGATGAGGAGGGTGCATTCCCATAGATTCTGTATTGTTGAAATCTATTCTTGGCTCTTGAGGAACAGTAGTCAATTCAACAGGTTGATTTTGACTTGAATCTGGAGGTTGAGAGTCATCACTTTCCATTTTCATCTGAAAAAGAAAATTAATTTAATTAAAATCGGACAATTTTCTCTTTTTAGAAATATAGAGTGTATCAGTACATGTAATACAGCAGCAGGTAAATACAAAATTGGAGGAATAATAGTAACTAGAAAAGATTTTAAAGGCTATAACATGCTACAGTAGATAACTAGCACCTTAAGGTGCTAATTATTATTTTATAAATTAGAAAATACAACGATTGTTTCTTCCACAATAGCACAATCAAAACACATCATCTCTATGGAAGAATCCTCGACATACCCACCACAATCTTATTTAATCCAATTTATTAAATTGCCTTACTAAGAAATAGATTAATATATACCTAGTTATTATAATATAAAATAAAATTATAATTAAGAAAAGTAACTTTATAATAAAAATTTATTTTAATTCAGTTTATTATTCTATTTAAAAGTTGGAATTTCTGTTAATTATAGTTTCTGCTTACATTGACTTGAGGAGGAGTTGGTGTAGTTCCTTGTCTCCCTTGTTTTTTCATACTCAAATTTTCTGCGGTCTCAGAATTCCTTGGTTCGGGACTTTTAGTTCTCAGATCCTGGGGTCCACTTGCATCACCAGATCTTCTTCGTGGTCGAGCCTAAAATTACATAAGTGATTGTGATTTTTACAAAAAAAAATAAAAAAGTATGTTTTATTGACATTATGAATCAGCTGCATTATGATTAATCTAAACAATTAGTAATATCTACAACAAAATAACTATTCATTTTCTAAATTAAACAATATATCTAAAACAGATTCACAATCTACTTCAATCAAAATGTGCTATGGTTTTTGGGTCTCTTTTAAATTGTAATAAAATAATATATTTTTGAATGTTACACATTATGCAAGCCAAGAGCAAAACCATGAAAATTTAAACTTCCACGAATTTTAATTCCATGTGTCTAAACCACTGACATCCCTTTAATAAATTATTTTGAATATCAACTCCTAAACTGACATAATGTGTAATGGGTCTAAAACCCAATAACAGAAAAATAAAATAAAAGTTAAAAAAACAACCCAAAAATCATATCTATTCACTTTAATTTAATTTTTTTAGTGCCAAAATATTGATTTTTTTTCATTTTAATTTTTACCTGCCACCGACGGGACATCATGCCCATGTTTCTGAGCATTGCAAATCCCATAGGGTGGTGAAGCCCTATCTTCCTTTTCGGCAAACTTTTCCTTAACTGTAGCGTGGAAAAGGAACAGAAAAAGTATAAGGGAATTATAAAGTGGTATTGCTCTTGACTTGCATTATATGTTTATTTATTGTTGATACTTATATTTAAACAATAAGAAAGTATTATTTAAAAATAACAAAGCACGTTATTCAGAAAGACAAGGTTATATTTTCATTTTCATTGTTGAAAATTACTATTATTTTTTTGACTTCATATTTGTTAATAGTAATAATGAAACGGGAATTCCATGAATATTTGAAAACATTTTCACTTTTCCTTAAAGGTACTATGAGACCTAAAGATTTCTTGTTTTTTTTTTTTGTTTGTTTTTTAATTGAATGTTAAAAGAAAACCAAGAAATCAAGAACAGGAATTTTTCATGCTATAAAAAATTAATTTAATGTTTTTAACTAATGGAATCATCATAATAAATTTAACATTAATGATTTCATTGACAATGACAATAAACTTGCTTAGTGTTTTATTATTTTTATTTTTAAACAATCTCTCACTCAATCAATAATAATTGCATTTAGTTGTCTTTAATTAATAATAAAATAGTTTTAAACTTTGGTTTCTCCTCTATTACATTAGCGAGAGATCCTCAAATAGTATTTTAAAATAACTGACACGGAGTTATCTACCACACTTTCAAATTTTATAAGATGATTTAGCCCTTTATTTTTTAAATACAATTTTACTTATTGATCATAACATTTAGATGTAAAATTTTGATCAAATTAAGATTAAATAGACCTACCTGCTTCCTCCTTGGCAGTGGCGACGAGCAGTGTCGACCTTCGGTGAAGGAGATATTAGGAAGATGAGGGAGTGTGGGCAGCCTGGAATCATAATTCTGCTGAGGAGAGTACCTCTCCCGTCCAGTTTCCTTGTCATTCCCACAAACAGGAATCCTTTCAGTGTGAGCTAAACCTCTCACCTGAAAAAACCATAAGTCAATGTACAAAGAATGCTGATAAAGAACACAGTTACATTTATTTAGGCTTAAAACACTTCAAACAGAATGAAATCAAATGAATTGTCTTGATTTATTGCTGACTAAAAGTAAAGATAAATAAAATTATTAATATGAATTAGTAGTTGGACCTGTAACTTATAGTTTTGATAATACCAATCTTACATCATTAATGATAAATGCAGAATATAATTTTACGAATTCTACCTGTAACGACTCAGCGGCTTTCATTAGGGCGCCCAACTGATCTTGGCCAACACTGATCTCTCCTCGGTACATGAAGTCAATGATGGCCTGAACTTCCCAACCCTTAAGATCTTTGAGCACAATGACAGGGTGTTTGCATGGTGTCTCAGAGAATATCCTCTGGAAATATGGGCTGGAAAAGAAAAAAAAAAAAATGAAATATAGTGCAAACATCACTACGTTAAAATAATGAAGACCAAAAACAAATATAATTATGTAATAAATAAATAATTAATTTTTAAAAAAATGCCGCCCTAATACAATAGCATGTTTATTATTCTTTTTCAGATATAAAATAAATATATTTTAGCCAATTTAATTTAAATATACATATTTCACTTTACTTATCAGCATTTAAATTATATTATAGTATATCTATTCTGAATGTTCTCAGGAATTTTCAATAATTCATGATGATCTTTTAAACTTCATTATTTTTTATGTTTCTTATTATATCAATTACTATCAATTATACAATTGGGGTGTCATTTTATTGTTTAATGGTTGCCCCAGACCCCATCAGCTTAAATATTATATCTTAGATGTTTATGTGAATTGATTTTTATACAATTATGTTTAAATTAATTCACATAACACTCGGTTCCCTTTGGCTTCCTGTCGGTTTCCTTGTTAAAACTCATCTTAAAATTATATTATTAATATAGGAATAAAAAATAAGTAAAAACTAACTGATTAGGTATTAGTTTATATATAAAAATTTGTATATTTTCAATTGTAGGTAGTAGTTTGATAAGTAGGTGAAAGCAGTTATTTTTTGATCCGGACATTCCCCCTTGAATACAATATATTAATTATTATATTAAATTGTGATATAATTATAATTATTATGAAATAGAAAAGGAAGCACAATGAACAATGAATATATTAGAAATAAAAGGCTTAAATTATTGTAGGGCTTGTATGAAGCTGGGCAGACTGGGTGGCAGAGTTCCTTAGGGCGTAGGTTAGTGCCCAGTTCTCAACATTGTGGGTTCGATATCCACCTGGGTCGTATAATTAAAAAAAAAAAAAAAATTCAAAAAGTGAATCAACCTTTAAAATAGCTTTCCTTATAGAACCAAACTTGAGGCAGTTAATATAAATTATGACGACTCTGTGCTTCATATTTTACATTAATCCATTTTGTATTACTACTAAAAATGAGAAATCTTCAATTATTTTTATTAAACAAAGTCAAATGTACTTTATAGAAAAAAAAAAAAAAATCGGCATTTAAGCTCCGTCACTAACTGATCCAGGACATAATTTTTGGTGGAGGGATGAGAGAGGCTTCAGTCCCAAAAGATTTTTTTTTTTTGTAAATATATATTACGATAATTACTTCGGAAGAAAGAAAGAAACTAAGTACATGAAGTGGCGTTTAAGTGATTATTTAAGTCCTATTAAATGTAATAAGACGAACAATAATACTTTTGGAGACCATTTTTTTCATAAAGCATGGTTATATTTCACCATTTCTGGAGAGGACTTCTGTCTGAAATCTCTCTCCCCCCCCCCACACCTCCTCTCCCGCGTAGATCCGCCTGTGGGCTCCGCTGGTTTATTTCAATGAGGGTAAAACCTAACTAATATTAAATACATTTCAATTTTACATTGATACTAGTTAAATCAAAATCGTTAAAGCCGTTTCCGACAAAAAATTTAAATATGTGTCAAATAAATTACATGTGTGGCGCTTCTCGTAGGTCAATTTCTGCGGAAAACTTACTATAACATCTCAGACATAAACATATGTAAATAGAATCAATTATGTAGAATTTTTCCTTTTTGAGCTATGCTGTTCATGTACATACTCAGACCTTTTACCGAGATTCGATGATTTGGACTCAAGTACGTTAAAACATGTATTCCGTCGAAAATTCGGATTCGAAATTTATTACGTTCGTAATACTTTCCTTACTATATACTTCTTATGCATGATGAATGTATTCTAAGCTGCGCAATTATACCTAGAATATTTACTATCGATAAGATGAGGTACAAAGATCAACGAAACGCGTTGCAGTTGCTAAGTGTGTCATGTTAGTTCTTGCTGAGTTAGGTTTTCGACGAATGAGTCAGCCTCCACTAACAGTCTTTTCATGAAAGATAATTCTCGGATGTTTCTCAATATCGTACCATCGACAAAATGTTCTCCAACCTCTTCAACAAAAATAATCTATTTCACAAAACAATTAACACTACAGCTAAACGAGGAGATATTCTCACTTAAGTATCTGAGAAATATATATAATATAAAAAAACAAAAAGACAAAATTCGGAAAATTAAAATTATAGTCCGTGCTACAGACCCCTTTTTATCGAATTATTAACATCCGCCTGAAAACGTCATAAATAGTTCTATCTCAACGTAACCTACAACTATTTTATTTACGAAAACTCTTGGAATTCTGGTGTTTTCAATTTGGAGAGGAGAAACTTTGTCTATTTAATTAGGTATTAAAAACTCATAAATACACATTTGATTTATACTTGAATCGTAAAATAATTTGATCGAGAAAAAAAGTAGCCTTCAAAAATACTGAGCCGTTTGGCGTGACTTGCATCCCAAAAATTTCAAAACAACGAGGTTATGTAGGATAGACGGCCCAATATTTTTGTACGTCATCTTTTTTCTTGATATTGTGATCAAATTATCTTACGATCCGTGCGGAAAGCAAATGGGTAATTACGAGTTTTTAGTAGCTAATTAAATTGACAAAGTTTGCCGATCTCCAGATTGAAAGCGCCCCAATTTCGATAATTTTCGTAAATAAAATATTTGTAGGTTTGTAGGTGAGATGAAGCTATTTGCGAAGTTTCAACCGGATGTTAATACTTTGATAAAAAGGGGTCTGTAGCACGGACTATTACTATATAATATAAATTACAACTCATGCCAATTATATATTATTACCAAAATATTATTTTAGTTAAGAACCATGAAGGGTCTGGGGTTCAGTACTATTTAGGGAAAGTACTGTTTCAAAGCCTACGGTTTTGCATGGAGAGGATCGGGCCAGGATCACGCCACTATATAACTTTTTTTTTTTTTTTTTTTTTTATTTATTGAATAATAATACAATCAGCCACTGGAGGGCTATAAGTATTAGGGCTAAGAGTTCTCATTCAAACAATATATACAAATAATAGAGAAATAAATATAAATATAAAAAGTAAATAAATAATACTGATGAAGAAAGAAAATAAAAGAAAAAAAAAAATAAACAATAACATAAAAAGAAACTTATAAACACAATCATACCTATATACAATATATACATTCGCCCAAGAATCTCCGAGCCAGGCTTTTTCCCCCACATGTGGAAGGCAAAGCAAGACTCCAGGAGATTCCAGTGCCACTTTTCCAGCCGCATCACTGGTATTAGAAGCCAATGGAGACTGAAAGAGGGCACTAGAGCCACAGACGCTCGGGACATGAGTGGAGAAGCTGGCCATTGCCAGGACTCCAGAAGCATATTTACAAGAGATCTCTGGGCCACTGCCGTTTTAACCTTCGTGGAGGATTGTAGGGATGAAGGGAGCTGGATAGGGATTGAGCTAGAGGATTTGGATGATGGATAAGGTTTTGGTGAAAGTTTGAGAATCTGGTTGGGATGATGTCGAGGACAAATGGGATGTTAAGGTCATGGTGTAGGGTCTTGTTTGTGACATAATATGGGGCATTGACTATTGTTCTAAGTACTTTGGACTGGAAGGATTGGATGCGTTTGATATTCGAATGTTTAGCAGTTCCCCACAGTTCAAGTCCGTAGGTCCAGATAGGTTTCAGTATGGTCTTGTAGATTAAAAGTTTATTTTCAATCGAAAGATGGGATGTCCTATTTAGTAATCTATACAGCTGGCCATATCGTCGGTTAAGTTCTTGTCTTTTAAGTCTGGTATGTGGGTTCCAAGTTAGTCTTTTGTCAAGAAGGAAGCCAAGGTAACGGACTGTGTCTGAGTAGGGAAGTGGAATTGAATTAAAAAGGATTGACGGACAGGATCTGCGTCGCAGGGTAAAAGTGATATGTTTGCATTTTGATTCGTTGATTTTGATGCGCCAGTTGTTGCACCACTGCTCAATCAAAGAGAGGTGAGATTGTAGGTTTAGAGATGCTATTTGAGGATCTGAGTGGGAAGATAGAATGGCAGTATCATCAGCAAATGTAGCTAGAAATGTATCGGGATTGGAAGGGATATCGGAAGTGAAGAGGATATAGAGAACTGGGCCCAAGACACTGCCTTGTGGAACACCAGCCTCAACTGGATAGTAAGTGGAGAATGCGGTGTCACAACGGACTTGAAAGGAACGATTTGAGAGGTAGGATTTGAGGACTAGGTATAAGGATTGGGGTAAATGGGTTTTGAGCTTGAAAAGCAAGCCATCGTGCCACACCCGGTCGAAAGCTTGTGCTACGTCCAGAAAGGCACCAGTGCAATAGTGCTTGTTTTCAAGTGCAGAGGATATATGGTCCACAACACGAAGGCCTTGTTGGACAGTGGAATGTCTTGAGCGGAATCCAAACTGATGAGAAGGGATGTTGTGGGATTCGATTATGGGTAGGATGCGTTTGAGAAGGATTTTCTCAAAGATTTTTGAGAGGATCGGGAGTAAGCTTATCGGTCTATAGGATGATGTGTTATTAACAGGTTTACCTGGTTTTGGAAACAGGATGATTATGGAATGTTTCCACACCAAAGGAAAGTTGGTTGTGCGAAGGATGCAGTTGTATAGATAGGTAAGGAATATGATTGCTTTTTTGGGAAGTTGTCTGAGGATTTGTGAAGTGAGGAGATCATATCCAGGGGATTTTCGGGGTTTTAATTTGTTTATAAGGAATTTGACCTCAGAGGGGTTAACAGGTTTTGGAGGTAGAGAGAGAGGAATTGGTGAAGAGAGGAATTCTTCAACTTCAGCAGTGTGGCTGGGATGGAGTTCGGGGTGAGGGGTGAATGTGTAGGATAAATGTTTAGCAAACTCCTCTGCTCTATTCGCATCTGACGAAGCCCAGGAACCATCATCACGGCGAAGTGGATGGGAAATGGACTGGAATTTAAGGATTTTTTTGGTTACGTTCCAGAGGGATTTATCACTAGCGGATAATGAGGAGAGGTAGGAATTGTAGGATTGGGTTTTAAAAGTTTCCAGTTTCTTTTTTACCTGTTTGGAATAATAATTATACGATTTCCGGTCATCAGGATGCCTAGTTCTTTGCCAAAGGGTCCTAGAGCAACGTTTGCTATGGATTAGGTCCAATAGATCTTGAGGTAAAGGATTTATGTTATGGTATTTTTTGGGACGATCAGGTGAGGATGCAGTCCAAGCTGCTTGCTGGATCAGGGTAGTGAAGGAATGCACTGCATCGTCGAGGTCTTCAGGTGTTTTTAAGGAAACTCTGAGGTCAATATTATCTTCCAGTATTTGACGGAAAAGGTTCCAGTTAACTGGCCCCCTGATAAATGAAGGTGGGGATGATTTGGGAATGGGAGATGTGGAAACGGTTAGGACTAGAGGACTATGGTCTGAGGAAAGATCATCAAACCTTGAAATAGAACAGTGTAGTGATCCTAGACCTTTGTGGAGGAAAAAGTCTAGAAGGTCGGGATTGCGGTTGGGATCTGTTGGCCAGTATGTGGGTGTATTAGGTGAAAGGATGTTGCTGCGATGGGAATTAAGTGCAGATAGCAATGTTCGGCCTCGGGAATTTGTGGATCTGGCTCCCCATTGCTGGTGTTTTGCATTTAGATCTGCACCTAGGAGGAAGTGGTGTCCTAAGGAATTCAGGAAGGAAATTATTTGGGATTCGGAAATGGGTGTTTTAGGTGGGGAATATGCCGCAACTAGTGTTATTGGGTAAAGGGGTGTTTGGATTATTACGGCTGTGGATTGTATGAAATTATGGCTTGGTAAGGGAAACAAATGATGGGAAACGGATCGATGGATAATTATGGCAGTGCCACCATGTGCTGTTCCATCAGGATGGTCGGTTCGATAAATATTGTAGCCGGGCACGTTGATTTGTCGTTTGTTGGTTAGTCGAGTTTCAGTTATTAGTGCTATGTCGATGTTTTTGTCATGTAATAAGATTGTCAGTTCGTTGATGTGGTTCCGAATACCATTCGCATTCCAGAGGAGAATGGAGAGGAATTTGGTTGAGGACATTTATGGATTTCTTGGCAGTGGAATGAGGTTGGATATAACATTGGTAAGTAGCGAAATAAGGGGGGTAATGAGAGATCTAAATTCGGAAAGGAAAGATGTCAATAGGCTTGTGAGGTCAGTGGAATTGGAAGGAGGAGGAATGAATGTGTGAGTATTTAACCTACGTTCAGGGATGGAGGGATATGGGTCTTGAGGTTGATGTGTGAATTCTTGAGGTTTAGATTCTTGTGGCAGGGCCTGAGATTGAGTGTTTACAGTGTCTCCTTTGAACATCTGAGCATAGGACACTCTTCCGTTCACTGTTCTATAGGGTTGTCTTGGTGGCCTGGATGTCCCTTCTTCTCTAGGCGTTGCGTACATTCGTGTTTTCAAATCTTTGTAAGTTTGACAACCCTTGTAGTTGGCTGGGTGTCCTTGGTGGCATAAAGCGCATACTGCAGGTGAAGTTCTAGACTTCCTACAGTCCTCTGTTTTGTGTTGCTCACCACACCTCACACATCTAGGAATGTGATGACAATACCGTTTCGTATGGCCATAAGCCTGGCAGTTATGGCATTGAACGATGTCGCGCTTGCTGTAGGGCTTTTCTACAACAACGCTTGTATAATAAAGGCGTGTGACCTTGTAGATGTTTTCGACATCAGGTGTTCGGTCAAGGTCAACGAAGAATAGTGGAAGAGCTATTTTATTTTTTATTCCAGGCTGTTCTCTATCCTCCTTAAATATGTTCACTATCTGGCGAACATGGAATCCCATACCCGTGAGCTCTTCTTTTATAGCATCTGTTGGCGTAGATGGGTGCAGTCTTCTGATAACGACCCTGAGCGCCCTCTCTTGACGCAGTTGATAAGTGTGGTAATCAGCCTTGGTTTCAGATAAATATTTTATGATTTTTCTATAGGTTTCTGGAGTGTCGGGCATTAACTTAGTGTCATTGGTGCGGCTTTGGCATAAAAATTTTCCTGAACCTACCAGATTATTCAATTGATTACACATCAATTGAAAATTTTTAATATTTCTAACAAATATTGGTGGGGGTTTGGGTTCTCTGGGGATGGATGCTGCTTCCATTTGTTCGTTGTTTATATTTGAAAGCACTTCAAATGGATTCGAAGTGAAAAACGGCGATTCTTCACCCATAGCTTGAGTTGTCTCATAATTATTGGGTTGTTGTGAGGAGCCAGGTTGGGGTTCCACTTCTTCTATGGAGCTCCCTGGTGTGGCTGGTGGAGTGTTTCTTTTCGAATGCCTTGTCTTTTTTTTAATGGGAGAACTAATTGTAGTATCCAGGCTCCTGGACCTAGTGTTTTTGCCCTTACTCGACATTAGCATGTGATAATATCGCATTTCATATTTATTTTTGAAAGAAAAATTGATAAAAGTGAAGAGAGGAAAAAAAAAAAAATTTTATTGAACACGAAAATATAGACGCGCTCTTGGAGAGCACAGATCTGCCTCCGACGGAGGGATCTAGCCCACTGGTATTAACGACTGTTGCAGCTTATGGCTGGCCGTTATCTAACTAACCTAAGGTCTATTTACACTGTTCACTCTTGTGTTGTAAATAAGTGATTACTCACCTTATTTTTTTTGTCCAGTATCAAACGTAATTGTTAATGTAACTGATAACACTAATTGTTCACATTAAACTTGTATACTGCCACTGATAAATGAGATTTTTATAAGAGACGACCTGACGTATGTTTAACTAGGGCTAACGCATGCGCAGAACTGACTATATAACTAAGTTAAATAAATTCATTACAGAATCTATGCTACTTACATACAAACAATAACATAAAACAAAAAATTATTGCATTTTTAGGGCTTATTTATAAAAAGAAAAATTATGATAATTTTTTTTTTTTTAAATTAGATGAGAGTAGGATGAGATACGGGAAAGATTGGCAAATCTGTTATAGACATTATAAGTTGTAAAAATATATGCAATGAAAATATATAAATAAAATAACAAAAATATTTCTAGGGGTAATAAAGTGATCCCGAAACGTCATAAAAATAAAGAAATTTTTTTTGGGAGAGGAAACTGTTACTTAACTTTATTCACATACCTTATAGAAATAAACTTTTCCCTTAGTGCCAATGAGCAATTCAAAGATTAATAACAATAAATAAACAAAAACAATTAAAGAGTAATCCAAGAATGCTTGTTTAATTCAATTATTAAAAAAAAAAAGGTTTAAAATATTATATATATTTTTTTAAACAGAAAGTTTCAGACAATAAAAGGAGTGTTTCCCTTTGTGGTTCCCATGAAGCCCTTATTAAAAACATTTCCCTGTGGAAAAACATCGGGTGGAAAACTTTTTTTTTATGTTGAGACCACTTATGAAAAGAGCATATACAACTTTATTATCCCTCAACCACCCGGTTTCCTCTCTCTCTCTCTATCTACTGACAAAAATTATCGTTTTAACTTTCCCTCTTACTACCCAACTGTCGAGTCTCCACGTTGTACTCAAAATTAAGAAAATATTTATCATGATAAATATTTTCATTATTGTCTCTTCGGAAAATATACGTTACAAAATGAAGAAGAAAAACCATATCCTGATTTAGTACTAATAATAATATTCTCAAGAACAAGCGGATCCAGGATTTAATTTTGGGGGGTTTCAACCTAAAAGCTTTCTTTTTCATACATATAACAATAATTACTTTGAAAAAAAAAATAAAGAAACTAATTACCTATATGACATGTTGTTTAAGTGATTCTTGAAGTCCTATTAAATGTAATTGCACAAAAATAATACTTTAAGGGATAGTTTTTAATATTTTTTTCTACAAAACATGGTTATATTTTACCATTTTGAAGGAGGAGGCTTCAGCCCGAAAGCCTCCATCCCCATAGATCCCGTATAAGATGTCCCGTAAGTTGGGGAAAATATTTAAAAGGTCGATAGTATACATCTATAAAAAAGTTTATATAAATAATGAAACGTTTTCAAGAAAATAATTGATGCAACCAGTAGGTTTCATTAGTTTAAATGTAAATTTTGATAAGAAACATTAAGTTTGTCACTGATAAATACAAAAAAATTCTAATAATAGAAATTTGGAAGAAAAACACAATTTCACAACAACCTTACATGAAAAATATTTGATTTTAATTTTAAATTTTTATTATTATTTTATTATTTCTTAATGATATTTACAACTGTATTAAATAAATACATCTAGTAAATTTGAACATAATAGATATAATGACATGAAAACACTTGCTGAGTAACTACCCAATGGTAGCACTCCAATTATTTTTATCAATAAAATGTCTTTTTAGGTATTATTTATTAATAATATTTATTAAAATTCATCCCATATCACGGAGAAACAAGAAATCAAAACTTTGCAACAGTTAATTATAGTCATTTTTGCTGAAAACTAAAGTAATTTTAGGTGACAACAGAATCTCAATTTCTTGTGAATCTCAATTTTTTTCCAATAAATCTCAATTTAAATAATATAGACTTAAAGGTAATTAAATTTGGATTTTTTTTTTTTATGTGGTAACTGTAGTGCAATTGGAGAAAATAATGGATAAGGTCAACTTCCAATGGACATACTTGTTAACAATCGACTTTCTACATAACTTGGATACTTGAGTGAAATTTTTAAGTATTTTCTGGCTGTGTCAGGTCAAAAAAAATGTATATATGTATCAATATTAAGATTTAGTTGAACTAAGGTGTATTTTGTTCGGAAAAAAAACGATAGGAATGTTATTTAAGTAAGGAATTATGAAATCTGTCAGTTAAAAATATTCTAATAGAATAATTGGGTTAGTAGACAAAAATTATAAAATGCTTAGACATTCATAATTTTTAATTTAAAATATAAGAACTGTTAATGAAAAGAGTTGAGATCGCTAGGAAAATGTTGGAAAGGACGCTCTTTTTAAAAACAATTTTAAAAGCTGTGTGCAATGGACAAATTTATTAATTTTTATTAAAAAATAAAAATTCTCACCTGCAGGCGGACAGGACAACCTTGTGTGCTTTGAAGGTGGTCTCCTCGCAGACCAGGGTGACGTCCACGAGTGCTTCATTTTGGAGGAGGGTATCGAACGCTGCGAGGATGTGGCTCTGGTGGTTGTTCCACCGGAGAGAATAATGGGCTGAGCTCATGCCTGCGTTCTGGAAGGAAAAATATATTAGTAAATTTTGTTTACTAATTACTAATAATAAATAAATAATAGTTACTAAATATTATTTTTAAAAAAACAATAAATATATTATATATATAACCACAATGGGCTGAGATTCGTTGTTCGGTTTCAACGGCAATAACAAATAGAAAAAGACTAGTGTTGCGTTCGTAAATTGATAACAATTTTATTTAGAAATAAGAGGAGATGAATTTTTAAATCTTTGCATAGCGACTACGAAACAGAAAATATAAACTTTCCATTGAAAACAAGCTACTGATCTACAAGACAATACTGAAACCTATTTGGACTTACGGACTAGAACTGTAGAGAACAGTAAAATTTTATAACATCAAGCGCACCTAATCCAGTCAAAAGTCCTTTGAACAATAGTCGATGCTCCTTTCTATGTAACCAATAAAACCCTACATCATGACCTCAAAATCCCACTTGTCCTAGACCTTATCCCAGAAAAATTCTCCAAATTTCACCAGAACCTTAAATACCACCCAAATCCTCTTGCACGATCCCTATCAAGCACCACCCATCCCTATAATCCTCCAAGAAGGTTGAAACGCCAGTGGCCTCGCGACCTTTTGTAGATTGTATATATTGGAGTTCTGGCAATGGCCAGATTCTCCACTCAAGACATGAGTGTATGTTGCTAAAGTGCTCTCGATCAATCTCCGCTGGCTTTAGTACCAGTGATGCGGTTGAGAGAGTAGCGCAGGGTTCTCCTGGAGTTACCTCGCCTGATTGTATATAGTGTATATAGGTATGCATGTGTTTTTTTGCTTAGTTTTAATTCTCTTATTTTTAGATTATTTTATTTTATTATCTATTGTATATACTTTTGATTATTATTTTGTTCTATTTAATTTATATTTTTTGTACATATAGTGTGAATGTCATCCTACCTCACTATAACCAATGTCCAAGGGAAAGATTGTTGTAATACTCAATAAATATAAAAAAAAAAAAAAAAAAAACATCTTTGCACCATTAATCCTGTATATTATTTATTCTATATATATACAGGGCGTCACGTAATTAGAGGGAGATATTTAAAAGGCTGATAGTAGACATAAATTTCGACAAAAAAGTTCATATCAACAATGGTCCAAATTCAAGCAGAATATTAGGAAATTTAAGATTTGTGTTTATTTTTTAATCAAGTCACGTTTTTTGTTGGATAGGAAGCGATAATTTAAAAAAAAATATTCGATTTAAGTAATTAGACATTGTTCCATAATAAACTATATAAAATTTACATTCAACGATAGCAGAGTTTGTCATCATTAATATGAACTTAAAGTTGATTAAACTAGGAAGTCTCTCTAAAAGTGGGGTAACTGTAGTACACCACTTGATGATGAAGGATCATAAAACAAAATCACAAATAATTTTTGACTTTGAATTTTAAAACGGATTTTAGGTGCATTTGTTCGATAAATAGTTTTAACAATGAGTAACTCTTCTTCCGCATATAATATAATATATATATAAATATTTTATTAAAGTAATTAAACATTGCTTCATAGTACACTAGAAAAATTTACTTAAACGGAAGTAGAATTTGTCATGTATATAACATATACATAAAATAATATATAAAGGAATAAAACATACCAAATAATATAAAAATATTATTGCTATTCATCATTTCTACTTTTGCATTTAATCAAAATTTATTTTTCTTGTGAGTACCTAAAATTAGAAACACTTGGGTTCAAGTTTAGTTAATGAGCGTTTGAGAAAAAAGATATTTTTTTATAGATAAATTTTCAATTGAACTGCCAGGAATTAGATGTACACAGAGATGTTTAATGTGGGGTTACAAAAGCTATCAAATCACCTATAAGAACGCTGTTTCCTAATTTAAAATTAAGAATAAAAAAAAAAAGGCCGATATCATAGAAGGTTTGACGAAGAAAACACGATCACAATAAAATAAAATAAAATAAAAACTTATATTTGGGCTTTTAAACAGATAAATATTTCCGATTTATATCCTTTTAGTAGTCTTTGGGATCAACAGATTTCAGAAACTCCAGAGAAAATTTAATCATACCCGGGCCGTGATTGAATGAAGCCAACTTTTTAAAGTGGATTATTTTTGAGCCTCCGTTTCCTCGACCAGAAGAGCTTGAAAAAGAAATTCCGATTCTTCTCCTCTTTTTAATTTTACATATTTGTATTTTTTAACGAATAAAACAGCTTGTGTGATACTCAAGTACTAATCTAGAAAAAAAATTGATGTAGAGATGGCTGACCGTGATATAATTTGAGATAAATACTAAATTTTTAAAAAATAGTATTTTTAATTATTATCTCGACGTTTCTTTATTTGTTTATCAGACAACTGTTTCTTGATTAATGTCTACTTATGATTCATTTATTTTATAAGATTTTTACAACACTGTTGATCAAGAAAGTTTCAGACCATAATGGCTACTTCGAATTGATAAATTTGTTCAAATCAACAACTCTACAAAGGATGCAACAAGATATAAATCATGGACAAATAACGTTTGCTTATGTTACAGAGAAAAAAATAAGATGGCAGTTAATGTTTTAACGTAAAATAAGGAAAGGAACTAGAAAAAATGCATATTTGCCCGTTTTCGTGAAACTTCGTGGTCAAAGAAAAGAAAATAATACAAATGTAAAAGAATTTTAGGAATTTCCTATAAAATTTTATAAAGCAAAAAAAAATATCAGGTAAATATAAAAACTTTTACAAAAGCGTGTAATTAATTGGGTTTCGAAACATATACGAAAAAAAATAAAACAGGTTTGATGTACATATGGGATTGGTTTCTTAGAGAGAGATATAAAAGAGAATAACATATAAAATTTCAGTACCTGGAGCCATATACTACAACAAAATCCCAATGAAATAACGCAAGACTAAAAAAGGCCTGTAATATATTTTACTTCTTTGGTTTCAAAATTCCCAAATATATGAAATGTTTTCAATACGTTTTTAAGAAATATTTTAATGATAAACCTGGAAATTAGAACTCGCAATTATATAATTCTTACAAATGTGCTTTTACAGAGCGGAACATAACAACTGACGTTCTCAGAACATTTAAGATTTTATGTAGTTTAATATCCGGTCTGAAAAAAAAAAATAATGATCGAATCTACTGATATGAGAGCTGGCCGAATTCATTCAAAATGTTAATATAATAAAAATTCAGTAATTTGAGTTTTCTGGTGTCGGTGGATAAAATTTGGTATCGGCATGAAATCACCGGGTTCGCTTTGGTTTTCACAATCAGTAATATTATTTATTGAAACTTTATTATTCATGCCTTGGAGGAGGATGAAATAATTTTATGGCTTGATAATTTTTTTTTTTTCGTCTCGTGGATATTTGATAAGTTTATGTGAGGAAAGCTTATTAAATTACATGGAATTAATTATAATTTATAATATAAAAAAAACAATTATTCTGGAAAGATTTATTTATTTTCTAATAAATATTTATTTCTAATAAATAGAAATCATAAATGGCATAAAAACTATATTAATAAAATAGAATATACATTAGTTAAAATACATTTAAAAAAAAAAATGAAATCGTGTTCTGAATAAATATTATTAAAATAGGCAACAATAAATGAATTAAAAAAATAAAGTAAAATTGATAAAATTAACAGTTAATATAATATTTATATGTGTATATAAATATGTATACATAAATATGTGTAAGTAGAAAGGTTAATAAACTGATACATAAGTTCTAGGCACTATCTAAACAGTTAAAAGCCATAGAAGAAGATAACTTAAACAATGGTCTGAGTCTCACTAAAAGAGGTTGATGAACTTGGTATTGGTTCTAAGATAAATGTTTAAATATTAGCTGATATATTACTACAAGCTGGAAATCCATATTCACATTGGTCAAGATAACTGTATTTCGCAGAGTTCCATAAATGTAATTCTTACAGAGGTTCTACCTCTCCTTACAATAAACGGGTTTTGTTTAACATAGAGCTATGGCAAATACGTAAATAACTATTAGTACATTAACGAATGATTTATCTAGCGAACGAATCATCGACGTGACATAGGTGACAACATATCATGGACAGAGTGTATCAACCTCGGGAAATAGACCAATCGACACGTCAATAATTCTTGATAGGAGCCCAAGTTGAAAATTTAAAACTAATGAGACGTATTACGGTTCGATCCGAAGATTGTCTTCCACCTAAAGAATTATTCATTGGATTATTATTATTTTTTTTTTTTTTCCTTTTTTATCTTTTAGGATTCCTTGCATACAAAGAATAGACTCGATTATTCAATATAATTTTTATATTTTATATTCATTTGTGTCGAACTAAGAATTTTCTATTTAAAAGAATCATGAATACCGGGGAAAGTGGAGTGACTTCGAAGAGTCGAAACAAAAGAGAAGAAAAAACTATACAATTTTTATGTTTAACACAAAAAATAATCTGTACTAACGTATAAAGCAGAATATTTTTATTAGTTTAAACGCACTTCATTAAAAAACTATCGGTCTGATTTGGAAAACTCTTTAGGTTTGAAACTTCATTGCCAAATAATTCGAGCAATAGGAACGGAGCAGTAACTACAAATGTTAAAAATCAGGAAAACTGTTGAGCATATTCCAGACGACTCAACAGCAGACTGTTTTACCAAGGGGCAGCGGATATAAACATTTCAGTTTGCGGAGGAGGCCAGTAAATAATTAATATTATAGTCAAGGTCTAAAAATATTACAGATGTACTATAAGTTATCTTTAAAATGTTGATAACATATATTGTTGAACAAAAACTAGTCCATGGTATACACTGCTTTTTATCAAATTATTAACATCCGGCTGAAACTTCGTAAATAGTAATCTACAAATATTTTATATACGCAAATTCTCGGCACTTAATTAATTAGGCACTTAAAACTCGCAAATAGCCATTTGCTTTCCACATTAATCGTAAGATAACTTGAGTATAAAGTCTAGAAATAAGGTGGCCTTCAAAATTATTGTGACGTACACTCCCAAATTGTCAAAATAACGAGGTTATATAGTCCAAACGACTCAATATTTTTGAAGGCCGCCATTTTTGTCGACTTTGTGCTCAAGTGGTCTTACGATTAAATTTGAAAGCAAATGTGTATTTACGAGTTTTTAGTACCTAATTAAATGGACAAAGTTTGCCGATCTCCAGATTGAAAACGCCCCAATTCAGAGAATTTCGGTAAATAAAATATTTGTAGGTTATGATGAGAAAAAGATTTACTAAGTTTTAGCCGTATGTTAATAATTCGATAAACATGGGTCTGTGCCACGGAATATTAGTTAACATGCAATTTGAACGCTCTGTCATATCAGAATTTAAAACAGTGGATAAAAGTGTTCTTTTTCCTGAAAAAAAATGAACACAAATTTGGTGAAAAACGTTGAGCCATACGAACCCATAAGTATTATAGATATAATTATACGATACAAATGTATTACATGATGTATGGGTTACATTATAATCAAGAGTTCCTTCATTTTAAAATATTTTTTTATAACAAAAAACCTTCAAAAATAATATTACAAGATTATTTCTATTCATGGGTATTTTATTAATTTCTATTCTGTTATTTTTCTAGTTAAAAAAAAATTACAACATTGTACCAACATGCGATAAATATACAACGCGTGAACGTTCGTAATTATAACTATCGACAAAATGTCGATCAATTCAACTTCCGATCTTTTGTGAAGTTCTCAAAGCTTGTCACTATCCATTATATTTTAGGTTTTGCCTGAAATCGATATCCTTCTAAAATATCAACAAAACGAATAATTAGGAATTTAAAATGCTTATGGGTTTATGAAAAAATCATCCTAAGAGCAAAAACTGAGTAGTTAAAATTTTGGAGTTATACATTATCAAAAAATATTTGCTTCGTAATTTTAATGGATCTGAGATGCCAGATAGAACCCACGTATTAACATGAATTTATAGATTTTTAAAAATATATATACATTTTTTACTGAAGATACTTCATTATCGATACAGACTTCCAAAACTCTCACCCCTTCGTTCACTTACGATAAACTAAATAAAAATTCAATTCGTTTCTTATAAAGAGAAAGTAATTGCCTATACTCTTAATGTATTACTGCTTTCACAAGCTTTAATTTATTTTACTTTCACGAAGTTTCGAGAAATTCTCTCTCTTTTGGTTACGGTTCATAAATTAGAACAAAAGAAAAAAACACTATTTGTTACACTTAAGGTAATTCAATTTTAACATAAATTTGAATTACTTTTCAGTAATAATTATAAAAAATATATATATATATATATATATTTTTTAAATTGTCATATTTTTAATACTATTTTGTATAGTAAGACTGGATTTATGTCTAAATTTCTTATACGTACTTTATCAGGTTCTCTCGTCTGCCGTTTATTCATTAAAAGACAATTGATCTGTGTAAATTGAAAATACAAGATGTTGAAAAAAATAATTAGAATTTTCGTTTTTTGGATAGAATTTTATTTATTCAACATTCTAAATTTTATTCCTTAACAATAGGCCATTTAGATATTATGCAAATATGTCAGTGGTTTTTTGAATCCTCGAAACACTTCTTGAACTCTGTCTTTGTGACAGGGTTTAGCTCTTTTTTGATTTAGATGCCTTTGAAATCACCTTATAAAATTCGATATACAATGAACTTGCTATAACTGTTCCGATTTTGACAATTTGTTTTTGTAATGACGGGAATTTAATAACCTTTTAAAAAAGTGTGTTACAAAGTTGTGTCGATGTATAAAAACATGTTTTTCTCTTATTGCGCAGCCGCTACGGGTCAGAGAATGTCCAATTTGTTTCACTGCATTGATAATAAAAATCCAAAAAAAAAAAATAAGCAACCAAATACTTCTCTCTTGTTACAGAAATAATTATGACGCAGTAGTATTGCCCGAGACCGAGACGAGTCTTAGTCTTGCAAACTCAATCTTGGTCTTATGCAAGAGTCTCGCAACAGTCTTGCAGTTACTTATTAGCTTATTACTATAGAGATATTACTGTATTTTTTTAGATAGGAGAACCTTAACTAAGCCAGAATGAAAAATTGGAGGATTAAATGCAAAAGTATATTGGTTATACCAATTATTAACATATAGTAACTAAGATTGCCAAGTATTAGTAACTATTTTGCCTTAAATTTTATTTAAAAAATCGTTTTTTTTTATTAGTCCTGGTCTTGGTCTTGCAACTGATAGGCGGCCTTGGTCAAGTGCAAGTGCTAGAGCAAGAACGATTTTGGGCAACACTGGCTAAATCGCAATACTTTTCTTATCTAGTAGTGGTAAAAAAGTAAAAAAAAACCTTTTGTTTCACACCATATCAGGCTGGATAACATAAATTAATCGACGATCAAAGTTTCGTGGTACACGTTGCACTTAATAATGGGGGACCCCTCGATCTTGGGGGAATGGGGAGAGGGAGAGGAGATATTTTCTAGGACCGGACAACAGCCGTACCAAGTACCATCCCATCCCAAATTGTTTATCAAACATATAAATGTTGTTAAATCGGGACGGGATGCGCTAATTATACTCGTGTTTATAAATTATAGGGACAGATAAGGAAGGGAGGCTCGCGTGAAGGAAGGAGGGATTTACATCTGGTTGCATGCGGGGGCGGTTCGATCGGGGGTGGCAGACCACTTAAAAAGGAAGGCTTTTGTTCGTGAGAGTGGCGCTTTCATCTGCCGGCTCCTTGTCTGCACAAGTGGCCCGGCCTTCATTACGGGGATGGTCTCCGGCTCACTGTAGCTCTTCCCGATTATGCTCTCTCCGTTTCCCCAAATATCCCCAAATGTTGGATGAAAAACCAGGATTCCATATTTTTTCAGTTCAGAATAATATGTTCAGTGTTAATTATCCTAATTAATCCTTTTGAAGAATCTGGTATCAACAGCAGATCCAGAAGTCTTTCAGAGAAGAGAGGAGAGGAAATGTAAGGGTGACCACCGAATTTGGGAAAAATATTACCTTGTCCGTGATATCAAACTACATATTTCTTGAAATAATTTTTTGTTGTGTAAACTTTTAATGTAAAGGATGTATATATCAAAGGTGGAGATGTATATACAAACCCGTTTTTATGGAATTATTAACATCCGCCTGAAACTTCGTAAATAGTTTTAATCTAATCGTTACCTACAACTATTTTATTTACGAAAACTCTTGGAATTGGAGCGTTTTCAATCTGGAGGGGAGCAAACCTTGTCTGTTCTATTAGGCAATAAAAGCTCTAAATAGGCATTTGCTTTCTACTTGGATTCTAAGATACATTGTTTTTGTTTTTTTTTTGTTATTATTTCTTAATGATATTTACAACTGTATTAAAGAAATACATCTAGTAAATTTGAACATATGGATATAATGACGTGAAAACACTTGCTGAGTAAGCACCCAATGGTAGGAGATCACGGAGCTATCTTCTTTTCAGACGCCTCGGATGGTTATCAGGAATAGAAGAGGAAGCAAGGTTAGAAACGAGAGGGTTGGGATGATTCCTAAAGTTTATTATGGAAAGATTTGGCCAGTTTATCAGGATTGGGCCAGATCTGAAATATAAGAAACATTAGGTCATTATGGATGGTTTTATTTGTAACAAAGTAGTGAGCATCGAGCATTTTACGAAGGATTTTGGATTGTAAGGATTGGATACGAGAGGAATTCGATGGTTTAGTGGAGCCCCATAGCTCAACTCCATAAGTCCAAATAGGCCTTATTATAGTCATGTATGAGTCTTTTGTAATTAATTGGAAGTTTAGAGCGTTTGTCTAGTAAGTGCTGAACTAATCGGAAACGTTGAGCTGTTTCTTGTCGTTTCAGTCTGGTATGAGGAGGATAAATTGATCACAAAATCGAATAAAAAAGGAGGCTTACGAAAGATATTGTGCCATTTGACCTATATAACATCGTTATTTTGAAAATTTTGGGAGTGTAAGCCACGGCCAAACGGCTCAATATTTTTGAAAGTCTACTTTTTTATCGATTTTTGGCGTCAAATTATCTTACGATCCAAGTGGAAAGCAAATGGGTAATTAAGAATTTTTAGTAACGAAGAGATAAAGTTATTTACGAAGTTTCAGGCGGAATTTAATAATTTGATAAAAAGGAGTCTGTACCACGCAGCCATTTTCAATGTCATACACAACTTCATCAAATTTCTTAATTAAATTAAATTGAAATTTCCTAATATAATTCGTCGGCTGTCATTATTTTATTTCATCGAATGTCGTTTTTTCACTCCTCTTTCGTAGACGATATTAAAAGTGTTCCTCCTCACTAACGCATTCATACAGAACTTGATGACCTTTGGCCTTTAAAAAAACATTTAAAAATGGCACCGAATCTAAAACATATGACTAGAAAAATAAAACTTTTTTTTTTTGTATTTTTAACATTAGTAAACATGAAATTTATGTCGAATCATAGTAAAAACTAATGTCATATTTATTATATACAATGCATTCCAGGGGAAACAAAATAAATGTTGAATTTACTAAAGTTTTTTGAAATTTTCATAGTGATCGTACATTGACAAGTTATAAGCTAAGAGAATAATTTTCCGGAAATCTAACTAGCAAGATAATGGATACAAATATACTAGACTTGAATTGCTCACTGCCCTTTTCTTAATTTTGCATAATTATATAAAAAAAAAATTTAAATTTAATCATCGGTTGTTATGATTAAAATCGAATGTATAATAACTATTAATGAACTAGACATACCCACATTGTTCCCAACATAGGATATCATTCATTATTACTAAATACGTCACAATGGATAATTAATTAATTAAATTTAGTCAATAACTCGTAAATTAATTCGATACAGTCAATAACTCATAATTAATTTATTAGTCAAAGACACAGGCATGCTATATTAGCATCAATACGTGTTCAAAACCAAGAAACGTTAGTCATGTATTTGTGTTAATTTTCCTTATTAAAGAATCATCAAATATATTTAGTCATTATAGTTATCATAATATATTTATAAAATAATTATTTTCAACTTTATGCGATAAAATTGAAATCATTTAATTAATTTCAAAACGTAAAATTGTATGCTACAGAAATACAAATGAATCGTACAATTTATTTTAAAAAGGGGTAATTTGCCGTATTAAAATTTGAATATGTTAAGAATCTGATAGATTAATGGTTTTAAAGTTGTAAAAAGCCAGCAATTTAAATGTGCAATAAAAGAAATATGTCTGTACTCGTATTTTTACCTTATTATTTATATATTTAATAATAAAATAAATCAACATTTACGTTTATGATATGTTGTGAAAATTAATCTTATTTTTCGTTACTTGTATTTAAAATAATTATATCAAAGTTGTCATTTCACGAAATTATGGCTAGTTAAATTTCTAACTAACTTATTATTATTAAGTCTATAATCTTTTTGTTTTTCCTTTAATTAGATAATTAATTTTTGTTTATTATATAGTTGTTATTTTACTTTGGTAATTTTATATTTTCTGTATATATGGTGTGAATGTGTTCATGCATCACCATAATTATTGTTCACGTGACATTATATTTCTAAATAAATTAAAAAATTAGATAAATAAATCATAATTTATTTTAATATTTAGTATTAATTTGGCCGTACCCCGCAACCAACTTCTTCTCATATTATATCACAGTCAACCATCTATAAACAACAAAAATAATAAAAATTGGTAATTTAAAAAAAAAATAGATAATCGGTAAGTTACGCTGTTAAGAATTGCACAGTGTGATATAAACACAATAAATTATAAAGTATAATTCTTCTTTCTAATTTTAAATATTTTATTAAAATAAAACGTGGATTTTTATTTCGATGAATTTTCACTTGATCAAATGAGAATATTTTGCGTTTAAAATATCTTTTTTTGACACATAAAAGGATTTGTCTCATTTTGATGCAATTGCTGTTGCATCGAAAAATAATGTCGAAATTCCCCAAAACGTACTTATAAGTTTAGGTTCATCAAAAATAATTTCAGTGACTTTTTGTTATAAACGAAAACAATATTTACCTGCAATTGTTCAATGCTGCCCTATCATTAAAATTATTTATAAAGAAACCATGCCTCAAAAGTCAACAATTAGTGCGAAAATTCATAAGGAAAAATTGAATGTTTTACAAGAGAGCATAAAAACTGATTATTTCTGTATGATTTATTAGTATAATTTCATATTTTATTTCCCTCTGGTATTTTCTATAGTAGCACACTGAAGAATAATAACTTTTTATTCTCTCCTGTAAAATACTCAATTTTTACATACGATACGACCTAACAGTAGCGATGTACTCAATTTTATGAAACATTAATCAAAATCATACAATTTAGGTTTTTTTTTGGTTTTTTTTTTTTTTAAGCTTTTATTATGATATTTACAACTGTATTAGTATGAATACATCAAGTAAATTTGTACAGAGAAATATTATTACATGAAACACGCTTGTTGAGAAACTACCCACTGGTAGCACTCTAATAATTTGTCTACATGAGAAGATCACGAGGCCATCTTCTTTTCAGACGCCTCGGAGGGTTATCAGGAATCGAAGAGGAAGCAAGGTTAGAAACAAGAGGATTCGGATGGTTATGAAGTTTATTATGGAAGGATAGGTATCTGGATTTGGCCAAATCGGAAACATATGGAACATTGAGGTCTTTATGGATTATTTAATTAGTGACAAAGTAAGGAGCATTGAGGATTTTACGAAGGATTTTGGATTGTAAGGATTGGATGCGAGAGGAATTCGATGGTTTAGTTACAATTTAGGTTACAAAGAGAAAACTTTCAATACATTATATTTTACAATTTTAGTTCATTATTTCATATATACAAGGAATCTGTGGAAGAACAATTAAATTTGCATTGACATGGAAATTTGAACGCTAGGCACGAGCTAGAAAAAGGCTAACTGAAGTGATTTGTGATGGATAGCGAACTTATCATAAAAATGATAATATGTGATAAACTCTGAGGTGCGATTACGTTTATTATACATTATCGCTTTTGGGAGGAGTAAGATTTGAAATGATAATATTGGTTTATTATTTACAATAATCAACCATTGTGAGCGACCAAAAAAATTCAAAAACTTTCACGTTTCACGTTTCAGGATGTGTAGAATTCGAAAAACAAATAAATTTTTTTTTGTCCGTCCGCCGTCCGCGCATTTTCTCCGAAACTACTGGACTGATTTTTTTCAAATTTGGATATAAAATCAGAGGTCACCCGAGGACGATCCTCCGTTATCAACATTACTATCCGCCTTTTACTTTCAAAATGGCGGCCAAAAAATCTGCGTTGCTATAAGCTGTAGCTCCTAAACGAATATACTGATTTCAATGAAACTTCGCTAAAGTCATTTTCTCGACGTTCTTTAAATTTATCTATATAACATACTTCAACGAAAAGAAGCTGGAAAAAAAGCTACGAGGCATGGTAAAATTAAATTCCAAATAACTCCAAAAGTTTACAGTATTTTGTTGATGTTGTATATGTTTAAAAGTTTACGGAATTTCCTAAAAAAAAAAAAAAAAAATATAGCGAGTAAAGATATGGTCTCCAGTTTTTTTATATGTTCTACTCCAAATGTTATATCCTTTGTTTGGTTTTTAAATTTAGAATGTGTTACTGAAGTAATGCTTTTAGCATATTAGTAATGATTAAAAAAAAAGTTTAGTCCAATAATTGGAATCACCTTTTATTTATTTTTCTTTGTAACAAGAATGTACTGTTACTTTAGATGTATAATTGTTTGGAAACAATAAACCATTGTGAAATAAATTACAGCGTTTTTTTATTGTAGGAAACGTTTATTATTCCTTGTATTCTTTCTGTTCCGTTGGAGGCAATTATTAGAGTTAGCAGTTAGGAGGAAGAGGATTGAAATGGACGGCGCTTATCCGGCGAAGAGTCGGATGACCGGGAGGTCCAGATAGGGGAGCACGGGGAGTCGTTCCCACCCTCCCTGTATCCCAGCTCCCTCCCCCGGGAAGAGGAACAAAATGGCGGGTTCCCCTCCCACGAAGGCGGCAACGCTCGGGCGGACGTCACAGAGGCTAACCACCGCTTCTTCCCTGATCCCCGTGCTTCCTGCACCGTCACGGCCAACACCTCTCCTGGGATTCGTCTCGGGAAACTGGCGGGGTTGCGGCCTGAGGAAGCGGTGGAGGGGATCCGCTTTACGGCACTTTCTGGACCAGAACCACCCTTCGGACTATTATCAATTTTCGATGATGGTACCTAGCAGAAGGTCATGCCTCGTTGGGTTCAAGGAGTTCAAGAAATATTGAATAATGACGAGGGAAAGGAAGGATAAGGCAAAAAGGGACCTGGTAAAAAACAAAAAAAAATTGAAAGTAACGGAGCACAGAATTCAGAATCACCCCCTCCCACCCCCAAAAAAATAATAAATAAAAAAAGAGAAAAAATATATGAAAGATATTCTCGAACTCAAGAATATTTATATTTTTGAATATTTAATAGTTGACCGTTGCATTATAAAGAAAGGAGATAGGGGTGGCGTTCATAAATAGTAGTAAAACTATTTTTATTGAAAGCCGACGTTTCGAGTTCTAAGTGAATCTCCTAGCTGAACACACCTCCCTGAAGAAGACCTGCAAAGTCGAAACGTCGGCTTTCAATAAAAATAGTTTTACCACTATTTAGCCTATTTATGACCGCCACCCCGGACCATCTCCTTCCTTTATTTATATTTTTGGGTGTTGGCAACCTTCGGAAATAAAAAAAAAATATTAAAATTGAATTTAATGCATATATATATATATGCTTATATATATATGCTTAATACATATATATGCTGAATATATATGTCTACCGGTTCCGCTCGATATTTTGAGTATTTATCTTGGAAGTACGGACAGCATAATTGTTATACAGTTTATAGTTTCTGTTACCCAGGGAGTCTTGTTGAGTCTTTATGAGCTTATGGTTTGTACTAAAACTCATTCGAGAAACTATAAATAAAATCCCAAGTAGCCCTGAAAATCTAAACCTCTATATTGAGAGTTTAGATCATGCAGAATGTTAAAGAAGTAAAATAAAATATACAAATTTACTACCGGACGAACTAATACCTACCTATATGAACTAATACCTGCTCATATCTACTGAATTTACACTAACAAAAAAAAATTAATTATAAGCGCTTTCCAATGTAACATTTCTATACATATTCAGTTAAAATTGGTAGCTTATGTTAACTCATGTTTTTTTTTTTACTGGTATCAATTAAATTCCTCGTTTGAAATGAAAACTATTATATTTAATCAGTTTCAGCACAACTGTAACATTTATTTTTAATAGTTTTCCTGATATTTGAAAACTAAAACATTATCATAGAAATATTAAATAAATGATTTACAGAACAATCGTTTAAAAAAAAAATGTAAACGTTTCTACTCATTCTATGTTGATATGAGTGTGCTATGTATTATATACATATTTTTACCAAATAATGCAATGATTTCAAGATCCCTGATTATCTTTTTTTTTTATTGAGCTATATGTCAGAAATATACAGTAGCAATAAAAGTATAGAAGAATAGAACAAAAATATCAAATCAATAATCAACATATTGATATTATAACTATTTTTTATTTCAACGTCGAATTTGTTATTATTGAAATTAACATTAACCCGTAGCAATTTTTATATATTTTTAAAAATAAGTACACGTTTTGCATAAGGATTATTTTTTTATTTTTTTTGATGAGGCAAAATTCCTTTAATCTTGTAAAAATTTTAGTTTTTAAGATGCATTATTGATTTCATAAAGTGATATATGAACCTTTCAGATTAAAGCTCGAAAATTAAGCTTTAAATCACCCGAGGCAAATGAAATTTATATTTATAAATCACGAAGTAATTTAACGCGTTTAGGAGATTAAAAGGTTTAAGCGATATGTGGTTAATTATAGGTTGTGTGAATTCTTTAAATATTTCATTTAAAATGTATGCATGGGACCTGGAGTTTAATCTCGATGACAGATGGTAATTATCGGCGATAACATATAAGTTTTAATAAAGACATGAATACTATATAAAACTTTTTGAATATTACATAAAACGTTAGAATAAGTAATATTCTGAAACATACGTTTAAGCTATTTCTAGTTTATTTCTTGGACATTGCTAAAATTTGGCAAAACACGGTAAAACATATCTGACTAGAAAAAAAAAATTAAATGTTTCAGTAATTCTGATACAAACTAAAAATGAATTATTAATACAGTTCATTCCTGTTTTTTTTTCTTGTATTCACAATTTTCAAATTAATCGACACGCGCATTCTTCACGATGTTTTTTATAGGCGAATTAAAGATCTATCTTTAGCCACATCAGTCGTCATTTCATAGAGGAGAATAGAAAGATTTAAAAAACACTATATAAATTGATAATTATTTTTTCTCATATTCGTGGACAAGATAAACCAGATTGGTTACTAGCGAAGTTTTATATATATTTTTAAATTATTTATAATCACAGAAGACAAAAAAATAAATAAAATATTTTTTACTTTATTCAAATATCCAATTTTAAAATATGTTAAATTGCAGAATCCCTTTCTTTGCATTTTTCTCCAATTTTGAATCATTAAAAATACTAAATTTATATAGAATACTAAAAATTACTAAATAGAAGATTTAGCAGATAACTGGAAAGTTGGGGAGTTAGTAGTAACTCTCCAGAACAAATACAAAAATAAACATAGTCTTCTTTAGGATATAATGAGTTTGGAACATTATTAATAGTAGTGCATAGAAAAGCTTAGAAACAATCTACAATTGACATCTTGAACACAATTTTTCGTTGCCCGATGGAACGAGTAATTAAGAGAATTTTATTTGTATTTATTAAGAGAATACAAATATGAAAATTATAATTATAAATTATTAAAGAAGATATTAAGCCGGAATAAAACCTATAGGTTCTATAATTTCTGCCAAAATAAAAAAAAAAAACTAAAGAGAAGAAAAAGTTTTAAAAGTATTTTTGGACCGAAGAATAGAAAAAATTTCTTTTTCATTAGGCCATATTTGATTTTGGTTGGAGGTATAGGGGCGCAAAACCATAAAATTCTAGGAAAAATTGCGCAGGTAGAAAAAAATTGTAGATAATCCCAAAATGGATTTCAAATACAAAACAATCCACAAAAATTAACACTATTTAAATCAATTCTGAAACGTGTACATATATGAGCAAGTTTAAAAACGGAGAAAACAGAATTTTAAATTAAAATTTACGTCCAATTGTAAGGTATTGTTGTACCTTAAAAAAATAAACATACCAAATTTCAACTTGTTTAATCCGAAGGAGATCGGAGGAAGCTCTTTAATGTAGCGGAAAGTTACATATACATAAAACCGTGTTCATACGTCTATCATTTTACCATTTAAACAATACATAAAAATAGAGATGCGGTGAAATTCATAAGTGATAGACAAATAAATAATTAAAGAGTTATATGAAGTAAGTAATAATTTTCTTGATTAAAGATCTCTTTACCTTTTTACAGAATGCTCTTGCCATTGGATCGATGGAAACTGAAGAAGGTAATCTACTTAAGTGTAGGGTATACAACCTATAAATTCTCTCCAGAGCTCAGCGAACAAACGGTGTCTACACACTTTTGGACAAACATCAAACAATAGGAGTTGTATGGGATGCTAAATGTTGCATGTCCTGCAGACCTACCCCCTCTCTACCACACACCCTTAAAACGTCCGTTTGTTGACAATGCTCTGTTTGTTGAATTACGATAAACTTCCTGTTGTTGTTCAAACTCCATATGTTGTATCGCTTAAAAATTTCACGCCCTTCACTAAGTCGGATAATAATTGGTTATCTTGTTTCTTTTATCTCAACATTATATTAGTAATAGTCTCGGGGTAAAACCTTATCTGTCTTCTTAGAGATAAGGTATTTTTGTATAGTTTATAGTGAGCATGACTATGTATAAATAGATAAATATTTAGCAAACAAAAAAACAAAATCGTGTAATTTTTAGACATTGATAAAGAATAATATATGTAAATTTGAGATATTTTCAATCAGATTTAACCCTTATTATTCAAAGTTTTGTTTATGGCAATTTCCTAAACTTAAACTAAAAAAGTAATCGTTAAAGTAAATGTAAAAATATCCAATGTGAATAAGAAATGTATTATTTAATTTTGAATATTATGAAAGAAGAAATACAAAACAAATATTTAAGAATCGTTATGCAGCCAGGAATGATATTTTAAAATACTTATAATAAACCGTGGTAAACTACGATTGTAAAATCACAGAATAGATTAATTGTGTAATTTATATAATAATTAAATGAACTGTAATTATCACTTTATTAATAAATAAAATAATTGTAAAAAGAAAATTATATGAAATTATTTTTTGAAGGCATGTTCAAAAAATAATAAATAAAATATTTAAACAATCATAAAATATTCTTTTTGAAGCCACAATTGAAATATAAATTGTTATTTTTCCAAATTACCTGTTTTCAAGAATCATTGTCTTTTAGCGCTTACTGGATTATAGGTCGAGTCTTGTTAGATTCAAGCCATAATTTAAAACGATATTTAGTAATGGATGGTGTAATAAAGTCCAAAAAAATATTTCTAGATTAAAAATAGTAAAAAAAAAAAAAAAAAAAAGAATTGATTTATAAGATACAAAAATATTTTTAGGACATCGTTGGGAATAGAAAGCTTTAACTGTCACAAATAATTGAATTTATAGTTTTTAAAAATTAATTTATATTGATAATTATTGATAACAATAAGAAATTTATAATTGATAATTGATTTACATATTATACATATCGTTTGCATGGAAGAAGAATGCCATAAAATTGGATATTTTTCTATTCAATAATATTCATCTTTTTTGTTTAAAAAGGTGAATATTAATATTGAATTTTAATAATCTTATTTTTTTTTTGACAATTTAAGTATAATTATGGATTTAAATTGTATGTTTTATTATATTAAAAGTATAGGTGAATAGGACATTTTCCAGTGAAAAAGACAGAAAAATGAAAATTGTTGCACAGTGGAACTCTTCTTTCAAACGAGCTGTATCATTAATTGTCAAAGTTAACGATTAAAAATATTTTCAAACAAATAAATTTTGAAAAAGATATACAGATGTAGGTATTTATTTAGATGGTCAATTTAAACAATAATTAAGGGCCGAATAAGTAAGTTAATTGAGAGTAAACGAGAAATTAATTAAATTAAGATAACTAATGAGGAGATGCCTCGGAGAAGAACAGCCCCATTTACGATGAGACCATACTCAGGGCTAAAGACATTAACACCAGCGTTAACCGAAGGGCCGCTAAAGTGTCATTTATACCTTGGTCCCTTCCTAAGGGCTGATTTGTAGGGACGCCACTTAGCGCCTTCAGCCCTATCTCATGCCTACTTACCACCACTTTACCTTAAGTCACCGCTTTTTAAGGAACTAAACTCAATCACATTTCTAATATAAATCATGTTCCAATATTTATTTAAATTAAAAACTATACTAATCCAAGTAGGTTGAGTATAGCTTTCTCACCATTTTTATTGGGTATATAATTACCTATATTTTAAGGTACATTATTTTTTCTCTTTGTGAATGACATTTACGACTATTTTAAGTATACGCTTCTCCAAGAAATGCACCAATAGATTTTCCTATGAACAGGCTTGGTTGTGGATGGAATTTGATAAAATTGATCAGGGACCAGCTACATACCAAACTCGCACAAGACATGGATGATTTCATCTATATCGGATTAAAGTTAGCGTGTTAGATTGATTTGACTACCGACACACACATGAGTAGATATGGAGTAGCCGAGATGCCTTATGCGCGTGCAAAACATGCGTTGCCTAGTAACCTGATTGATTGAAGATAACATGATAAAATAATTACTTGTTCCAATTCTGGAGGACTTCTACGATGAATGACAATCTTCCGCTTTTCCCTACGGCATGGCAATAATCTCTTACATGTGGACATCTTTTATGGATCCAGCACACTTCCAAGTAAGGCGAAGAAGAGGAGCAGTTACAGGAAGACTACCAGCAGCGATGTTAAAAACGATGTTGGCAAACAGTGCCAAGTCAAACACCTCTAAACAGATCAAGAAATAAATAAATGATTAATTTTCAATCCCAGCGCGAATAATAGACAGCATATAACACCCCCTCCCTTTCGGTAGATAAGAAATAAAATATATTTAAAAAAAATTATTAGTTAAAGAAGCAAATTATTTATTAAATTGATAGTAAAAATTTTAAAAATCTGATGTGCGCAACACACAACTTTCACTTACCGCTCAATTTTGAATAGAAATTATTTTCTGGCCATGTTGGTCTATTATAAAATTTTTGAATTGCATTTTTAAATAGCTAAAGATAAAAAATTACAGCTGACAAATCATAAATACTATAAAAATAACAAAAGTCCTATTTATTATATCACCGGTTGATAATTGATTGTAGGATGAGTTGATTATGGATAGCACGATCCGTTGATTATGGATATTACAACTATTAGTTATTAAACTGTTATATTTTATTGCAAAGTTTACTAAAACGGAATTAAGAGATTTGCATTGTCTGTCATAAACAGGTCGAAAGTCAAAAGTTATTAAAGTAAATATATTTAAGGTTATAAACCTATCTATGAAATATTTTTATATTTCGCTTCTTCTTTCACTCAAGTACAATGAAATAATAGTGGATATTGTTGAAATATCATAAAGGGTAGATTCCTCAAATTATTCCATGATTTAATTATCTGTTATATTCCATTGCAAAATTTACTAAAACGGAATTAAGAAATTTCCATTTTCTGTCATAGACAGATCAAAAGTTGTCACACTAATTGTAAATGGATACTGTTGGAATACCACAAAGGGAAAATTCATCAAATTATTCACTAATTTAATTTTTTAAAAGGTTACATGACAATATTTCGCAATAAACGGACGTAGATACCTAATTATTTAAATATAATATCAGATCTAGAATTATTAAACTACAGTAAATGTATTTAAGGTTATGAACATATGCTTTATACATCCCCGAAATGATTTTATATACTTCTTTTTTCACACAAGAACAATGAAATAGTTTTTTTAGCAATGTCATTGCCTTGATTAGGTGGATTTTAAATAATTTTTTCAAGCCTGAAAATATTTTAAATTTTTACATTTAGTTGGTAAATTTCATTTAATTTCCTTGAAAACATGTGATTTACGTTAAATGTTATAAGTTTTCAAAAATTATTATTTATAATTTTTTCGCCACTCTCCGTTACATTCTACAACTTTTTATATTAGATCTTGTTTTTTTCTAAAACTCTTCTCTTTCCAATGATATATCATACCTTTTGACTAGTATTTCCGGAGATTTATTTTCGACATGGCTAAGCAGTTTTATTTTTTTCTCCTTTATTCAATTATCAAATTCTTTGAAAAGTAATATTTATCATTTTTTTCGTAACTCTAAACAATGAGAGATAGTTAATTATTTAAAATAAGCCATATTAAAGGTACTTTAGAGGAAGGCGCATATGAACATTAGGCATTTAAGCCATGTAAAGTGACATCAACGGGTATAAGACTTAAAAGATATTAAAGACCAGTTAATTATACAATAATACACACAGTTTAATCAAAATCGTTAGAGCCGTTTTTGAGAAAATTGTGCTTCAGCGTTGATATAGAGCAGCACTTCCGGTCAGCCGATTTTAAGAAAATAGTTGCTATATACCTATCTTAAATTCGTAATATCGTAATTTTCGTTTTTGAGCTAGACTGCTAACATACACACACACGTTTTTCGGGACTTGGTTATTTGGACACAGGGTACTCCAAAACGTGTATTTCTGTTCAAAACTCAGATTCAAAAATGTTCACGATCGTAATAATTACCCTCACTTTATATTACATATATACGTAAGTGAAATTAAGAATTTTAATTAGAATGATTGAGGAGTGAGTAAAGTACAAAATGATAAATAATAAAAATAAAATAGTAATAGTAAATAAACTGTTCGTAAAACAATATACCGTTAAATGAACTTGAAATCCTGAATCGGTAACAACTCAAAATGAATAATAAAATTTTTTGTATAATTTTCATAATTTTGTATGTTTTCCTATAAGCAACACTCGCCATTACAACACACAATTATACAAACCTCCGAAAACCCCAAACTGAGGTCAGCTACCTTGGCAAGCCAACACACTTATAGGATATTAATCTTACTTCAACCCTTAATTGGGTCCGTAATTTCCATATCTTAGGGCGCGGTCGATAAGTGAAGTTGCTACTGCCTCGGTAAGGGTCGGTCGAATGGGTCTGGGAACCTAACACAACTATTTCAGATCCAATAATTAAATCTAATAAAATTACTTGAAACTAACTCTTTTCAATGTTACTCGTAAATCTTGATAATCAGTAAATACATTATAATCAGATATAAACAGATATCTTACAAGATTACAGTGAGTCAACCTCTTTTATTTTTTTACTAATATGTTTTAGTTATTATCTATTTTACTTAAAAGAATACTTTTTATTATTTAGGGATTGTGCAACTATTTTGTTTTTATAAATATATTTTTCATGGATAGCGATAAGCGTATTCATTTAATTCTAATAACGTTTCTATTTCTATATCTGATGAGGTGGGACGTTAGGAACTTCAATTTAACAAGAAGCTGACACGAAGAATCCGTACAACACTAAATCCATTAGTCGCCACTGGTTTGCAAAACCAGTGACGCGGCTGGGAGAGCACTGGGATCTCCTGGGGTCCTGCCTTGGCTTCCACATTTGGGGGGACAAAGCATGACTCAGAATCCTCTGGGCGAGTTTAAATATTGTATATAGGTGTGAATGTGTTTTATATATTTCAATTTCATTTAGCTTTTCTCTATTTTTTATTTATTTATTTTTTTTATATTTCGTTTTACCTATGTATGTTAAAATATTTTTCTTTTATCTCTATTTCAGTTATCATTTGTATGTATATCAGTATTTGGACCATTATCCAGTTTATTTGACAGACGCTCCAAATTATCTGTAGCTAACAAATTTTCCACCTAAAGTTTCTAGGGATTGGGAACAGAGCTAAGGGGCATTGTGAAAAATAGCGGACCATCAAATAGCGGGCATCAAAAAGCGAGACCGAAACGGGTCTTGGTCTTGCAAACGCAGTCTTGGTCATGGTCTTGGTCCAGCGCAAGAGTATCGCAACAGTCTTGCAGTTACTTATTAGCTCATTATTATAGATATATTACTGTAATTTTGTAGATAGAAGAAACCTAACTAAGCCCGAATGAAAAATTAGAGCAGTTAAATGCAAAAGAATATTGGTTATACCAATTATAACACATAGTAACTAAGATTGTCAAGCATTACTAACTATTTTGCCTTAATTTTTATTCAAAAAAATCGATTTTTTTTACCAGTCCTGGTCTTGGTCTTGCAACAGTTAGGCAGCCTTGGTCTTGGTCTGGCAAAGTGCAAGACCAAGACCGATTTTGGGCAACACTAGACATAGACATCCAGACGGTCCTCGCGTCTTGTTGTTCTAAAGGTACATTCAAACCTATTCTAACAAGAGTGAGAAGTTCGATGAATTTGTCTATTCATCCAGGTTCCGTGAATTTGCCAAGAAATAAATTTTAACCCGCACTGGCCAGTTTCGAACCGGCACCGCTAGACTCGAGAATGTTATAGCAAGCAACGATTCTACCTGAGACTGACTTCAAACACGAACCCTTTGCCCCAAGCATTTATATCTCCGTTACATCCACAGATCCCCTCCCCCTCTCCGACGACATTTAAGATTGGAGACAAGAGATTTTTTAACTTAATCTCAAAAGATCAATAATCGGATAATAATGGTCAATAAGGTTAATAATCGGATGGTTCCGAAGTCAAGACTTTAATACTGTCCAACTCCAGAGGATCGATTTCCCAAGGAGCTCAAGAAGATTGATGCACATCCATTTACCAAATTACGGCCATGATAAGGGCTAGATCCAAAGATCTCAGCAACATCCACCGCTCTGGCCCAATCGGATGATAGAAAGCGACAAAAGTATCTTCTTCCGCGGGGCAGATTTCCCGACCATCCGAAGCCGGAAACCCCATTCACAGTTTCCCAAGGATAATTGAGCCAGCGGCGAGTCCTTTTTATTGAATCCTTTCTTGCCGAGGTCCTTTGTCCTTGCTCCTCGACCGTCACACAGCCACAGCTGCAGCGAGCTAATGAGAGTGCCTCCTCGGCCTATTATTTGTCGCTTCATCTTTGTACCGGCGAGGCCGAAAAGAGTCCGTATGCTGAGCCATATTGATTATGAGCGAGTACTTCCGGAAAATTATCCCGCTCTCCTAAAAATGGCTTCCTTGACAAATCCCTCATATATTTTACCAAATCCACAAGTATATCAGCTGTCAAATTACAAAGATAAATATTTAGAAATATCTCTCCCTTTTTTATTGCGGATAGTGGCGTTTCGATCCTAAGTTGTGAATCATTATCGAAACTAAAATGAAATAAGCAATAAAAAAATAATGATAGTTAATTTTGATGACAGCTACTTATTTATAATATTTATCTAATCTGTTCCTCACATACATATTTAAACAAATCATTTTTTTGTTTATTATTTTCAACTCTGAACTATTGTGATCGACCAAAAAATCTAAAACTTAATTCTCTCTCAAAATTTGAGGTTTCAGGATACGTAGAATTCGAAAAACGAATACAAAATTTTTTGTCCGTCCGTCGTCCGCGAATTTTCTCCGAAATTACTGGACCGATTTTTTTCAAATTTGGATATAAAATCAGAGGTCACCCGGGAATGATCCTCCTTCATCGACATTACTATGCCTTTTACTTTCAGGAAAACCTGCGTCATTATAGATTGTAGCGACTTAACGAATGTACCGATTTCAATGAAACTTCGCAAAAGTAATTTCCTCGACGCCCTTTACATTTATCTATATAACATACTTCAACCAAAAGAAGCTGGAAAAAAAGTTCCGAGGGATGGTAAAATTAAGTTCTAAATAACTCAAAAAGTATACACTTTTTTTGTGAATATTATGATAAGATGTTTCAACGGTATTTAAATGTCCTAAAAAATGACATTTAATTTAATCAAATATTTAATTTACTTTTTCACCATTTAATACAGTTCCCTTCAACAATTTTTAAACTCTTAAGTATGCGGTTCCTCAAAAATGTGAATAACCCAACATGCACTGTTTCTGGAAACACCTTCAAATTGAGAAATAGTTTGTTCTTCAGGATTTCCCATATCGATTTACCAGTGTTACACATCACCGATCACATACAAGTATAAATCTACCAAGTCAAACATACTTGGAATAGCACACCGAAGGAAACAGGTATCAAATACGTCTTAGAAAGTCCGGGATTGGGCTTGAAGAGAAATCCTTGGAGGGTTGGAGGACCTCGCTTGCCGTGGTTTTTCATGGACCTCCCACCTTTAATACCTCTTTCCCTCTTCCGTCGCCAAATCCATGGAGGCGGGAAGTTACGTAAATTTTCCTATCACGTCTAAATCGCTCTCTCATGTTACAAAATGGCCGTTCTCCTGTCTCTCTTTTTCTCCGCTCCGTTGGGTCGAAACCCACATTTAGCCTTTTTATGAGAAAAGTCACCGAACTAACTTAGAAGGCCTTCTTCCATCCATGTTTCCAAAAAAGCGTATGATTATTTTATAAAGAGGAAGTAAATCTCATTATCATCATACAATGGTTTCGGTGTAACATGCAACTTCAAAGTAATCCAAACTTTCAAAGGCTCGGAAGGTAGACTTGAAAAACAACCATGCAACATTAGTTTAGAAATATTTTTAATCAAATATAATAAAGTTTCAATGGATTTAGCATGAACTGAGCAAGGTAAAATGCAGTCCTGTTAACTTTTTCAAAATAAAATCTTTCTGTTCAAATCATTTAATTACCGTAAATAGGCTGAATTTTAAACCGAACATCACAACCAAACGCTCCATAAATAAAAAAATAAAAAATCACATTTGAAAATAAAACCGGAGGTAGTACAATGTAAAGAAAGAGCGTTCAAGAAATTAGTAATGGATGATTTGAATAAACATATTTGTACATATTGATACACAATTTGAAAGAAACGAGGTTTAGATACGCCCCGAATAAGTTTAGAGACCTCTCAATACCATCATGAATTCCTCAGCAGTTACTAGAGAGTTCGTAAGAGACTTGAACTCAGAAATGTCGAAAAAAATATAATATGCCAAAGAACTTGATGTAATAGCAAATACAAAACCAAAAGCTTAAGACCCAGAAGTGAAAACATAATTATTTCAATAGGTGAATATATATGAGGAGGCCAAGGTTCTGCAAGAACTACAGCGCCAAAACGAAATAAGAAACAAAATGAAAGGTATTTCAATCCTCCAAATACCAATTTTATACAATCCAGCTATCATCACGAGTGAAAAATATAAGATAACTCAAAAGTGATATCACATCTTGCATCGATAGCTTAGAGAAGGCTATTGTGTTTTTCTAATTTCCAATGTCTTGGTGTATATAAATATACTCGTTCAATAACAAGAACTCTCTGAGATCTATGAAGTAACGCAAGGGCGCAAGACCAGTAAAAAACTGCTTATTAGTAAATCAATAACTCATGATAACAAGGCAAAGAGTTTAAGATGAGAAAGCATATACATAACAATGAATACCTCAATATTTGGTACGAGGCAACAAAGTGCTGCATAGGTTACATACACAGCAAACCGGAAAACAATAACATAAGAATGTTAGGTGGCAAAAAATCCACAAGTTTGTAAAACCAACAGGAAAAAAAAAAATGTAAATATTACCTAGATGCCAAACATATGGGTATAAAATGCTTTTATTTTAGGAATTAATTATGTGCTCAACGACATTCAAATATGTACAGAACACCCAAATGTATGCTGCTTCAGGAGATTTCAAAGATTGTAATTATTAATTGATGCACTTCTTAATGATATATTTCAGCTAACTGCAACTACTGAATTATATCATTTATAAAAAAAATAACCATTATAGATAGATGCAATAGTATAATAGAGATTAGGACGTTTGAATAATGGTTAAATAATAGCATTATTTAGGAAAGAAAAAGTGGGGAAAAACCTTTTATTAGGAAATTAAGCCAACGCGCCGGCCAAAGGTGTCGTAATACCCTTACTGTGAAATCAGCTTCACATCGATTGCATCGCAAATTTATAGAAAGTACTTGAGCATCCGCGGAATTTATGAAACGTTCCTGGGCATTGGATTCGGTTTTCGGATTTTTTCGGTACATGTTGGAGATATTATTTGAAGCAACGCAAGAAAAATATAGTGTTGTTTTGGTAATATCGATCGAGTAGATTTTTTCTTTTTGTTTTAAAGAGGTCCTTCCCAACGCATTGAAACTTTTTGGGCGGTGCGTCGAGGATATTGAGAGCAAGAGCTAGGCATTCAATTATTACTGAAAGGGGGAGTTTTGTTTAGGGCAAGTCAATGGTGCCGTTCTCTCATGACTTCTGTCCAGAATTAAAAGTTTTAATACCCTGTAGAAGTTGGATCGCGTGATGATATGGAATCGTCTGGTACAAACCTCCTGACCTTTCGAATTACAAACTGAAGGATTTTGGGTGTTTGCTGTACGCAAGGGATACCGTGCCGATCAGTGAAATGTTTTATTTTTAAATGCTTTGCATAATTACGATTATTTATAACTTCACTTAGGTCCATTAATTTAATAAATGGTGAAGAAACAGTTGATTATACTCATAGTTCGTGGTGCAGACTCTTTTTTTTTATCAAACTATTAACATCTTATATTTTATTTACGAAAATTTTTGGAATTTTCAATCTTGATCGACAAAATATGTCTACTTAATCAAGTACTAAACTCAAGAATACCTATTTGCTTTCCACAAAATCGAGAATAAAGGTGGCCTACAAAAATATTGGGGCGTTCGTTCTGACTTCTACCCAAAAAATATCAAAATAACCAGGTTTTATGGGGCAAACTTTAGTAGGCCACCTCTTTTTTTCGATTTCTCAATTAAATTATCTTAGGACTCAAATGGAAAGAAAATAAGAATTCGTGAATATTTAGTACTTTATTAAATTAATTAATTCAATGAGAAAACGCACCGCTTTTGAGAATTTTCGTAAATAAAAATTTTGTAGATTAAGATAAGATGAAGAATTCATAAGTTTATGTTAATAATTTGATAAAAAGAGTCTGTAACATGGTCTAATAATATGGTTCGGGTTTCAGTCATAATGTTTCTCTTGAAATGAAACAAGGAGACGGATTGGCGTCAACTATATTTTTTTTTTAAATTTACTCATCTTCAATTTACAATACACCAAAAATCTGATATTATTTCGCTACTGATAATTTTCCTTTAATTGATAAAAATCAGAATATATACATAAATTAACCGTGAGATATACTTCTTTGTAAATCTTGATGTCTACTATCAACCTTTTAAATATTTGTATATATTTAAAGTATATATATACATATACACAAAATATACCTAATATTAACTAATTTAATATAACGTCATTTCCTAAAATATTTGAAATTTTCACTGAAAGCTTCGAAAAATTTTTCTTATAAAAGAAATTCGATTGTATATACTGAATATTTTTCTTATCTTAATGCTGGTAATTAAGACAGAATCTATTTTCTTAAAAGAAAATAAATGCAAAAGAAATAACAATAATATAAATGTGAACCATAAATAAACTTTAATATCAAGTTTACATCCCCTCATGGTCTTCGGAATTTTCTCCAATAGCCTTAATTCAAGCGTTAAAGTTTCCTGAAAGAGTTCATCCTCTGCAATTGGACCTCTCAAAATTCAGAAGGATGTTCAAAATGGCATCCTAATCTTCTAGTTCGTTTCAAGTTGTCAATTTCGAGTTTTATGAAATATGTATAAATTCAAGAATTCCATTGTATTTGGGAATATAATATTAAATGATACAGAAAATATGCTGTGTTTATAAATATTTTCTAAGAAATGTGCATTTTAATTCAATCTGACTCGAGTTTTTAAATTATTTAATGTTCCAGTATATTTTCCTTCAACACAATACTTCTTCATTCTTAGATAATTACCAAAATATTTCATGGCATTAAGATACTGGACACATGACGTATACCTGATTGGCATGAGTCATATCTCTACATATCAGCAAACTATTTTAAGAGGGGATGAAAAGTATCTTATCGGACAACAATATAATGCTGCCCTTGTATTATATTCCGATAATTTAACTAAATAATATAACTATTAAAGGCGTTAATAATGTGAAATTAGCTTATAAATAATTAATTGTTAATAATAAATTAATTATTTAATTAAATAAATACTTTTTAATTAAATACATTGTGAAGAATGAAATTAACTATACTTTTTGTAATAATTAATTGTAATAAATAAAGATGTTAATTGTAGAAATTAATTTTTGTATTAAAGTTACAAAATAATTTTTTTATGTAGGTTATATACGAAATGATGAATTAAATTATTGATTTTGGCAATAGATCTCTTCGTTTTGGAATAAGCTGAAACTAATTAAGTATTGACAAGTATACTAGTAATTCGAATATTATTTACAAAAACTATATATTCTTTCCATTTCGGATAAAATTAATTTGAAAAAAAATAAAATGTATACCTGGAAATCTATTTAAATAATATATAACAGGAAAATTTAATTTAATGTTTCAAACAAAATATTTAGAACCCCTTTTGCTCATTTCACGTTTAAAATAATAGTAAAGGAGTATCGGAAATTCTTAAATAATTAGAATGATTAATTTTTAAAAAACTTTCATAAACGAAAACGAAGTGAAAAAAAATTAAATGTACGAAGAATAATTTACAAATTTAATAAATAATTACCTATGTACTCATCAAAAACATATAGATTGAAATATTATAATTGTTTTAAATATTTAAACAGTTTTAATTATTTGTATAAATTTAAAAAAAAAATTCAATTTATAGCAACTATTTATAATTTAATATTTAATTATAATACACTTTTATTAATTTATTTGTTGGGGGTATCAAATGCCTAAAGAAGAATAAATTTCACATTTTAATCTTTTTTTAATTAGCTCATAGTCGAACCCTTCGATTCTCAATGAAATTAAAATACTGAATAAGCAAATATTATTGAACTATTGTTATATGAGAAAAATAGTTAATTACAATAAAAATAATAGGTTAAAAATAACACAGAGCGAAGTAGTTAAAATATGTACCTTAATGGCTCCCGGCAGGTAAGCTAAAATGCCACACGAAAAATACACCAACATGGCCACAAGTCTATCTAGTGTGAATAATTTAATAATAATTTACAGAGTATAAAATTAATTATTTATGTGCTCATGAAAACCATGATTTAAATATTACATTTTTTTAATATTATTTAAATAATTTTAATTGTTTTTATAACTTACAAAAAATAATTCAATTTATTGCAACTAACTGTAATTTAATGTTAATTAATAGTATATATATACATACATATTTAAAAAATTTTATTTGGGAGTGTATGAAATGCCTAAAGAAGTTTAAATTGCATATTTAAATATTTTCTTAATTAACTTGTAATTGACTCATTCGTTTCTCAATGAAACTAAAATTAACACAATGAAATTAAAATTAACACAAAGAAACTAAAATACTGACGAAGCAAATATTAGTGAATAATTGTTGTAGGAGAAAAATAAGCTAAGAAAAAAGATTAATTACAATTAAATTAATAGGTGAAAAATAACAAAGAGCGAAGTAGTTAAAATATATATCTTAATGGCTTTCGGCAGGCAAGCTAAAATGCCACACGAAAAATGTACCAACATGGCCGCATGTATGTCTTCGAAGGACAGCTTGTTGCAAGTATCATTGTAATATCGTTATAGGAGAAAAATATGTGAAGAAAAACGATTAATTATAATAAAAATAATAGGTGAAAAATAACCGCGAAGTAGTTATTTTATAGTACTTAATATAAAAGTTACAAAACTTATTTTTCAAACTAAATATTACTTAAGAATTGGAAATGTTAGTTAAGAAAAATAAATAGTATTTTTTTTTTAATTATAAATTGATGTTCAGTTCAAGTGTGAATAATTTTTAATATATTAATTAAATGTTTAAGATAATTTATAATTATTTTTATTTATTAATTAGCATATGTCATGGTTGCGCACATGTGAGTATGTTTGTAGACCTAAAACACTTATTCACCTATCCCGTTTTAATAATTAATAATAATTGCAAGCTAATTAAATCAACTGAATCGTCTAGTTAATAAACCCTTTTATAAGAATAAAATCAATAATAAATAATAGATGCAATATAAAAAAACTTACATATGAATATGAGAGTGCCTGACGATGCGTACTCCAAGAGTGACCAGAGAGTAGTGAGCGGACTGTGCAAACTGAAATAGACAATGCTTCATGCAAAAGGCTGTGACTAGTAACGGTGCATTTGGGACCAGGTAAGTGTGTGGGCTCATGTGTGCCACGTGACATATGCACTTTCAAGGGATTAACTTCCCAAATTCTGTTCTGGGTAGGTTAAGCATTGTTTTCAGGTAGTTTGGGAGAGACGGTAATTATCTTTGTCTCCAGTTCTAAAATATTCCAAATGAAAGATTCATCAAGCAAGAAAGATATCTTCTATTGTGTAGGATCTCGTAACAAAGAACAGAAAAATATCGATGGCGAATCATTGGTGAAAATCGATTATTAAATATTTTTTTTGAAAATAAGAATCGAGTATATGTTAACATATGAGTACTGATTTCTTCATAACTTAAATTAATGTTGATCTTAAGATGAGGTACATTTTCAACAACGAAAACGAGAACAAATACTATTCTCGCAGTATGATGGAATGGACCATAGGCGTAGACTACGGTGAGGGGCTAATAGAGGGAGGGATCGCCCCCAAAAAAAATCTTGAGGGAGCGAGAATATAGTTTCGTCCCATTCCCTCCAATAATTTGTAGCAAATAAAAAAAAAATTGATGTACAAATAAGATTCATGAACGAATATGTAAACTAAAATCGATTAAGGAAATTCGATTAGCTGGCTAGGTTAAGGCATATTATTTAAATTTGCATTTAAACTTAGGGATAATTATACAAAACTATTTCCTAAGATTTTATGATTCATCCACCTCTCATTTGTAAACCTTAGTTTCCAAGTGATTTTCTTATAAATTTTCTACGATAAAGTAGGAAAAATATATTTAATAAGTATATGTACAAATATATTTTATAGAGAATATTTTTATATTCATTTTACGTAACTGATTAGACTGTGAAAACATTATAGTTTTTGAAAAATATTTTTCAGTTTTTTAACATTATTCATTTTTAGCGGAAAAATTTATAGAAATGTGCTTATTTTATTAAGGCTGACCCCTTTCTGCCATGTTTGATATATACAAATTATAATAAATACAACTGTTTTGTTCAGAGATTTTTAAGTATATCCATAAGCACGTAAAAAAATTCTACAACTTCCATTTATATATATAAATTTATTTTTAAATATTAAATAATATATTTGCTCGTTTCACAATAATTACGTTGAATTTTACACATAATAAGAACTACTGCAATTTTATTTTTTTTTAGTCCTTCGCTCAGCCTCCCCTCAACCAAAATGGAAAGTCTATGGAATGGACTACATAAATCTTATAATGATAATTTCGAAAATCAAAAGAAGAGTTTCAATCCCTGCTCATATGTACAATGATATTGTTTTAACTCAACTTCGATTTAGAAACCAAAGCATTTTATAATACGTAGCCATTAATATATCAAAAACTTCTCCCCCTCCAAAAAAAAAAAAATTAAAATATAGCAGTTTATATTTATATGTTATTTAATGAATCATCTTCTAACCATGTTTTTCTTTTCTTTTAATTTTATATGATATTTTCTATTGTAACCTTAATTACATAAAGCTTACCTTAAAATTCAGTAAGCATCATTCTAAAGAATTATTGTGATTTTAGTATCATTGTTTCATTGAAAACTAATTTTAAGTCCAATAGTTGCGGAATAGCTACAAATACTTTTTCTTGAGTATAACTTATTTGTGAAAACTTGAAAATTAAAACAATGAAATATGATTTTCTTCAAATTTCAAAAGAATCTCTTGTTCTAATTAAATCCAAAACATTATAACTTATTGAAATACCTATTTGCCCTTATTCGTTTACTTTACGTTCTTAAGGTTTGAAAAAGTAAATTACAATAAAATAACATTTCATTATAATTATTTAAGTTTATGTAATCCAAAGTAATAAATAAATTTAATAATTAATTATAAAACTTGCATTAGTTGCTAAATTGTAACTAGCGCAAAAGTAAATAATTTTAAAGAAGAATAGTTTATAAAAAAAAAAGAAATTTAGCAGCAAAAAGTAGCAGAACACATAATTTCCATTATTCCACACAAAGTGTAACAATAAACTAAAAAAAAAATATAAATATCACAAACTTTTTAATCCGTTATCTTTTAACAATAAAAAACAAAATAAATAACAATTGTAAAGGAGATATTCATTACTGTACAATTATGTCTTAAAATATAGCTTAAGATACAGGAAAAAGGGGTTCAAATCAATTAACTTTGATATTATAAATTTATAATTTAAACATTCATTATTGTAAGGATACTAAGAAATTATGTTCAGGAATTCTAGTTCTACATATCACTAATACCTTAATAATAAAGCATATTGTATTTTTCAAAAACCAACAATAATAATATATTCCGTGGTACAGACCCCTTTTTATCGAATTATTAACATCCGCCTGAAACTTCGTAAATAGTTTAATCTCATCGTAACCTACAACTATTTTATTTACGAAAACTCTTGGATTTGGGGCGTTTTCAATTTTCAGCGGGACAAACTTTATCTATTTAATTAGGTACTAAAAACTCGTAAATACACATTTCCTTTCTACTTGAATCATAACGTAATTTGATCACAAAATCGATAAAAAAACTGGCCTACAAAATATTGGGCCGTTTGTCCCACATAACCTCGTTATTTTGAAAATTTGGTGGCGTAGGTCACGCCAAATGGCTCAATATTTTTGAAGGCCACTTTTTTTTATAGATTTTGTGATCAAATTATCTCACGATTCAAATAGGAAGCAAATGGGTATTTATGAGTTTTAGTACCTAATTAAAGACACAAAGTTTGCCCCTCTCCAGATTGAAAACGCCTCAATTCGAAGAGTTTTCATAAATAAAATAGTTGTAGGTTACAATGAGACGAAAATATTTACGAAGTTTCAGGCGGATGTTAATAATTCGATAAAAAGGAGTCTGAATCGCGGACTAATACATATTTTAACAAATTATTGTGATCGCGAAAAATTTCGATGGGAGGTTTCAATTCATAGAACGAAACATACCCAAAAAATTAACTTGTTTTAAATAAATTGTTTATGAATATGTATGACATTTATATATGAAATTAGTCAATTTCGTAATATCACTACCAAAGACAAATATTTCATTGTTTATCGATAATTATGAACGAACCTCTTTGTAACGCAGAATGAAGCATACAAGAAGTGCAATTAAATCATTTAATTATGAAATCCGTAATTTCATACATTTTAATGTATACATATAGAAAAAAAAATGCAAGGACAACAACATTATTCAATTATGAATGAATTCTATAGACTACAGTCTACAACTTATTGAATTGGGCTTAATGAATTCAATTCATGTAAAAGCTTAATTGGAAAATGAATCAATCGATAGCCTTTTAAATCAATTATAATTAGCAGAAAATTATAAAAATTATTAAAGTTTACTGTTATACAGATTTGTTGCAATATGATTTCGCAAATCAACAAGGCATGGTAAAATATACTGGGTTCACTAGTTTTTGTACATTTTTTAATATTCGCAGTTGGTTATTCATGGTTTTATAATGCATTAATCCCAGACAACTTACCGGTGTTAACATTGTATTTGATATAATAATGTGGTAGGATATGTTAGGACTGCACTATATACACTATATATATATTATAAGCTCTATAAATAAAGTAAAAAATGGGACTTAGGCACTACCCAGAGGAACACCAGCATAGTGAAATAAAGTTGAACCTCACTATATAGTGAATTTTTTATATTGAATAATATTTCAATACATCCAACAAAAAGTCACAATTACAAAAATATAAAAAGTGAATGCAATCTGAAAGAGCCATAAATAAAAAGTTGTAAAAAAAAAAAAAAAAAATATTCAATTTTTTATCAAGGTGTAATTGACCTATATTAAGAATATTAGTAAGAGAGAGCGGGACAAAAAGTTCGAATTTTTTAATTTTATTATTTTTTTTAAACATTTTATTGAGAAATATTACAATCTTTTTCAGTTAAGGACACTTATAATAGAGTTCAGAGAGTACATTCATACCATATATACAGAAAAATAAATAAATAAAGTAGTAACAAAAGAATAAGAAAAAAACAAACAAACAAAAAAATATATATATGTATACACATAAGTAAGTAAAAATAGAAATAATATTCTTCTTAATCTATGAACTTTTTCTCTTTGAGGACGTATCTACAAGCTGCAGAGTCATTTATATCTCAGTTTTCGTCAAATTTGGTAAACATCATAGACTGTTGACCGTGGTTTTGGCAAAATATAAAGTTCTTTAATTTCTGAAAGGGTATTCGCTAGCATACACCGATCAGGAGTTAATGATAAAATAATAAAAAAATAAAAAATATCTTTTTTCTCCATTCAAAACACCACCCGAGTTGGCTCCTGCTAGCATTTTTTCTTTTTCGCAAGTTAGAGCCCATATGGCAAATGTGCCAGA